>CM066032.1:1423172671-1423702671 GCA_033557465.1 Ichthyophis bannanicus
ATCCAAATCCCAAGTCCCTTCACCTCAGAGCTTGGTTACTGAAGGCCTAGACCTTCACGACTTCAATCTTTTGCAGCAAGTGAAGGATATCCTCCATGCTTCCAGGAAACCTTCCACTAGGCGTTCCTATGCTTTTAAATGGAAAGGATTTTCCATTTGGTGTGCTCAACAGGGTCTTGACCCTCTGGCACTTCCTGTGAATTCTCTATTAGAATATCTCCTGCATCTTTCCAATGCAGGCCTTAAGACAAATTCAGTAAGGGTCCATTTAAGTGCTATTGCAGCATCCCTTAAGCCTATCAATGGACAACCTGTTTCCTCTCATCCTCTTATTGCAAGATTTATGAGAGGCCTAACTTTAACTAAACCTCCCATTCGACCTCCTCCGGTGGCATGGGACTTAAATTTGGTTCTTGGTCAGCTTATGAAGCCACCTTTTGAACCCTTAGCCACTACCTCCTTTAAATTTCTTTCCTGGAAGGTTATTTTCCTTATTGCGATCACTTCTGCTCGCCGCATCAGTGAACTGCAGGCCTTAGTGGCTAATCCACCTTATACAAGGTTCCATCATGATAAGGTAGTCCTTAGGACAAATCCTCACTTTATGCCTAAAGTGGTCTCACCTTTTCATCTTAATCAAGAGGTATATTTACCTGTCTTTTTTCCAGCTCCTAATGCATCCACTGCAGAGGAACCTTCATACTCTAGATTGTAAAAGAGCTCTTGCTTTTTACTTACACAGGACACAGCAACATAGAAAGTCTTCTCAGCTTTTTGTTGCTTTTGATCCTTCTCATTTAGGACTTCCAGTCTCTAAAAGAACACTGTCCAATTGGATTGCTCAGTGTATTTCTTTTGCTTACCAGAGTAAGAACCTTTCTCTGTAGGGCCATGTCACAGCTCATAATGTGTGGGCCATGGCCACCTCTATGGCTCATCTTCATTCTGTGTCCATCGACCAGATCTGTCGAGCAGCCACCTGGGCCTTGGTTCATACCTTCACAGCCCATTACTGTTTGGACAAGGACTCCCGCCGGGATGCCTTGTTTGGTCAGGCTGTCCTCAGACACCTGTTCCATTCTTGAACAACTCCTGCCCTCCTTGCCTGAATGGATGCCTGAGATCCATAGGAAGACGAGGAACCCTTCAGGGTCTCATACCCTTGGGGATCTCCCAGGCAACTTAGCTAGGGAATCCCCATATGTGAGGACTTATTCCTGCTTGTTCCTGGAGATAGCACAGTTACTTACCTGTAACAGGTGATCTCTGGGAACAGCAGGAATTAGTCCTCACAACCCTCCCACCTCCCCTAGGAGTTGTATCTCTTTGTTTTTCCTTTTCTCTCTCTCTCTATTGTCTCAGCTTTAAACTTGAACTGAGGAGAGTTAGTAGGAAAGGTGGGAAGGCAGTGCGCATGCGCTGTGGGATGCCCCAAAAGCTTTCATTCTGGGAAGCTGGGGAGCATTCCCACGCAGGCTCCGTCGGTACCGACGTACCCTTATGTGAGGACTAATTCCTGCTGTTCCCAGAGATCACCTGTTACAGGTAAGTAACTGTGCTTTACTGGCTAGACCACTGACTTGCTGACCAAGCCACCAGGGCTTGTTCTCCAATTTCAATGGTTCTGGCCTTACTTCTAGGTCCCAGAAGGTTTTAAAACCTTTTCTGGCTATTGTTGCAGACACATTACCTTATCTTCTATCCTTATAGCCTTTCCCCAATCCTTGGGCTTGGTGGAATGGTTCATGATACCTACTGGCTCTTAAACACCAGTTTTTCTTCTAATTAACCTGCAACATGCTCTCTGCATCTCTTCCGAGCAGCTCTACACTATGGGGCCTTGTTAGAGAGCACATGTCAGATGGTTAGGAAGGGCTTTACCTAGTCATGCCTGCTGGGTTCTCCCTGCCCTTACCATTTTTCCATTAAAGGCATCTTAAATAAACACAAGCCTTTAATTAAGAGAATACCTAAAGAATTATCCAATTCCTTGGGTTGCTTCACATCTCCAGGGGACCCCTTCACCAGGGATGGATTTTTCTGTCAGTATAGACAATCCTTGTCTTGTCTTTTCCTTCCATCCTCAACTCTTCATGGCGTAATCCATGTTGAGCACAAGTATGCACCATACCCCTTTTTACCCTCATCAGGGGTACATATGGTACTTTTATTGCATCTTTTCTCCAGCTACCTGCTGGAGTTATGGAAGGATTCAGACTTACTATCTGCAGATTTACAACATCCTCTGCATTTTCCAGGTAGGTCTCCATTCCTGGTTGTCCCTGAACTAGAGTTCTTAGAGGACTTTAAACTTCTCTTGCCAGTGAGAGAACTCCCTGGGCTTCCTATCCATACTCAGGAAGTACAGATTCTCTAACTATCTTCCCAAGCAGGTACCTACCTTCTTGTGGTTAGATAAATCTTTCTCACTCCACATACCCTATGTGCGGACATGGGTATGTATACATATATATTTGCATGTATATGGACATCTGCATGTCTATGCTCATATATATCTATATATATTTTTATATACATATATGAGGGATATATCTCTTTCCCTATCTATATATCTATATACTTCGCAATATATGATAGTGGGTAGATATATCTTGTCCCCAGGCGCCCCTACTGGCGTAGGAAATAAGGGCGTCCGGTGACATTTAATTTATATTAAGGAGTGGTTGAGCTGAAGGACCAGGAGGATTCTGGTTCTTTTAGTGCAGAACTCCTTATAAAGAACAGTCTACGCCAAAGTGTAGGGTAATAAGGCTTTATTTCCCCGGTCAACGCTTAGGTTCAATAAGACACAAAAGAAAATGACAGTAATTCTTTCTTCTAACAAAAAGGTTCCACCGTTGTATAAACAGTTAAGGGTTGTAGGCTTCACAATTAACTGTTTATCTGGGTTAAGGCTTCTTTCAAATCAATAGAAAATTAACATCAGGAAACAAATGGTTACATTCCATTGGTTCACTCTGAGGAATGGGAACACTGGTTTCACAATCAAAGTCCATTGATTCTGGGTCACTCCCTTCTTCAATGCTATGACTGTCTTCAGTATCTGCTAACTCCTCACAGGGGTTCTTCTGTTTCTCATACAACTTCCTTATCACACTGTTGGGAAGTACTTTTAAAAGGTTTGCTTTACTTCTTCTAACTTTCTGAGGCTTATCTATTTCCATAAGGTTTTCATCACTTAAACTTTCCCTTATAATGAAAGGCTTTTCATACCTTGGCTTCTGTAGGCTGCCACACCCAGGACTCAGCTTGCGACGTAGCTTCTCAGGCTGACAAGCTGTTCTGTGCACTGCTCTACAATCAGTTACCAGGAAAACCTGACGTGGATTTCCACTCTGTGTTTCTTGGCATAAGTATCACTGTAGAAGGAAAACAAAGTTACTTACCTGTAACGGAGTTCTCCGTGGACAGCAGGATAAGTCAGCCACACCTGGTGACGTCATCCGACGGCGCCATGACGGAAGTGCTCTCTAGCTCAGAGCTTCTGAGCATGTGGGAGGTCCCACCTCCCCCGGCCCTGCCCCTAGCCGGCCAGTAATTGACTAGCTATGCCTTAGCGGCTAGGTGCGGGCGCGCAGGCAACACTCATGAAGGGGAGGCGGGTGGTAATTTGTGGCTGACTTATCCTGCTGTCCACGGAGAAATCCGTTACAGGTAAGTAACTTTGTTTTCTCCTAGGACAAGCAGGATGTGTCAGCCACACCTGGTGTCTCCCAAGCTACGCATATTCGCTGAGGAGAATGAGGGAGGCATGCGTAGAGTAGCAACAGTGTTTATTGAGTAACTTAACAACAATAAGGTGCAACACCCTGGCGAAGTGCCAGGTAATCATAGAGAAAATGTGCAATAGTAAGAGGTAGACTGTGCAAAAACGTCAGTGCATACCCACGGGCAACTGTGGGGTAGCATATGTGTGCAATCCAACAATGCGATACAATCTTCTGTGCAATCAGATAATAAAGTGTTCTAACAGTGCAACAATGCGGACCGCTCTGCGGAGTTCGGGGGCAGAGCTCGCCGACAGGAGCCAGTCGTCCAGGTAGGGAAAGATGGCGATGCCTTGCTTGCGGAGGTGTGCTGCGGCTACCGCCACGCATTTCGTGAATACTCTGGGCGCTGGGGAAAGGCCAAAGGGCAGAACCCGATATTGGTAATGGCAACCCAGCGCGATGAATCTGAGGAATTTCCTGTGAGATGCGTGGACAGGAATGTGGGAGTAAGCATCCTGTAAGTCCAGCGTGGCCATCCAGTAGCCCGCTCTGATGAGAGGGAGGATGGAGTTGAGCGAATACATCCTGAACTTCTCCTTCAGGATGAAGCGGTTTAGCTTCCGGAGGTCCAGGATGGGCCGAAGGTCTCCTGACTTCTTGGGAATAAGGAAGTAAGTACCGGGAGTAGAATCCAGTGTTGAGTTCGTCCGGAGGCACCTTCTCTATTGTCCGTGCCCGGAGAAGTTGCTGGAGGAGGTCCGAGAGGTGTTTTTTCTGATGAAGTGGAGGCTTGCTGGAGGGTGGCTTCCTCTGCCGTGGGAGGGAGGAGAAACGCAAACGGTAGCCCGTCTGTATTATCTGAAGGACCCACTTGTCCGAGGTGATCTCCTGCCAGGCCGAGTGGAAATGGGCCAGGCGACCCCCGACCGGGTGTTCCCCTGAATCCAGTGAAGGGCCCAGCCATGCCGGGTAGTCAGAAGGAAGAGGAGTCTTTCCCCGTGTGGGATGGGTTGGTCTGTTTTTGTTTGCGCTGCCGCTGTTGCTGTCTCTGAAAGGGCGGCTTGTGGTAGTTCTGCTTGTACCTGGGCGGCTGCCACTGGCGGTTGGAGCCATAGTATTGTCTTGATGAGGGAAAGGGCTTGCGGGAATAGCTCCCTTTCCGTGTCCAGGAGGGGCGTTCGAGTCCGTCCGCAGCCAGAGTCTTTAGAGTGGTGCAGTCTTCCTTCAGACCTTGCACCGTGTCGGCGACTTTATCCCCAAAAAGGGAGTCACCCGAGCAGGGTGAATCTGCTATCCGGTCGTGGGTACTATCGGAGAGTCCTGACGCACGGAGCCATGCCCAGCGTCGGGCAGATATGGCCGTGCCCGCTGTGCGCACGGCCGTGTCAAAGGCGTCAAAGGCTGTACTCATGAGGTGCCTGCTGCATTCCGCTAATTCCTGCATGGTGGTAGCGGCAGATGTACGTGAGTCCTTGGGGAGATCCTGCAGATGGCGTTTGAGGTCAGCCAGGAGGGAGTCCTGGAATAGGACGTGCTGAAACTGATGCGCTGATATCTTGGCGCTGAGCATTGCGCCTTGGAACACTTTCCTTCCCACGTCGTCCAGGCGCTTGGGGTCCCGGCCTGGTGGGTGCACGGCTTGGGCACGTGTGGACTTGGCTCTCTTGAGAGCTGATGCTACCACAATGGACTGGTGGCTTAACTGGGGCTTGTCGAATCCAGGCGCCATGTGGATGATGTACTTAGTGTCGAGGCGTCTGGAGCAAGCATGGCCAGACGCTGGGCATTGCCAGAGGGTCAACTGCTTTTCCTTCAACTTGCGATGAAGGGGAAGAGCCATGGCTGGTCTTGGGCCGCTGAGATACTTCATGACATCCGGCTCCTTCTCCTCTGGCGTGTCCTCTGTGGCCAGCCCCAGTCTGGACGCCACCTTTCGTAGAAATTTTGGGTATGTTAGATCCTCCGGGACTGGTGTCGGTGAATCCTCCGCGGCATCTGCCTGGCTCTTGGAGGCGTCAGAAGCTCGTCCCATGTCCTCCCCGTCGCTCCCTTCGGAGTCCAGCTGCGCCGGGGAAGGTGTCCTCGGTGTGGAGGGTGCTGGGGAGAGAGTCCACGCTGGGGAGGGAGTCCGTGCCCTGGATGGTGACAGGCTAGGGAGCGAGTGCTCCGATGCAGGTCGAACCACGGATGGAACGAGCGCCTGATCCGCTTCAAGCCGGTGGGGGGCAGTTTGTTCCACAAGGCGGTTAAGCAGCTGAAGAATGGCAGAGGAGGTGGAGTCTGAGGACCGGCTGCTCCTATATCTGCTGCTGCCATGGGAGCTGGATCTCCTGCACCTCTTATGGCTCCGTGGGGACTCCCTGCGGGAAGATCTCTTCCTGGATGAGGAACGATGCCTGTACTTAGCTGCCCTCCTCCTGCTCTTTTCCCCGACCTGCTGTGAGCAGCTGGAGCGGTGCTCTGTCTCCCCCCCGTTGCTGTTTGAGCGGTGTCTGCTTCTGCCGCGCCGGCTTTCAGTGTCGGCACGATTTTCATCATGTGCAGCTGATTGCTGTGCAGCTTTTCTGTGCTCAGCGCCGCCCCGGGAATCCACTGACACAGGGGATGCCAGTCGGCGCCGATCGTCAGCGGCATGCTTTTCCGCGCGGCTCCGTAGCTCCTCTGCAGCCCTAGCAGACGTGCTGGGCAGGGGGGATGATTGTCGGCGCCGGTTTTCACTCCGTTGCTTCTCTGGTGGCTGAGCAGTCGTGCTGAGCAGAGGGGAAGGCTGTCGGCGCTGAACGCTTGACCCGGAAGAGCTGCGCCCAATAGAAGGAGAGGGGGCGTGTCCGGAGGAGGAGCCCGGCTGGTCCACGATGGCGGCGCCATTTTCAAATACCTCGGGAGGGCCGCATGGCAGAGGAGAACGGGCCCGAACACCGCTTGCCGCAGAGGGGCTTACCCGAAGGGTAGAGGCCTCTCCGGAAGCTGGAGAATCCGAGGGGAAAGCAGCGCTTGATCCCCGTTGAGCGGGAGCCCTCACTCCATCAGATACAGGGAGCTTTTTGGCACAGGAAGGCTTGGCAGGCCCCGACGGCTGAATATGCTTACTTTTGCGACGCTCCGGGTTCCGATCAGCAGGGGAACTGCTCGCTGTCGCCGCGGAGGAGAGCAACTCCTTCAGGGCTTGTTCACGGTGTTTTCTTGCCCTGGGGGACATCCGGGCACAGCTGGCACAATCTTTCACCTGATGTGAGGTCCCCAGGCATCCGATGCAATGAAGGTGAGTGTCCGAGAGGTTCATTTTTCTATTGCAGAGCGGACACTTCTTGAACCCAGGTTTAGGCATGAAGAATTTTCTTTGTAATAGGTATTTTACAGGAGAGCTAGGTTTTCCGTCCTGAGGCAAGGCGGAAGAAAAGGAACTGGCCGGCTAGGGGCGGGCCGGGGGAGGTGGGACCTCCCACATGCTCAGAAGCTCTGAGCTAGAGAGCACTTCCGTCATGGCGCCGTCGGATGACGTCACCAGGTGTGGCTGACACATCCTGCTTGTCCTAGGAGAATCTCCTTTCCTTGTGCCTTTCTGGTTTAGCATAGGAGACTTACTTGGGCTAGGAGAGTTGCTTTCATCAGGCAAGCTGCTTCTTTGGTTTGCTTGGCTTTGGACTCCGTTCCAATACTTTTGGCCTCTCTGGACTTTATCCTTTGAGAATACCACTTTTGGATTCTGTCTCCTTGAGTTGGCTGCACATGGAAGCCTTTCTCTTCCAGGCTTCTCTCACTGGTCCTGCTGCCGGTCCTTCTGACCTCGCTCTTGCCACTTCCCCAGCACTTGCCTTCGTCTCTGCCTTTGCTTCTGTCTCTCTCTATCTCGCTGATCATCTGGTTTCCTTTATAAAGAGATTTCTGGGTTGCACGTTCTGAGTTTGAGGACAGGTGAAACTGCTTGTTAATGTGATCAATGCTAGAGCACGTTGCTTCAGGTACTGTGGAATTGTTCATGCGCCCTCTGGCTAAGCTGCGCTGGAACTGCGCTCTGCCTTTTCTGAGTTCCATGAAAATCAGGAGTTTTTTTCAACACTGTTTCTTTTCTAGCTCCAGCCTCATGACAATCTCTATATACTATTTCTATCTGTCTGCCTAGATTAGATATATATATACTTACATATATATATATTCCCCTACGGACTCGACAGATACTCTCTATCCCTTTCCATGCTGTCCCAGCATACTTAGGGCTCTCCATAATCAACCACTTCCTTTAGTAATTGAGGAGTTTTTTGTACCATTCCTTTCAGTTTAGGTACACCTGAAGCCCTCCATATACTTCCTTTCCAATTAGGAGGGACTTTCTGACTCTTCAGAAGATGAGAGGCTACACTGTCTCATCACTCCTCTTTGTTATCGGATATAGGGATCTTTAAAGCTCCCTTCTCCTATAAGAACTTTGTCCTTTTAAAGTCAAAAGAGCTTCAGTTTTTATCTAATAAGGACTTCTGCGTTTTCCGCAAAGTCCTACCTCATTGAACTACCCCAGTTCCACTGGGTTTGTTTCTCCTCACCTTAAGGGTTCTAACCTCAAACTGTTTTTTGTACAGTAATCTACCTCTCCTTGCATTGAGGTACTCCCTGGGGATATTCTGTTGGTTCATATCCACAAATCCACATGAACCTCCATATACCCCTTTACAATATCACCAGGTGAGGTCCAGGTTGGTTTATTGCTCCCAATATTACCACTAAGTATCACCTGCACAGAGACTCCTATCTAGGCATCCTGTTTGGTCCTGCTGTTCCACAGCACATCTTTTTAGTTGAACTCCTACCCTCCATCCCTAGGATGCCTGGGGTTTCGGTAAAATAGCATGGCTCTCAAATTCGCAACATGCTGGGACTCCTCCAGGCATCTCAGCTTGGGAGTCCCCATATGTGAAGACTCATTCCTCCTTGTTCCTGGAGATAGCATAGTTACTTGCCTGTAACAGGTGATCTCTGGGAACAGCAGGAATAAGTCTTCACAACCCACCCACCTCCCCTAGGAGTTGCATTTTTCTATCTCTATCTTTCCCTTTCTCTCTCTCTCTTTGTCTCAGCTTTAAAACTTAACTGAGGAGAGACAGTTGGGAAAGACGGGGAAGGCAGCACGCAGGCGTGTTGGGATGCTTCCAAAAGCGTTCTGATTGGACGCTGGGGAGCGTTCCCATGCAGACTCCGTCGGTACCGACGTACCCATATGTGAAGACTTATTCCTGCTGTTCCCAGAGATCACCTGTTACAGGTGAGTAACTACGCTTTGTCAGCTAATGCCTTTTAGTAAAAGACCCCATAAGAACATAAGATATACCATACTGGGTCTGAACAAGGGTCCATCAAGCCCAATATCTTTTTCCAACAATGGCCAATCCAGGTGGTTAGAATCCAGGTTGTTAGACTCCATGCTGCTTATCCCAGGGGTAAACAGTGGATTTGCATGGTCCACTTTAATAATGGTTTGAGCTTTTTCTCCAGAAAGCTGTCCAAACCTCATTCCACAAGAGAGACTCATGCTGAGGACAGGAAAAGCTCATGCTGATGAAAAAAACAGCACAGCAGTTGAACTAAGCATTGGAGAGAGAAGCAGCTCTGGAGGGGGTTTCTCATTGTGAAATTTAAGATTTTGGAGGCTGAGGCTGAACTGTAGAAAAAGCTGAATACAGGGTCGGATACCTGATTGTTTAGACAATTCTGAGCTAAAATAAGTTTTTAAATAGTGTGCTCAACAAAACATTTGGTTAGATTGGTGAGAAGCATGTATGAGAAATTCTGATGTGATCTGGAAAGGGAAAGCTCAAGTCTCGATGCAGAGAACCTTGCACTATAGCTCAGTGCACAGTTTCTAACGCATGGAATCTGCAATGTTGCTCAGAATGCTCTAAAAAAAAAAAATATTGTCAAAAGCCCTCACCACTCGCCTCTAGTTTCAGAGGGGCGTGGTTATTGGAGGAACCTTCTCCTATCAGCCGTAGCAGCCTATTTCCTTGTGGTGTCTTCTGGGAGAAGTGTACTACTGCTAAGATGTGTTTGTGCTTCAGGTAGAAAGTTGTAATTAAGGCCACCGAGGTAAGGCATATAACAAATTTATTTCGCACAAAAAAATTCAAAGTACCAGATACAGGATTATTTCTGTAGGATTTGCTCAAAGTATAGCAGATGGTTGGCAAAGTAAACAAAATAACCCAAAAATGGCTGTTTAAAGTCTTCTTACTTTCAGAAGCACAGCCTTTGATAGCAAGGCTGCCACCTTCCTTTAAGTCCTTGCTAATTACAGCATAAAGTCCAAACAAGCTTAATCTTCTGTGGCAGTTTGTCTTCTATCAGCCTCAATTCCTTCTAGGCTGCATTTCAGGTACAACAGAACTCAAAACGAGAAGCAAACATTCAGACTGCCATCAAAATCTCTCAACAGGCTTGTCACATAACAAAGGAGCAAAGAAAACCTCTTCTAGCAGGTAAATTGGCTTCTTGCCGTTTCACAGTTCAAACCACAGGTGGATAACAAGCATGAATCACAGCTTCCTGCTTATCCTTAAATTTCAGTAAACTTCCCTTTTAAAAACATATGGGAATTTACCTGTTTCTTATGGTTACCTTTTCAAGGAAGATAATTCTTTCAGGGCTGGCTCTTCCTCAAGACTCCATGTCTAAAGCTTGGCACAGAGAGCAATCCATAAGGATGTCGTCTTCCCCCCAACTCTGCCACTGGTTCTCCCAGCTGCATGGGTTCTGACTCACCCACCCAGTCAGACTGCTCAGCTGACAACCTCTCCGGTGCTCTGGGAGCTTCTCCACTTCCTGGCTCCAACCTCTGCTGCCAACCTGTTGCAGGGAATTCAGCCCCCTCAGCTCCTGGTAGCTCGGCTCTTCTGCATGAGTCAGCACCTTCTCTACCTCCTTCTCTTCTCCGGTCTCTGCCTTCTCCTCCCTCTCCTCCTTTCTTCCTGTCTGTATACTCTAGCATAGGCACATCCCCCATACTCAGGATATATGACGTTGCCACTATATATATATAAGCAGTTGTGCACAAAACGTTATGCATATAAATGCAAGCATATGCCCACATGGTTTTGCACTACTGCATTCTTGAGCAGAATAAGGTCATCTCATGTGAAGTTTGACACTTCACCTCAGATGACCATCAGGCTCAGACTCCTGATCCCCCCACTAATCCGTTCTGACCCCCTCACCCCCCAATCCCCTCAAAAAAAAATCATTGATGGCCCCAATATCCCTCACCCCACCACTCCACACTTAAAACATTGCTGGCCCCAGTGGCCCTGCCTCCCACCCCTTCCCAAAAGCATCAGCCCAGGCCAGCTGTATTCCACGCTTTTAAAAAAAGTGGAAGGAAATCCAAAAAACTGCCAGCATGGTTTAAAGGTGAGGTTAGAGAGGCTGTTGCCAAAAAAGCATCTTTCAGGAAATGGAAAAAAGAGCTTAACGACGAAACCTGGAAACAGCACAAGCACTGGCAAGTCAAATGCAAGGCATTGATAAGGCAGGCAAAGGGAAAATTTGAGAAGAAGCTTGCTGCAGAAGCAAAAAACGTGAAATAAAGACTTTTTCAAGTACATTCATAGCAAAAAACCTGTGAGAGTCAGTTGGTCCATTAGATGATAGAGGGGTTAAAGGGGCACTAAAAGGCGACAAGGCGATAGCGGAGAGACTGAATGAATTCTTTGCTTCGGTCTTTACTGAGGAAGATGTAGGGATGTTACCCATGACTGAAGTAGTATTTAAAGGTGCGGAAGAATTGAAGGAAATATCGATACATCGGGAAGATGTATTACAGCTATTCGATAAACTGAAGAGTAGCAAATCATCTGGGCTGGATGGTATACATCCAAGGGTGTTGAAAGAACTGAAATATGAGATTGCAGACCTGCTATTAGTAATCTGTGAACTTTCATTAAAATCATCTGTAATACCTGAAGATTGGAGGATCGCCAATGTAATGCCAATTTTTAAAAAGGGTTCAAGGGTTGATCCGGGAAACTACAGACCGGTGAGCCTGATGACAGTACCGGGAAAATGGTAGAAATCATCATAAAGAACAAAATTATTCAGCATGTTAGATAGTCATGGCCTAATGGGAGACAGCCAACATGGCTTTAGACAAGGAAGATCTTGTCTTACTAATCTATTATGTTTTTTTGAAGGTGTAAATAGGTGGACAAAGGTGAGTCTGTTGATATAGTGTATCTGGACTTTCAGAAAGCCTTTGACAAGGTCCCTCATCGGAGACTTTTGGCAAAACAAAAGAGTCATGGGATAGGAGGCAATGTACTATTGTGCATCAGGAACTGGTTAAAAGATAGAAAGCAGAGGGTAGGGCTAAATGGCCAATTTTCCCAATGGAGAAAGGTGAATAGTGGTGTACCCCAGGGATCTGTGCTGGATCCGCTGCTTTTTGACATATTCATAAATGACCTGGAAAGGGGAATAACGAGTGAAGTTATCAAATTTGCAGGAAAATTGCAAGAGGATCTTGATAAATTGGAAGACTGGGCATCAAAATGGCAGATGTCGACAAGTGCAAAGTTATGCACCTAGGGAAGAACAACCCAAACTATGGTTACACAATGCAAGGTTCTACATTAGGAACCACCACCCAGGAAAAAGATTTAGGTGTCATTGTGGATAACATGTTAAAACCCTCGGCCCAATGTGCAGCGGCGGCCAAGAGAGCAAATAGAATGCTAGGTATCATAAGGAAAGGAATGGAAAATAAAAGAAAGGATATTATAATGCCTCTATATCGTTCCATGGTGAGACCACACCTTGAATATTGTGTGCAATTCTGGTCGCCGTATCTTAAACAGGGTATAGTGTTGTTAGAAAAGGTTCAGAGAAGAGCCACCAAAATGGTAAAGGGGATGGAAGGATATGCCTATGAAGAAAGGCTAAAGAGGTTAGGTCTCTTTAACCTGGAAAAGAAACGGCTGAGGGGAGATATGATAGAAGTCTAAATTAATGAATGGAGTGGAACGGGTAAACGTAGATCGATTGTTTACGTTATCAGAATATAGAAAGACTAGGGGACATGCAATGAAGCTACAGGGTAAACTATTTAAGACTAACAAAAGAAAATATTTTTTCACTCATCGTGTAATCAAACTCTGGAATTTGTTACCGGAGGATGTAGTAAAGGCTGTTAGTGTAGCTGGGTTTAAAAAAGGTTTGGACAAGTTCCTGGAGGAAAGGTCCATAAACCATTATTAAGAAGGCACCCAGGATATCAATGCTTGACCCAGTACAAGCATTGCAGAACCTGTGTCTTTTGGGGAAACTGCTAGGTACGTATGACCTAGATTGGCCACTGTTGGAAACAGGATACTGGGCTTGATGGACCTTGGTCTGACCCAGTATGGCATATCTTATGTTCTTATCACCATCCAAGTGCTCTCCACCCCCCAAACCCCCAAGAAACATTATTCTGCCCTGCGCTGCCCCCTGGACTCCCTTCCATCCCCCGCAATACCTATTAGCAGAGAATCTGTGTGCTTAATGAAAGACTAGTAAGAAACAGGACAGCCTGTTTTATTAAAGCCAGAATATTGTGCCCATAGTGAAGATTTTCAAACCAAAAAGCAAAACAAGCTAACGGTGCATCTGCTGTGTTGTACTGCAGTGGTGTAATGCAAGTCATTGGAATGTGAAGCACGCATTTCTAATGTAACTGCAATCTCCACAGTGACTAAGCAGCTTATTTTGGGTTTTCCATGTTTTGGCATACAAAGACGATGTTTGAATGCAGTGTTCTGCAGTATTCACTTTTTTTATTTACATTACAAACCTTGGCAGTAGTAAGGGGGTTTGTTTGGTGGGGGGGTTTTCTCGTCAAGTAGGATTCTCTGTCAAAGCACACTCGTGGTCATAGCCCTCTCTGGTATTTTGCACTTCAAATACATTAATTTGCTTTCTTCCCTGAGTTCAAGGAAAACCTAATATTAGATCTCAGATGTTAAGCAGGTTCATATCTGGTTAGTACCCAGGCTTGATCACCAAGGAAGACTGACAGATATCTGCAGCTTAATCCTAAGAAAAGATCTGATATCATCGGACAAAGGATGGAGAAACCTTTTGTGTGAGGCTTTAATCATATAGCAGTGTTGAGAGAGCCACACCTGAGAGGTACTGAGAGAAGCAGCACATCTCTGGCACTGGAGCCTTTCCTCTCCTTCCTGTGTTTGCCGTAGGTGTCTCATCAGTTGCTTGAACTGCATGGGGCTGCTTAGATACAAAACAAAGCTGTGCTGGCGCAGCCGTAGGAGAAGCAGCTGGAGAAATATGCTGGCCTGGGGCATAAGAAGAGATGTGCATTGGGACTGGGAGGGTTGAGCAAACTTGGGTGGGGGTGGCAACCGTAACATTGGAGGGAAGCTTCTCTACCACCTGGGGGTTTGTTTAATTCAGCAATGGTCATGCATTTAATCTTCAATACCCAGAAATCTATATAAAGTATAGGATGTCTAGGTCCCACTTTTTTGTTTTTTTAATCTTCAAAATAACTCACAAAATATCAGTCCCAAAAAGTAGAGGAGAATTCTGCATAGCTGGTAATTGGAGCTTAATAGATAAAAAGGAAGTTGAGCTGAGGGGGGGGGGGGGGGGGGTAAAAGGGACCCCAGTAGGAGCAAGAAGGAGTTGGGGGTAGTAGAGTGATAGTGAATGTTCACTGCTCTGTTTTACCCCTCCCCTTCAAGCTCAACCCCTTCTGCTTCTGATGTTCTGCATTAGCCTCCCCCCCCCCCACCCCGCAGTTCTGGAGTCTGAAAAGAAAGGAAGGAAACTTTGTTCCAGGTCCTTCATTGAAATTAAGCCCTGCTGGTAACCCATGTTTTTGATATTGAAGTTAACCGTATTAGGCAACAGTTTTGTGACAGTTCCTTGTCAATGAAATATTTGGTTTTGAAGCTCGAACATTCAAATGCTGTATTCTAAGGCCAGGGAAATTGTGTAGACCACAGGCCTTATGCTATATTCTGTTTGGTTTCTTGCTATATCATGTTTTCAGTTTATTTTACTTTTTAATCAATTTATGAACCATTTAATTTATGTTGAACATTCATGTTTAGATTTTGCTATACACATACAATAATCCTTCTATAGTGTTTTTAGATTGTGCACTCCATTTTTCTGGCCTTTTTGAAGGGCTATTTCTCTGATTATTTTTATTTTTGATCTGAATTGTCGGGATAAAGCTCTATAAATTCAGAGATGATTATTTGTGGGCTCTTGGGAGAAGAACTTGGTGAATATTTTTTTTATTAGTAAATGTTAGATGAAGATGTTGCTCTGTATGTTTGTATGCAACATGCAATGTGTGCCTTCGAGTCAGTTCTGACTCCTGGCGACCCAGAAGCTCCTGGGTTTTCTTGGCAGTATCACCGGAAGTAGATTGCCAGGCCTTTCTTCCGAGGCAGTGGAGGGTTAAGTGACTTGCCCAAGGCCACAAGGAGTGCTAGCGGGAATTGAACCCTGGTTGCTTGGTTACCAAGCCAGTGTTCTAACCACTAGGCTACTCCTCCACTCCATGTTTGTATATAGAACAGTTTATAAAGAACTTTGGTTTAAGTCTGTTTTACTTAACAAGCCTGTCAAAAAAAAAAAATGAAACCTCTTGTAGCGAGTGTGATCGGTTTAAAACCAGCACCAAGAGCTGGATGATGTAAATTGCAGGTCCTGAAGTCCCATTATTTTATTTTTTTTCATTTTCTCTCCCCCCCCCCCCCCGAACAAAATAATGGGACTTTGGGTTCTGTGATTACACCATCATGCTCTGTGTGTGTTAGAAACTGATCACACCCATTATGAGGTTCCATTTCACTCTTATTTGACAGGTTTATTAAATAAAACTGAGAGATTTCATTCCACATTACCTTATAATGTCACTCGTGATAATTTTTGCATATTAGCGAGATTGATTTGTGTGGGACTGTGTGCATTGTTAGTGTAAATATCAGCAAAACAGAGTGTGCACTGTAAAATGTATTTGTAAAGAAAGTGGTTAGTATTTCACAGTAAGAATCAACATTACTGAATGTCATGATGGGTAAAATTAATCTGTTTACTCATGTAGTGCACAGTAGAGTTGGTCCAAGGATATCTAGTGCCCTTGGTGAATCTTCAGCCAGGTGACCCATCCCATAGACCAGCATCTCCCTTTCTCCATGAACAAGCAGGAAATAAGTCCTCACATGTGGGTGACATCACAGAGAACCCTGCACAGAACTATCCCCAGCTTCCAAAGGAAGCTTTTGGGAGGTACACAGCGAGTCTGCCTTTCTGCCTGCCACGGCGCCATATTCCCAAGTCACCTTTTTTTCCACGGAGCCCCTAGGACATGTGCATGCAATCCAGGAAAAAGTTTCCTTTATGGCCCTCATGGCCAAGCTTATATCCTGCCTGTTGCCGATTAGCTGGGGGGGAGGGGGAGGGTTGTGGGTTCCCCCCCCTCTTTTAGGGTTCTTTTTTTTTTTTTCAATGCCTTTACGTGTTTTCCCCACTTTGGGGTGGTTTCCTGCCCACGGCAGTTTTTCGGTTTGACTTAGCTAGTGGCTTTAAGAAATGCAACAAGTGTGGCAAAACTAACTCTGTCACAGGCCATCATAATTTGTGCTTGCAGTGCCTTGGTCCTGACCATAGCACATGTCTTCCGAACTCTGCTTGCAGATGACGCACAGAGGGCTAAAGGTCTGGAAAAGCAGGAGTACCCCTTTTGTCTCATTTGATTTAGCATCCCCAGCCCCAACCCCCCCATCCCTCCTTCGTCTATGCCTGCAAAAGAATCAGAGGCTCCAAGAGGAAGAGCAGCATGCTCAGTCAGAGCTAAAGTGTCAGAGTAGTGAGAAGAGGCTCCCTGCAGAGACCCTATCAAAGTTGAAGGGTAAGCACTGGGAGAAATTCCACGTTCAGTGCCCCCCTGTAGCCTTTCTCGATTAGATGCGGACAGTGATGGCCAGGGGCAGTCGGCCAAGCTTCCCCAGCAGGAGGGCCTGACCAGAATGACAAATGTCTCCCGATGCTCCTGTCATGGAGTCCCATCCGATGTGGTATCGCAGATGTCCACAGCTGAGGCATCAGTCCACCTTGCATGTGGCGGTTCTGGAGGATCGTCTTCAAGCCTTGGAAGCTCACTTGAAGATGATGGAAGCCTTGCAAAATGCAGTCTTCGCTACGTGGAATGAGTCATCACCACACTCCTTCCAGTCTATCCTGGAGACCCTTTCTCTGCCTGCAGAGGCTGGGACATCGGGTGGGAGATTGCTCTGGTAACCAGGGTTGATACCAAGCTCCCTCTCCAGTGCATTGGAGTTAGAAGCCCAAGGGCATTGCTATTGGCATGCCAAGTGGCACAAAAATCAGATACCTTCCCTCTCAAGCCGCGGAACTGGCAGAATGAGGAGACTTTGCATTGTTTTGACCTCCTCTCAGAATCGGAATGGGAGACCAAGGCAAAATTGACTGCATCGGACATTCTGTGTCCGGACCTTCCATTTGATCCATTGCCCCCCGACTGAGTGGGGCAAATTTCCCCTGGAAGACATGTCCTTCCAGGATTTCATTTGTTCGAGACATGGCCAAGGCCATTCTGTTCTCCCTGGAGGTGGAGGAGGAACAGAGGGTGGAGGAACTGGAACTTCTCCAGTACTCCTTGGCCCCCCTGGGTGGCAGTGACTGTTCCCGTTCATGTACTGCAGCGGCTGCTGCTGCTGCTCTGGGAGACGCTGCTCACGCTAGCTTGAGTCCCTCTACTGGGTTCAGAAGGCCCCGAGGTTTGAAAAGCCACAGTTACCCCACAATTCCATCATGTGGTGTCAGCCCTGAAACGCGCGAAGAGTACTATAAAACACTCAGCTCCACTGAGTTACGAGGCTTGGACCCTGCATTCCTTTGGGAGGAAGTTCTTACAAGAGTCCATACCGATTACCCAGATCCTGGCCTACGAGACCTATATGAGCATGTTCCTCAAAGATGTCGTGCTGGACCTGGAGGACTTTGCTGCCCTTGTTCCTGAAGACCACTGCGAGTCCTTTTGGAGATTAGTTAATCATGGGAAGGACTGCTCGAAATTCTCGGTGCACGTTACTTATGGCGCATTTTGAATCTGCCAGCAGAGTGGCGGCGGTGAGCATCGCTGCCTGCTAGATGGCATGGCTGCAGGCCTTGGACCTAGAACAGTGGGTCCAGGACAAGATCGCCAACATCCCTTGCCGGGGCGAGAACCTCTTCGGCAAGTCCATGGAGGAGAAAGCCAAGGAGCTGGGGAAAAATGCAGCTAACTCTCTCACCAGGCTTTCCAGGAAAACCATGGACCCAGCACAGAAGAACACTACGCTAAGATCTTCTATCTGTGCCCGTTCTGATACTTCACAGCCCAGCCACAGGTGCAGCCCAAGGCGACAATCCCCCGTACTCAGTATAAGAGAAGACCCCGAAGGCCCAACCTGCTCCTCAGTCCAAGCCGGGTGTGGGATTTTGACAGGGTCCTCAGGAGCATAGCCAATTGCTCATTGCCCATCAGAGTGCCCCCGCAGGTTGGGGGGGTGGCTCATACACTTTGCCTACCCGGTGGCCCCTCATCACCTCAAACACCTGGGTACTGCAGATCATCCAAAGCGGATATCGGCTGGACTTTGCCCAGCTGCCACCTCCGCACAATCCCATGGAGAACACCTGCTATAGGTGAGTAACTATGCTTTCCTCTTCCCTTTCCTCACCTCCCCCTGCTCCATGTCCAGCATTTTCCCTTTCTCTTCCCATCTTTCCCCAGAAGTACAGCATTTTCCCTCTTCTCCACATCTTTTATTTATTTATTTATACATTTTTTCTATACCGCCACTTCCAGAGATCAGTGGCGGTTTACAGGTAACAAAAACATTAATAGCGTGGCAGCCTATCATTTTTACAGAGAACAATTGAACATTTTTAACATTTAACTCTTGACATCAAAACAGGAGGAACTGGGTGCATACTATGCAGTTTCATATAAGTGATTGCATTCAATATTAAAAAGGTAACTATTTACATTAGTGATAACAAATATTCAAGAGTTAGTTGATCTAGGTAGGTATTATGACTGAGTGAGAAGCGGGTGAGTGCCTTGATTAGGTAGGATCTAAGTATAATTATTGTTCAGTGCTGTTCTGTGTGTTCTTTCTCTCGCTCCCTTCCTTCCTCTGCTACCACCTTCCTACCGCTGCTCAGTCCATATCGATACACTATAAACCGGCGTGCGTGGTGTGGGGTCTCTAAGCACAACTGCATATTTAAGCTTTGCAGAGTTTCATCCTCCTCCCCCAACATAAATGGATCTGACAGACTTTGAGTGTGCATTGTGCTCAGAGGCCCATGCTGTACACACCAGTTTACAGTGTTTCAGGTCAGTTTGGACAGGGATAAGGTGGTGGCGGTGGCAGTGGCAGTGGAGGGAGGAGAAGAAGAAAGAGCAGGCCTTGTTCTACCATACCCCACCCAAACTCTTCAGCCCTAGGAAGATGTCTAGTGTACCTATCTGGCCTTGGTGCACAGGAGTAGACTGGCGGATTAGAAAGAAGACAGTGACCTGGGCCCACTGATATGTTTGTTCTCAGCTGCTAATTGTGTACATGTGTCCCCAATCCCCCCCCATCCCCCCCACAAACACACACATCAACTTCTGAATAGCTAGACAGGTGAACTAAAATTTGTGCAATGGGTAGGGGAGACATCCTGTTTTTTGTACCTTTTTCAAAATGTGATTTATTGACAGTTTCTGCAATTTCTGCCATATCTCGAGCCCCTGGACCAGTTCTAACAGAAGTTTAATATATGGACATGGTGCATGAAGAATGTTAATTGCTAGCATTTAACTTTCCAAAGGGAGACTATGATAAAATGTGTAAAATGGTTAAGAAAAAAACTAAAAGGAGCAGTGCAAAGATCGCGGGTTTACCTCAAGCCTGGGCATTGTTTAAAAATACTGTCTTACATATCGTCCTGCTAGACCAATCCAGACAAGTGGATTGTGTTCCTCTACCAGCAGATTGGTGGAGACAAAGAACCAATGAAAAGCCCAGGTTTCAATAGCATCACTCCTGTCCGTCTAACTGCCTCCGCCACCAGAGGTCCTTTCAGTATTTCTTTGTCTCCAGCAAATGGTGAATGGATTTTGTTCTCTGTAGAAAATCTGAGGATTGAGAGGAAAAGAGATTGATTAAACACTTGTGAATGATCACCTCAAGCCCTAAAGGGGTGACATTCTCACTTGAGCGTGATGTGGGAGACTGCAGGCTTTTTGGTAGCCATAGGAGGGGGGAAAAATTGGTTCAGCTCCATACCCTTATCATAAGGGCCTGTTGAGTAGCCACAAATTGGAAGGATCTGGAAGAGTACAGCAGCCTCACACAACCTCAGAGCCCTGCCCATTCTCCTCCCCTCCTTTCCTCCCTGTTCTCTCCCGAAGATTGTAGAAGGCTCTCGGAGGGATCTGCCAGACGGCCACCTTTCATACAGTGCTATTAAAAATAAAACCATCCAGTGAAGCAGTTCCAGGTGAGTAGAGCCGAGTCCTACATGGATCCTTCGCCTGAGTACTAAGGCTTGATCCTTGTCCATTGTCCTTGTTGGGGGCTCCCGGTTCCATCTGAGAGAATGCAATAAGGGATGAACTGTTAGTGACCATTGGGGCTGTGTGGGGGTTTTCCACCTTTTTCTGCACGCATTAGTAATGTGTTTTGCTTCTTTTCTGCCTGGGGATTGCATGGCCTTTAGCATGCCTTCTGCCCAAGCAACTGCAACGTGTGCTTCTTCCCAAGCACCTTTAACAAGCCTTGGCGTGCATCCTTGTAATACTTACCCTAACTCTCTTCTTCCAGGAAACGTTGTTTGACCTGTGGCAGATGAGAAGTCTTGTCTTTGGATTCTGGACTCTGCCTTTGTGTGGCAGCTTCTGAGTCGCCCCTGGAGGTCATGCTTAGTCCGCCTTTACTTGTGTCAGGGCAGGAGTTGCAGGATGACCCTAAGTGTAGATGCTCAGCCAGCTGGAGGCTCTGGCAACCGTGTTGTGAGCTGCTTTTCATCATCTAGTCTATGGCGACTATGCCCCCTGGTGTTGGAGGGCCTTTTCCAAGAAGAGAGCTTCCAGAGTCTGGATTGTCCTCCCTGGAATTCTTTTCCTTTTTGCAACAGGTCTGGTCCTTCTGGCTTGGAAATTCAGACCCCGAGGCCTCTAGGTGCCCCCCCCCCCCACTCAGACGCAGTCTTATGCTGAGTAGACTGAAAATAGAAACCCTTTTCAATTACCTTTTGCTAAGCTTTCTCTACGCGGAACACTCCCTGAAGATGAAGAATAGTTGGGAGCTATCTGAGATGTTGACTATGCCTTGAACCCAAATGATTCAGCATTGCACTCTGAAGTGGATGAAGACCTACTCTGACCTTCTGAAGACTATGCAGAGGACATGATCCACCTGTTCCGGAAAGAGGAGCTGATGGCATTGATTTCCAGGGTTTCATCCGCCTTCAACTTGACAGATACTTCTGGCACAGAGCAGGAGTTGAAAGTACATGTGTTTCTTCAAGGGGTGCAGAAATTCACTACTATCTTCCCGTTCCCAGAGGTGATCAAAGATATGATCTCCAGGAACAAGCAGGAATGTAGTCTTCACATATGGGTGTCGTCGGTAACGATGGAGTTTGCGCGGGAACGCTCCCCAGCGTCCAATAGGAACGCTTTTGGGAGCATCCCTCAGCACATGCGCGCTGCCTTCCCACCTTTCCAACTGTCCCTCTTCAGTTTTTCGTTTTCCGCGGAGCCGACAGGACTCATACCCCGTCACCGCAGAAAATTCCTTTAAAATTGTTTACTTGTGGTCGCGTTTGCCTCTGCACGACGCCTACCGGTACCGCCGGTTCTTTTCTTAAAAAATAAAAAAATATAAAAATATACTCTGAACTGTTTCTCTTCAGAAACTCTTATTTTTTTCGGTGCTAGGCGCCATTTTGGGCATTAGGCCTCATATTCCTAAAACATGGAAAAACCAACTAGTGCTTTAAAAAAGTGTACTAAGTGTGGCAATACCGTTTCAGTCACCAACACCCCATGACTGGTATCTTAAATGTTTGGGGCCTGAACATTCTCCATCTGAATGTCTCTCCTGTATGGGGATGACTAAAAGAGGAAGACAGAACCGGGCTGCAAAGCTCGGTACCCTCGTTTCTTCGGATGCCAGATCCATTGCATCGACGTCTTCAAGAGCCTCCTCTTCCTCCCTTGGATCTCAGGTAACTAAACATAAAAGCCGGTCCTCAAAGGGTAGCTCTCCTGCTAAGCATCAAGAGGCCATTGGCATTGCCCTTGAGAGAACCACACCACCAAAACAGCCCCAGCGGGAGGCTTTGGCTTCCAAAGCATCAGCAGGGCTCCAGGATGTTCTCGAGGCCTCGACCTCGCAAGAACTACTGGTGCTATGCTCAGGGATCCCGGCCGTCTTCACCGGTACTGACACCCAGGCATCGGCAGCGTCGATAGACCAGAGATTCCTCGCTATCGAATGCAGTATTGCAGCTCTCCTCACAGCTGCGGTACCGTTGACACCTATGGTTCAACGGGCACCGGTACAGACATTGGTACCGATGCCGGTATCTACACCAGTACAGGTACCGGTACTGGCCCCGGTGGGAATTTTTCCCATTCCATCTTTGGCTGGCTTTGACAGATCGGTACCGGATCAACTCTGTACCGACTTCGATCGATACCAGGACCGTGCTTTGCATGAGCATCGTGGTCAGGAATACTTTGAATCCTCCGATTCCGAAGACTGACAATTCTGCCGGTACCAGAGTGTTTCTCCCGGAAGATTCCTCTTCTCCCCAACGCAGAATGTCACCTCCAGAGGAGATGTCTTTTGAGGATTTTATTCGTGATGTTGCCAAAGACCTTTCAATCACGGTAGCTCCTGAAAAGGAACTTGGAGCAAAGGAATTGGAAATTCTCCAATATCCTAAAGCTCCAAAGGAGGCAGCCACGCTGCCCATCCATGAAATTCTTCATGACTTGATGCTCAGAATGTGGGAGACACCTCTGACTACATCTCCTCATTCTAGGAGACTAGATACTATGTGTCGAGTTCCGCCATGTCCTGGATTTCAAAAGTCTCAGCTGCCACACAATTCAATGGTGGTGGAGTCAGCCATGCGTAGGATGAAAAGTGCAGAGAGGCATGCATCCAATCCTCCAGGTCGTGAATGCAGGACCTTGGATGCTTTTGGGCGCCAAACCTTTCAGGCTTCCATGCTTTCAGCTAGGATCAGTTCATATATATTATATATGGGAATGTTTCTCAAAGAAGTTACAGGAGACTTGGAGCTTATGAGCCAACTTCTCCCAGATGACAGGAGACAAGACACAAGACATTCTTGCTCTAAGCATGCTCAAGATGTCTCCAAGTTTGTGAATAGTGCAGCCTTTGACTGCTTCGAAATCATCAGCAGAACCTCTGCTATTGCCATTGGAGCACGACGGATTGCCTGGCTTCAGGCATCAGACTTGGAGACTTGGGAACAGGACAGATTAGGCAACATCCCTTGCACAGAGAATCTCTTTGGCAAGAATTGGCAGGAAAAGGCTAATGAAATAGATGCTGACAGTATCACGTTAGATTGATTGTCCAAATCTACAGCTACTCCAGCCAAAAAGAAGCCTTATAAAAAAAACCCCTCTTTTAGCAAAAAGAGGAAGTTTTATCCTTTCTATACCCAACAGAACCAAAGTCAGGGTCAGGTTGCCCAAAAGAGACAAACTAGACAACAAAAGAAGCCAAATGTCCCGAGAGCTCAACAGCTCTGCAGATTCAGCCCCCTCAAGGGCTTTGACTCCTTCCTAGAGAGCTTAGCTGTCCTGCCCTTGAGGGGTCCTCAACCCCCCCCCCCCCAATATTCCAGGCAGGTTATGCCATTTTATCAACAGGTGGCATCAGATAACAGCAGAAGATTGGACTCTGTCCATTGTAGGAGAAGGGGTTTTCACAGCATGCCCCCTCCGACAATCCTAAAGCAGTTCAATTCGCAGACCTCTGCAGGCAATCTGCTAGGTCACGAGGTCTCAACACTTCTTGCCCAAGGGGCTATAGAGGAGGTACCCATTCTCCAACAGGGTATAGGGTTCTACTCCCCTATTTTCTTATTCCAAAGAAAACAGGTGAACACAGACCCATTCTAGACCTCAGAGAATTGAACAAATATCTGTTCAGAGAAAAGTTCAAAATGATTTCTCTAGGAACTCTTCTGCTATACCTTCAAAGTCAGGATTGGTTTTGCTCCCTAGACTTAAGGGATGCATATACTCACATTCTGATCCATCCAGATCACAGGAAATTCTTACGATTCCTTTTCAAGGGAAAACACTTCCAGTACAGGGTGCTTCCCTTTGGTCTGGCTTCGGCACCAAGAGTATTCACGAAATGCATGGCAGTAGTTGCTGCATTGCTGCGAACCCTAGGGATATTCGTCTTCCCTTACTTAGACGACTGGCTCATTTGAGCCCCCACGGTTGCAGAAGCCAGCGCTGCATTGTCTCGCACAATGCAAATCCTCCAATACTTGAAATTGGTGATAAACCTCCCAAAGTCCCAACTTCCTTCCCAGTGCCTGGAGTTCATAGGAGCCTGGTTAGACACCAGACAGTCAAGGGCTTTCCTTCCACAGGCCCGGTGTCTTCGCATAGTGCAACTAGCTTCTCAAGCAGCAGGGAAATCCTCCCTATCTGCTCAAGAACTCCTACAGTTACTGGGACATATGGCATCCACAGTTCATGTAGTTCCCTATGCTCGCCTCCTCATGCGAGCAGCCCAGTGGACCCTATCCACTCAGTGGTCACAGGCCACGGGTCATCTATTGGACAAGATAACAAACTCTAAATGACTGATTCTCCAGGACCAAGCAGGAGGTCAGCCCTCACATATGGGTGACATTGGCGCTGACAGAGCCCCCGTGCCGAGCATTTCCCCAGCTTTCAAAGAAAGCCTTCGGGAATGCAGTGTGCCTGCATGGTCCCCTTTCCCTCCCAAGGGTGCCATATTGCTTAGTCTGTCTTTCTTCCACGGAGCCCGACGAACGTGAATTTGTGTCACCCAGGAAAAGCTGTTTGGGTTTTTTTTGGTGATTTTCGTGTTATTGTATCTGGTTCGACGCCGGTTTCCCTTCCTGCCTGGGCTCGGTACACCGGTATCGAGTCTGGACTTGTGATTTTTGGTTTTTGTCCTTCGTGACTAGCATTTGCGCTCTTTTTGTGTTTTCACTGGCAGCCCGGTCATTTGACCTTGCAGGGGACATTTTTCCCCTGATGACTGCCAGCGGGTTTAAAAAGTGTGATCGGTGCAAGAAACTTATGTCTCTCGCCGACACACATGACTGCTGCCTCCGATGCCTCGGGCCTGACCATGACCCGCTAGCCTGTGGCCCGTGCGGCAAAATGTCATCTAAGGCACTTCGGAGCCATCAGCATCAGCGTGAAAGAATATTCTCAGATTCCACGTCTGGCCGGGCCTGGACTTCGTCAGAGGCCTCGACATCTCGGGAGTCCGACCCCGAGCGCTGTTGGGGGTCCTCTGAAAGGGAGTCTGCCTCGCAGGAGCACCGCAGGAAGAAAATGTTCATGAGGGCAGCGTCGATGGAGGCTCCTGGTTCCTCAAGGGCCAGGTCGCATAGCCCTGACCGCCGCCCCGGGTTATCGGAGTTGGAGAGGCCTTCTAAGCTACCTCGTGCAGAGCCGGAGTCCCCGAGTCAGTAAGTGCAGTTGTCCTCGTGGACTCTCCTCCGGGGGAGCCGACGTCGGGCCCGATGCCATCAGGGCCCGAGTTGGGGGCTGCTGAGTCTCCTGAGCTTGGACTCAGGTTGACGGCCTTGGAGAGCAGCTTGGCTGCCTTCATGGAACAGCAGCGGGTGCTGAAAGCCAGTCTGACCTGACCGGTGTATCAGCCTCGACCATGGGGACCTCGACATCTAAGTCGACCCCGGAGACTGAGCCGATCCTTGAGTCGATGAAGTCTCGTGTCGATCCTCCGGTCAAGGTCCCCCTCGACCTCCCGTGCGGGGCCGATGTCATTGACACCAATACACTCGGTGTCGGGGCAGGTGGCACCGAAGCCCACACAGCCAGAGCTGCTCAACTCCTCCTCGGAGGAGTCAGAGTGGGAGGTGGAGGATGAGGAGTCCCCGGACACCTTCCAGACACGGTGCGTCCCTTCGGACTCACTGGAGTCCGAGACTCGGAGACGGTCCCCCCTGGAGGATACCCGGTTCTCAGACTTCGTGAGGGACATGTCCAAGGCTCTGGCCTTCCCTGCGGACACCGAGGAGGAGCCTCGAGCCAAGGAGCTCGATGCCCTCCAGTATGATTTTCCTCCGAAGGAAGCCTTTACTGTACTGGTTCCTCCAATGCTGGAACGGCTTCTCTTCCGTATGTGGGAGGCACCGGCCTCGACGCCGGTTCTTAACAAACGGGTCAATTCCATTTATCGAGTCCGTAAGAGCCCTGGGTTCCAAGAGTCGCATATACCGCACCACTCCATGGTTGTGGAATCGGCCATGCACTGTCTGAAGAGTCAGAAGATGCACTCCTCGGTGCCCCCCTGCCGGGATGCCTGGAACCTGGATGCCCTCGGTAGAAAGTGCTTCCAGGGCTCTATGCTGTCTTGCCGTGTCCAGACCCACCAACTGTACATGGGCATGTCCTTAAGAGACCTGGCAAAGGAGATTGCCAAGTTCTCAGCTGGCCTCTCTGAGGAACCTTTGCAGAGGTTCAAGGCTTTTTCAACAGGGATCAGAGAGTGCTCCAAAGTTTATCTCTCGAGCAGCCTATGATGGCTTCGAGGCTTCGGCTCGGGTAGCCGTGGCCGGCATCGGTGCATGCTGTCAGGCCTGGCTACAGTCATCAGGCCTGGAGCCATGGGTGCAGGACAAGTTGGTTGATGTCCCCTGCTGAGGTGAAAAACTTTTCGGTAAGCCCAAGGCTGAAAAGGCTGCGGAAATTGAGACTCTCACCAGGACAAGGCTGTCCAGGAAGACTTCTGCCCCTTTTCAGAAAAAGAAGGGCTCGGGGGGAAAAAGCCCTTTTTCCAGAGGAAGGCTGCTGCCTACAAATCCTACCCCCACTTTCAGGCCTCTCCAGCTCCCCAACAGAGCCGGCAGGCCAAGGGGCAGGGGCATGGGTCCCGTAGCAGAAGATCTCCAAGCCGCCAGCTCCGGCTCTTGCACAGCAGGGAGCGGGGTTTTGACTCCCAGAGCATAGCCTCTTCTCCACAGCTGGCTCCACTCAGCACAGGAGGTCGGCTGACCCTTTACACCTACAGATAACCAGCCATCACAGGGGATACCTGGGTCCTCAGCATAGTCCAACAGGGCTACATGCTCCACTTCCACCAGATATCCCCCTCCTACTTTACAGGAGAGCCTCCAAGACTCCCTCTGCACAGAAACCTCCTCCTGCAGGAGTTGGCAAGTCTTCTAAAGGATCAGGCGGTGGAACCGGTGCCTCACTGCCTGAAAGGGCAAGGCTTCTACACCAGGTACTTTCTGGTACCAAAAAGGACAGGAGGCCTCTGACCTATCCTAGACTTGCGAAACCTAAACACGTTTCTGGAGAGGGAAAAGTTCAAGATGCTTACCCTTGGAATACTGCTGCCCTACCTCCAGCAGGGAGACTGGCTATGCTCCTTAGACCTGAAGGATGCTTATACGCACATCCTCATTCATCCAGACCACAGACAATATCTCAGATTTGTGGTGGGAGGAAACCATTTCCAGTACAGAGTACTTCCCTTTGGCCTAACTTCCGCCCCCAGGGTTTTCACCAAATGCCTGGCGGTGGTGGCGGCCTATCTCAGAAACCAGGGCATCTTTGTCTTTCCATACCTGGATGACTGGCTCCTCAGGGGTCAGTCTCTCCAGGAGGCCAGACAAGCCACTCTTCGCACTGTCTCTCTTCCCCATCATCTGGGCTTTGTCATAAACTACGCAAAGTCCACTTTGCTCCCCTCACAGAACCTGGGGTTTTTAGGGGCAAGACTGGACACTCTGCAGACAAGGGCTTACTTGCCCAAGGACAGGGCCCACAGATTGATGGACCTGGCCAACCAGTTCCAAAGCAATTCTCAGGTTTCCGCCAAGCAATTCCTGCGGCTCCTTGGCCACATGGCATCCACTGTACATGTGACTCCGAATGCCCATCTGCACATGCGGGCTGCCCAGTGGTGCCTCAGGGCTCAGTGGGCACAGGCCACAGGCGACCTTCGAGACATAGTGAAGGTGTCCAAACCACTCTTCGACTCCTTGCAGTGGTGGCTACATCTCCCAAACCTTCTCAGGTGGGTACCCTTTCAGGCCCCAGCGCACACAAGGGTGCTGACCACCGATGCTTCTTTAAAGGGCTGGGGTGCACATTGCCAGGGCACATGCACTCAAGGCCTCTGGTCTCCTCGGGAGGCCACACAGCAGATCAATCTTTTGGAGCTGCGAGCAATCCGCTTGGCTCTACAGACTTTTTCTCATGCCCTCTCTCGCCAGTCTGTCTTAGTACAGACAGATAATCAGGTAGCAATGTTCTATGTAAACAAGCAAGGGTGCACAGGATCCAGACTCCTATGTCAGGAGGCGCAGGCCCTTTCCTCCTTTGCATCAAGCACGGCATGTTTCTCAAAGCAGTTTATCTACCGGGTCAGGAGAACCTTTTGGCAGACAAACTAAGCAGGATTCTCCATGACTAAGCAGGAAGTCAGTCCTCACATATGGGTGACGTCGGCGCCGACGGAGCCCCCATTCAGAGCATTTCCCCAGCTTTCAAAGAAAGCCTTTGGGAATGCAGCCACGCATGCGCGGTCCCCTTCCCACCCAAAGGTGCCATCTTGCTCAGTCTTTTTTCCGCAGAGCCCTACGGACGTGTGTCCTTGTCACCCGTGGAAAAAGTGGATTTTCCTGCGTTGAGACGAGTATTCTTCTTCGGTTCGACGTCGGTTCCCTTTCCCGCCTGGACTCGGTACACCGGTGCCGAGCCCGGATCCCTTTTTTCAATTTTTGTCCTTAGAGACTGCATTCGCGCCAATTTTTCTTTTCCCTGGCAGCCAGATTTTTTGATCTTGCAGGGGCCCTTTTCCCCTGATGGCTGCCAGTGGCTTTAAGAAGTGTGATCGGTGCAAGAAACTGATGTCTCACCGACACACATGACTGCTGCCTCCGGTGCCTGGGGCCTGACCATGATCCTAAGGTCTGTAGTCCCTGTGGCAAAATGTCCTCGAAGGCATTGAGGAGCCGTCAGCACCAGCGTGAGAGGATCTTCTCCGACTCTGCGTCTGGATGGGTCCGGACTTCGTCAGAGGCCTCAACGTCTCAGGAGTCTGACCCCGAGCATCGTCGGGGCTCCTCTAAGAGGGAGTCCCCTTCGAGGGAGCACTGAAGGAAGAAGAAACCCGCGAGGGCGGCATCGCTGGACGCTCTTGGCCCCTCGAGGGCCAGGTCGCATAGCCCCGATCGCCGTCCCGGGTCTTCGGAGTCAGAGAGGTCTGCAAAGCATCCTCATGTAGAGTCTGAGGCCCCAAGTCACGTGAGTACTGTAGTCCTCTTGGACTCTCCTCCGGGGGATCCAACGTCGGGCTCGGCACCGTCGGGGCCCGAGTCGGAGGCTGCTGGGTCTCCTGAGCTTGGACTCAGGTTGACGGCCTTGGAGAGCAGATTGTCTGCCTTCATGGAGCAGCAGCGGGTGCTGATCGCCGGCCTCACCGGCGCATCTTCCCTGACCACTGGGACCTTGACGTCCAAGTCGACCCCAGAGGCCGAGCCGATCCTCGAGACCATGCGAACTCGAGTCGATCCTCGGCCAAGGTCTCCCTCGGGCTCCCATTCGGGACCAAGGTCATCGACGCTGGTACCCTCGGCATCGGGGTGGATGGCGTCGGTGCCCGCCCACTCGGAGCCACTCGATTCCTCCTCGGATTTCGTACAGGACATGGCCAAAGCCTTGGCCTTCCCGGCGGACCCCGAGGAGGAGCCTCGAGCCAAGGAGCTCGAGGCCCTGCCGTATGACTCTCCTCCCAAGGAGGTCCTTACTGTACCGGTTCCTCCGATGCTGCCGCATGTGGGAGGCGCCGGCCTCGATGCCGGTTCTAAGCAAGCGGGTCGATTCCATCTATCGAGTCCGCAAGAGCCCCGGGTTCCAAAAGGCACAGCTACCGCACCACTCCATGGTTGTGGAATCCGCCATGCATCGCCTGAAGAGTCAGAAGATGCACGCCTTGGTGCCTCCCGGCAGGGAAGCCCAGAACCTGGATGCCCTCGGTAGAAAGTGCTTCCAGGGCTCTATGCTTGCTTGCCGCGTCCAGACCTACCAGCTGTACATGGGCATGTACCTTTGAGACCTGGAAAAGGAGATTGCCTGCTGGTCTGTCCGAGGAACCCTTCTGGCCTTGTCTTCTGGTATTCGAGAGTGCTCGAAGTTGATCTCTCGAGCAGCCTATGATGGATTTGAGGCTTCGGCCCGAGTAGCAGGGGCCGTCATCAGTGCATGCCACCAGGCCTGGCTACAATCCTCTGACCTCGAGCCATGGGTACAGGACAAGTTGGTCGATGTCCCCTGTCGAGGTGAAAACCTCTTTGGCAAGCCCATGGCTGAAAAGGCTGCAGAACTCGAGACCGAGACTCTTACCCAGACAAGGCTGTCCAGGAAAACCTCTGTCCCTTCTCAGAAGAAGAAGGGCTCGGGGAAAAAGGCCTTTTACCCGAGGAGGACCACTGCCTACAAAACCTACCCTCACTACCAGGCCTCTGTAGCTCCTCAACAGGGCCAGCAGGCCAAGGGGCAGGGTCATGGGCCCTGTAGGCAGAAGGCTCCCAAGTCTCCTACTCCGGCTCCTGCTCAGCAGGGAGGGGTTTTTTGACTATGCCAGCATAGCCTCTCCTCCTCTCCAGGGCACAGAAGGTCGGCTGACGCTGTACGCAGACAGGTGGCCAGCCATCACAGGGGATACTTGGGTGTGAAGCATCATCGAGAGGGGCTATCTGCTCCACTTCACCCAGATACCCCCCTCCTACTTTCCAGGGGAGCCTCCATGACCCCCTCTGCACAGAAGCTTACTCCTTCAGGAGTTGGAAGGTCTGCTACAGGACCAGGCTGTGGAACCGGTGCCTTACCACCTGGAAGGGCAAAGCTTCTACTCGAGGTACTTCCTTGTACCAAATAGAACAGGAGGCCTCGGACCCATCCTAGACCTGAGAAATCTGAACAAGTTTCTGGAGAGGGAAAAGTTCAAGATGCTTACCCTTGGAATCTTACTGCCCTACCTCCAGCAGGGAGATTGGCTATGCTCCTTAGACCTGAAGGATGCTTATATTCACATCCTCATCCATCCAAGTCACAGACAATACCTCAGATTTGTGGTGGGAGGGAACCACTTCCAGTACGGAGTGCTTCCCTTTGGCCTCACCTCCGCCCCCAGGGTCTTTACAAAGTGCCTGGCGGTGGTTGCAGCCTACCTCAGGAACCAGGGGATCTTTGTGTTCCCTTACTTGGATGACTAGCTTATCAGTGGCCAGTCTCCACAAGAGGCCAGGCAGGCCACCTTCAGAACCATATCCCTGCTTCAGCACCTGGGGTTCGTTATAAACTTCCCAAAATCCACTTTGGTCCCCTCACAGGACGTGGAGTTCATAGGGGCAAGGTTGGATACCATCCATGCAAAGGCCTATTTGCCTGTGGACAGAGCTCACAGGCTGATGAAGTTGGCTGGCCAGTTTCAGACGAACTCTCTGGTCTCTGCCAGACACTTCCTCCGGCTCTTAATTCACATGGCTTCCACAGTGCATGTCACCCCAAATACCCGTCTGCACATGAGGCCGGCTCAGTGGTGCCTCAGGGCACAGTGGGTACAGGCCACAGGGAAGTTGTCAGACAGGATAAAGGTGTCCAAACCCTTGGTGGACTCTCTACACTGGTGGAGGCATCTCCCAAACCTGGTCGGGGGAGTTCCTTTTCGAGCCTCCCCACACACTCAGGTACTGACAACCGATGCTTCCCTGCAAGGCTGGGGGGCACATTGCTAGGGGACCTGCACCCAAGGCCTGTGCTCTCCGTGGGAGGCCGCCCAGCAGATGAACCTGTTAGAATTGCGAGCCATTCGACTAGCCTTACGGATTTTCTCTCGGGTTCTCTCTCACCAGTCTGTCCTAGTTCAGACGGACAACCTGGTGGCTATGTTCTACGTAAACAAGTAGGGAGGCACAGGATCCTGACTCCTGTGCCTGGAAGCACAAGCTCTCTCCTCCTGGGCTATCAATCAGGGCATGACCCTCAGGGCGGTCTACCTCCCAGGCCAGGAAAACTACCTGGCAGACAGGCTAAGCAGACTCCTGCAGCCTCACGAGTGGCAGTTGGCTCCTCGGGTAGTCCAATAGATCTTTCTGAAGTGGGGACTTTCAACCATGGATCTTTTTGCCAGTCCGCTGAACAGGCAACTATCCAAGTTCTGTTCCAGACAACCGCATCCTCTGAGGGCAGATGCATTCCTGATCTCCTGGTCTGAAGGCCTGCTGTATGCATTTCCTCCCACACCTCTGGTGGCCTGGACTCTATTCAAAACCCAGCAGGACCGAGCCACAGTGATCCTGATAGCCCCCAGGTGGCCCAGGCAGCCGTGGTTCCCTCTTCTTCTGCAGTTGGCGGTGGATGCTCCACTTCCTCTGGGGCTGCATCCCGACCTTCTGACTCAGGATCAGGGGTCCCTCTTGCATCCCAACCTCAGATCCCTCAATTTGATGGCCTGGCTGCTGAAAGGCTAGTCCTTGCTCCCTTGCTCTTTCTAAAGGAGGTTGAAGAGGTGGTGTTGGCCTCCAGGAAGCATTCCACTCGGAAGGCCTATGCTCTGAAGTGGCGTAGGTTTTCCACTTGGTGTTCTCAACAGCAGGAGGATCCCTTCTCCTGCTCGGTCCTGGTGGTACTGCAATACCTACTCCACCTGTCCAACTTGGGACTTCAGTCTAACTCTGTCCGGGTCCACCTCAATGCCCTCTCAGCTCACCATTCGCCGGTGGATGGACAATCCCTCTCGGGCCACTCTCTGGTGTCTCGCTTCCTCAGAGGCCTACTTCTGCTCAAGCCTCCTTTTCGTCCACCGGCCACTGAGTGGAATCTCAATGTGGTCTTGCAGCAACTGACTCGCCCACCTTTTGAGCCGATGGCTACCTGCCACTTACATTTCCTATCCTGGAAGGTGGTGTTTCTTGTGGCACTCACCTCGGCTAGGCGTGTGAGTGAGCTTCAGGCCCTGGTCTCGGATAGGCTGTATACCAGGTTCTATAAGAACAGGGTAGTCTTGAGGACTCATCCTAAGTTCCTTCCCAAGGTGGTGTCCTCCTTCCACCTCAACCAGGAGGTGGTACTTCTGACGTTCTTTCCCAGGCCTCACGCCAGTAGGACCGAAACTGTCTTGCCTACCCTGGATTGTAGAAGGGCACTGTCCTTTTACCTAGAACGTACGCAGGGGCATAGAAGCGATTCTCAGCTCTTCATTTCCTTTGACCCTAATAAATTGGGGTTGCCTGTCACTAAGCGTATGTTGTCCATCTGGGTGGCAGACTGTATCGCCTGGGCATACAGGGCAGTCGGCCTCTCCCTGGAGGGTCGAGTCACGGCCCACCAGGTCAGGGCGAAGGTCGCATCAGTAGCTCACTTCCGTTATGTTCCGTTGGCAGACATCTGCCGGGCCGCTACTTGGTCTTCAAGCCAGACCTTTGCGGACCACTACTGCCTTGAGAGGGAGTCCCGTAGGGACAGTGCTTTCGGGCAAGCGGTACTCCGTAATCTCTTTGAGGTTTAGGCAACTCCTACCCTCCGGCCCTGGTGTTGGGCTACCGTTCAGGTGTGGTCTCCGAGAAGATTCTCTCACTGTTGCTGAGGCTCTAGAAGGAGCTTTGTTTTTCAGCCTGGGTTCCTGGTAGCCCAGAGCTAGGGAGTTGCCCATATGTGAGGACTGACTTCCTGCTTGGTCCTGGAGAAAGAGTAGTTACTCACCTGTAACAGGTGTTCACCAGGAGCAGCAGAAGTCAGTCCTCACGACCCTCCCTCCTCCCCTTGGAGTTGCAGTTGTATATAGTTCATTTTCTTTTTTCGTGCTGTCTTTTAGCTATGTCATTGGACTGAGCAAGATGGCACCTTTGGGCGGGAAGGGGACCGCGCATGCGTGGCTGTATTCCCAAAGGCTTTCTTTGAAAGCTGGGGAAATGCTCCGCATGGGGGCTCCATCGGTGCCGACGTCACCCATATGTGAGGACTGATTCCTGCTGCTCCTGGAGAACACCTGTTACAGGTGAGTAACTACTCTTTCTCCAGCCTCACGAGTGGCAGTTGAATCCACTGGTGGTTAAGCAGATCTTCATGCGATGGGGACTCCCATTCATCGATCTCTTTGCAAGTCCTCTGAACCGTCAGCTGCCCAGGTTTTGCTCCAGAAAGCTGCATCCCCTGAGAGTGGCAGCAGATGCGTTTCTGATCTCTTGGTCCACGGGCCTCCTGTATGTGTTTCCTCCCACGCCCCTGGTGGTCCGAACTCTGTTCAAGATTCTACGGGACAAGGCCTTGGTGATTCTGGTGGCCCCCAGATGGCCGAGGCAACCGTGGTTTCCACTTCTGCAATTGGCAGTGGAAACTCCATGCCCTCTGGGGTGGCTACCCGATCTCCTGTCTCAAGATCAGGGTTCCCTTCTGCACCCCAATCTCAGATTCCTCAATCTGATGGCCTGGCTGCTGAAAGGATAGTGCTAGCTCCCTTACTTCTCCCTAGGGAAGTTGAGGAGGTGGTGGCATCAAGGAGGCAATCCACCAGAAAGTCCTATGCACTCAAGTGGCGTAGGTTCTCAATGGTGTGCTCAGCACAATGAAGATCCTTTTTCCTGCCTGGTGCCAGTAGTGCTACAATACCTGCTTCACCTGTCAGACCTAGGCCTTAAGTCCAACTCTGTTCGGGTTCGGCACACCACTCACCGGTGGAGGGACAAACGCTGTCGGCTCACCCCTTGGTGTCCCGCTTCCTCAGAGGCCTGCTCTTGCTCAAGCCTCCAATTTGTCCCCCTGCCACTGAGTGGGACTTGAACGTGGTCTTGCAACAACTTACTCGTCCACAGTTTTAGCCGATGGCTACTTGCCATTTACGCTTCCTTTCTTGGAAGGCGCTCTTCATGTTAGCTCTTAACTCGGCCAGACATGTGAGTGAACTACAAGCTCTGGTCTCTGATAGACCGTACTCAAGGTTCTATCGGAACAAGGTGGTCCTTCGGACTCATCCGAAGTTCCTTCCCAAAGTTGTCTCCTCTTTCCACCTCAATCAGGAGATGGTTCTCCCGAAATTCTTGCCCAGGCCGCATACCAGCTGGGCTGAGACGGTCTTGCATACTCTGGACTGTAAAAGGGCGTTGTCCTTTTACATAGAACATATGAAGGAGCATCGAAGGGCTACTCAGCTCTTCGTATCCTTTGACCCTAATAAATTGGGGTTACCTGTCTCGAAGCATACGTTGTCCACTTGGGTGGCAGATTGTATCGCCTGGGCATACAGGGCAGCCGGCCTCTCCTTGCAGGGTCGAGTCACGGCCCATCGTGTCAGGGCGAAAGCCGCATCAGTAGCTCATCTCCGCTCTGTTCCGTTGGCAGACATCTGTCGGGCCGCTACTTGTTCTTCAAGCCAGACTTTTGCGGCCCACTACTGCCTCGAGAGGGAGTCCCACAGGGACAGTGCTTTCGGGCAAGCAGTACTCCGTAATCTCTTTGAGGTTTAGGCAACTCCTACCCTCCAGCCCTTGTGTTGGGCAACCGTACGGGGGCATTCTCAGAGAATATTCTTATCACGGATGCTGAGGCTCTGCAGAGGGACCCATTTTTTCAGCTTTGGGTTCCCGGTAGCCTAGAGCTGGGGAGTCCCATATGTGAGGACTGACTTCCTGCGTGGTCCTGGAGAAAGTAGTTACTCACCTGTAACATGTGTTCTCCAGGAGCAGCAGGAATCAGTTCTCGCGACCCTCCCTCCTCCCCTTGGAGTTGCAGTCATATACTTTATTTTGTTTTTTGCTGTCTTTTAGTTATGTCATCAGACTGAGCAAGATGGCACCCTTGTGCGGGAAGGGGACCGCGCAGGCGCACTGCATTCCCAAAGGCTTTCTTTGAAAGCTGGGGAAATGCTCCGCACTGGGGCTCTGTCGGTGCCGACGTCACCCATATGTGAGGACTGATTCCTGCTGCTCCTGGAGAACACCTGTTACAGGTGAGTAACTACTCCTTTTTGTCCCTCCAATGGTGGCAATCACTAGAAAATCTGTCAGGGTCTCCCTTTCAACAGCCCCTCTTCCAGGCCACCCTAACAGATGCATCACAGGTGGGTTGGGGAGCACACCTGAATCATCTCTCTACCCAGGGTACCTGGACTCCACAGGAGGCTGGTCTACACATAAACCTCCTGGAATTAAGAGCAATCTATTTAGCTCTTTGAGTGTTCTATGCCCAGCTCAGCTACAAGACAGTCGTAGTCCAAACGGACAATCAAGTAGCCATGTTCTACTTGAACAAGCAGGGCGGAACAGGCTCTCTGTCCTTATGCAATGAAGCTTTATGACTGTGGGCCCTCACCAGAGAGCACCAAATTCACCTTCTAGTGGTATATCTTCCAGGCATTCAAAACCTTTGGGCAGACAAACTTGGTCAAGTATTGCTGCCTCACGAGTGGTCTCCACCTAGACCAGGTGGTAAAGATATTTCATTTCTGGGGTACTCCAGACATAGACCTCTTTGCAAGTCCACTGAATGCCAAACTTCCCCGGTTCTGTTCCAGGATTCCGGCTAACAATTGTCAGGCAAGGGATGCTTTCCTCCTTCACTGGGGTCAGGACTTCCTTTATGCCTTCCCACCCATTCCCCTCATCCCCAAAACACTCTTCAAGCTTCAGAGAGACAGGGGTCGTATGATCCTCATAGCGCCACGGTGGCCACGCCAAACATGGTATCCCCTGCTTCTACATCTCTCTCAAGCTGCACCTCTGGAGTTAGGGCATGCTCCAGATCTCCTTTCCCAAGAGAACGGGATGCTATGGCACCCAAATCCCCAGTCCCTGCATCTCACGGCCTGGTTGCTGAAGGCTTAGACCTCCAGAATTTCAACCTGTCCCAACAGGTAAAGGATATCCTTCAGGCTTCTAGAAAACTTTCCACAAGAAGATCTTATGCCTTCAAGTGGAAACATTTTACTATATGGTGTTCCAAGAATTGGTTAAACCCCCTTGTCATGCCTTTAGAATCGATACTAGAGTATCTCCTTTACTTATCGAATTCTGGTCTGAAGACCAATTCGGTAAGAGTCCATCTTAGTGCAATTGCAGCTTCTTATAAGCCTCTGAATGGACAACCAATTTCCTCTCATCCACTCGTATCCAGATTTTTGAGAGGTCTTCTATTAACAAAGCCTCCCATTAAACCACCACCGGTGGCATGGAATCTAAATCTAGTTCTCGGGCAGCTCATGAAGCCACCTTTTGAGCCTTTAGCCACTACAACCCTTATGTTTTTGCCCTGGAAGGTCATCTTCCTAATTGCAATCACCTCTGTACTTCGCATTAGTGAATTGCAAGCTTTAGTGGCTGATCCTCCTTATACTAGGTTTCATCATGATAAGGTTGTTCTTAGAACTCATCCACACTTTATGCCAAAGGTGGTTTCGCCTTTTCATTTAAATCAATCTATTTTTCTTCCTGTATTTTTCCTGAGGCCTCACGCCTCTAATGCAGAAAGAAAGCTTCATGCTTTGGATTGTAAAAGAGCCTTAGCCTTTTACTACAGAGAACACAGCAACATAGAAAGTCCTCGCAACTTTTTATTGCTTTTGATTCTAGCCATTTGGGACTTATCCAAATGGATTGCCCAATGCATATCCTTTGCTTATGAGAGTAAGGGCCTTCCTCTTCAAGGCCATGTCACAGCTCATAACGTGCGAGCCATGGCAACTTCTATGGCTAATCTCCACTCTGTGTCTATCAATCACATTTGTCGAGCAGCCACCTGGGCTTCGGTACACACCTTCACAGCCCACTACTGCCTGGATAAAGCCTCCCGTTGGGATGCCTTCTTTGGCCAAGCTGTTCTTCAAAATCTCTTTCAGACCTAATTCAACTCCTACCCACCAGCCCTGATGGAATACTAGAGATCCATGGGAGGAAGGATGCCTACCTTTCTAGGGTCAAACTACAACTAATGGAATATTATTGAGAAACGTAGTGTCAGGCTACCAAGGTCTCAGTTTAAAACATCGCAGCAATCCTTAGGATTTGGTAAAAAGCTTTAAATAAAACTTCTGCTGCTGTTCACATCAAGGACCTTTAATCGGTGCCGTCTACTTTGCTTCACACTATAAGTGACTAATAGATTTTTAACCTTTTTTCTTTTTAATTTTTTAATGTCCACTTTTTCTGTTCTGTTTTCCTTTTAAAAAATCATGCTTACTACCTAAACTATAAAGATCAGTTTCAATGTCACTCGACTCTGCTACAGTATTTTTTCTTTTTTTCTTTTTCGATCAATCTTGAAAAACACAAAAGTACTTGCAGAATCGTGTTGATACTTCAAAAAAGGTTAAAGTCCAATAAGATCTAAACAAGATGCGCACTTAACTTCTGTAGCGTATCTGCGGATTCCACTTTTCTTCTAGTTAACACATTCTTCACCGTGTCTTTCACTATCGGACCTCACCCAGTTCTATGCAGGGTGTCTCTTTAGCTGTGCCAGAAGTATCATACTGCTTCTAATCTCTCCCAACGCCAGTGATCTAAGGCGCCCAAGCGTTTCGTTGTAACAAGTTCTTCAGGGGAATATGTTTCTCCCAAACTGACCTGTAAAAAGCAATCGCTGCTTGTAAATCAACGTGGAGGACGTCTTTCTCTCGTCCCTCCGTCGAAAAAGAAAAAAAGAAAAAATACTGTAGCAGAGTCGAGTGACATTGAAACTGATCTTTATAGTTTAGGTAGTAAGCATGATTTTTTAAAAGAAAAACAGAACAGAAAAAGTGGACATTAAAAAATTAAAAAGAAAAAAGAGGTTAAAAATCTATTAGTCACTTATAGTGTGAAGCAAAGTAGACGGCACCGATTAAAGGTCCTTGATGTGAACAGCAGCAGAAGTTTTATTTAAAGCTTTTTACCAAATCCTAAGGATTGCTGCGATGTTTTAAACTGAGACCTTGGTAGCCTGACACTACGTTTCTCAATAATATTCCATTAGTTGTAGTTTGAGCTTAGGTCTGTTTCTTCACATTTTTCATAGGAGCAAGCTCGACGGAATAAGCCCATATTTAGTAGTTAGAATACCTTTCTAGGGTGGCACCTTCCTGGGGCTATCTCCCTGGCATCTTCAGCTAGGGAGTCCCCATATGTGAAGACTACATTCCTGCTTGTTCCTGGAGATAGCGTAGTTACTCACCTGTAACAGGTGATCTCCGGGAACAGCAGGAATTTAGTCTTCACAACCCACCCACCTCCCCTAGGAGTTGTCTCTCTATCTCTTTGTCTCTCTCCTCTCTCCCTCCACTCAGCTACAAACTTAACTGAAGAGGGACAGTTGTAAAGGCGGGAAGGCAGCGTGCATGTGCTGAGGGATGCTCCCAAAAGCGTTCCTATTGGGTGCTGGGGAGCGTTCCCATGCAGGCTCCGTCGGTACCGACGATACCCGTATGTGAAGACTAAATTCCTGCTGTTCCCGAAGATCACCTGTTACAGGTGAGTAACTATGCTATCCAGTCCAAGTGAGACTCGCCTGACTCCCTGCTAAGGGTTAAGGGTGTATAAGATCTATACTCTCCTGAAAGAGGAGTGTAGCGAGTAGTTTGCCATTCCTAAGGTAGATGTACAGGTCACGGCCATTACCAGATGGACCACCATGCCTGTGGAAGGGGGCGGATCAGTCTTAAAGGAAGTTCTGGACTGCAAAGTTGATTTCTTGCTGAAGAGCAGTTTGCTGTGATGGCGACTATTCTACAGCAGGGGATATGTACCAGCTTGACCTCTCAAGCTCTACTCCAGTGGATTCAGTCTCTTCCGCCTGATGATAATACTTCTCGGAGTCTGCTATGGCTTTCCTTTCTGATGCCATGTATGACCTGGTGTGCATGGTGCCCTGGGATGGTGCCATGACGATGGTATCATGCCACTGGATTTGGCTCAGTGACTGGGCGGAAGACACATCCTCCAAAGCCCATTTAGCTCAACTGCCCTTTAAGTGGAAGCTCCTATTTGGGAACAGATTTGGAGAAACTGGTGAAGGACTTAAGTGAGACAATCTTTACCACCTCTTGAAAAACAGGTCCAGGGGGCCTATGAAGCAGGCTAGTGCTGCATTCTCGTCAACCTCTACCCAACCACCAAGGGCACGCTGGCCAAATTCCTGGGGGTCTTGGGACTATTTTCACTACTGACTTGGGAAACTTTTCTTTCCCTCTGCTTCAGGGTCTTGGGCTCGTTTTCAGTCTTTTTTCGTGGAGCATGTGGACCCAGGGACTTACTCTATCAAGAGGAGGACCCTCTCAGGCCATGCAATGAAGACCAAAGAAGCCCAAATACCCTTGAGTATGGAGTAGACAGAGCTTAAAGATTCCAAATGACCCCTGCCTACTGATAGCCAGATTAATATGAATAAAAGAGTTTCTAAAATGCTTGTACGCAAATGCTAGAATTCTAAATAAGATGAGAGAGTTAGAATAAATAGTACTAAATGAAAGATTAGATATGATTGGTATCTCAGACACATGGTGGAAGGAGGACAACCAATGGGACACTGTGATACCTGGGTACAAACTATATCACAATGATAGAGCTGATCAAATTCGTGGAGGGGTTGCACTCTTAAAGAGGGCATTGAGTCGCAAAGGATTAAGGTTTGCAGGAGGCTTTCCTAACCAGGGCTCTACAGATCAACAAACAGTAAGGATTTGAGGGTTTGTTTGTTTTTATTATATTACATTGCTAGCTCTCTGACTGGGAGCTCTTAAAAGGGTTTTTTGTATATTTTTTAAAGCAAGGTTACTTTCTTTTTGGTGCTTTAGGGGAACTTTCCTTGAGCACAGTAGGTTGCTGAACTCTAGTAACCGCCTCAGGTTTAGAAACTGCCAACACCTAATCAGGTGTTAGTTCCCTCCCTACCCATCCCGACTCCCACCCACCCCTAGTGAGCAGTCTTGCTTTATAGGGCATCTCCCCCTTTAACAAATCACAGAGAATTGGACCAGCACATTTTGAATATAATTAAAGAGATTTAACTGCTTTTTCTCTGAAAGGACAGCTGCGAAACCGGCTAGTACTTGGTAGATCTCTTTTGCTTTAACAGATACCTAAGCTCCACGAACAGAACAATGGCTGGGAAAAATCGTATTGCTAAAGCTGTTGCCCCCGTTACAGTTTCTGCCTCGGTCCAGACAGAGGTCCTAATGCCAGTTGAAGGACCAGTTCCATGTGCAGGGTGCATGCTTGCTGAAGCTCTGAGGAAACAAGTGGAGGAACTCAGAGAGGAGGTGGCGAGGCTGAGGAGCATTCATGACAGTGAGAAGTACATTGATGAGATGCTTCTTGCAGCAACCAAGCTCTCCAGCACAGGAGAAGATGGGTGCCAACAGAATGTCGATGGTTGGACACAAGTCACCAGGGCCTGCAAAATCACCAATCCAACTTCTCCAGCCCTTGAATTGAAGAACCATTATGCAGCCCTGGAAGTGGAGGAGGTGAAAGCATCCCTGGAAAGGGAAAGAAAGAACCAGAGTTCAAGTACCCCAAAGTTGCAGAATCAGTGACCAGAAGGAAACGAAGGGTAGTGGTGGTTGGAGACTCTCTTCTGAGGGGTACTGAGGCGTCCATCTGCCGACCAGACTTGATGTCCAGAGAGGTATGCTGTCTGCCTGTGCCAAAATCCAAGATGTTACGGAGAGTTTGCCGAGACTCATCAAGCCCACTGACTATTACCCAATGTTGCTAATCCATGTTGGGACAAATGATACTGCCAGGTATACCTCGGAATGTATCAAAAGTGACTTCATGGCTCTGGGACAGAGGGTGAAGCAGTTAGGTGCACAGGTGGTGTTCTCTTCAATCCTCCCTGTTGAGGGTAAAGGCCAAGGCAGAGAGGCTCGCATCCTGGAGATGACTGCATGGCTGCGTGGATGGTGTCATCGAGAGCGTTTTGGTTTCCTAGACCATGGGATGCTGTTCCAAGGGTTGCAGAGCAGAGATGGCATCCATCTGTCCAAGAAAGGTCAACGCATCTTCGGTAGTAGACTGGCTAATCTACTGAAGAAGGCTTTAAACTAGATTCGTTGGGGATAGGTGAAGAAAGCCCCCAAGTAAGTGAAAGCCCCCAGGTAGGTGATACATTAAATACCTTTATGGAAATGGGTAACAGGGGTAACATATGGAAAGCAGTGTGTATAAATGCCCGTAGCATGGAAAATAAGATCCCTGATGATGAAGCTTTGGTGGGAGTGGCTGACTTGGATTTAGTGGTAGTTACAGAAACATGGCTCACAGAAAACCATGACTGGGATGTAACTATACCTGGCTATACTTTATTCAGAAAGGACAGGGTAGGAAGAAGGGGAGGAGGAGTGGCACTATATGTAAAAACTACTATTAAAGCTTTGGAATTACAGAGCTTAAAAGGGAGAGAGGAGGCATTGTGGGTTAAACTAGAAAGAGGGAAAGAAATCTATTTGCATTGGTGTGATATACAGACCTCCCTCACAAGAGGAAGAGGTGAACAGAGTTAATTGAAGACATACGCAGCATTGCTAGGAAAGGGGAAGTGCTACTGATAGAAGATTTCAATATGCCAAATGTTGATTGGCACATTCCTGCTGCAGTATCATCTAGAAGTAAGGAGATCCTGGATTCTCTACAGGGAGAACTATTCAGGCAATTGGTAACAGACCCCACACGTGAAGGGGCCATACTGGACTTGGTGCTTACCAATGGTGAAAGTGTTTCTGATGTTGTAGTGGGAGATCATTTTGCATCCAGTGATCACCAGATGGTGTGGTTCAGTATTAGGACTAGGGCTGTTAGAATCCATTCCAAGGTGAGGATCTTAGACTTTAGGAAGACTAAGTCTGCGAAGATGGGCCAATACCTCAGGGAGTCGTTAGTGGGATGGGAACAGCTGGGGGATGTAGAAAAACAGTGGGCAAAACTGAAAGGGGGTATTTTAAGGGCAACCAACCTTTTTGTTAAAATGGTAAATGCAAAAGGAAAAGGAGACCGCTATGGTTTTCGAAGGAAGTAGCTGAAAAAGTGAAGAAAAAGAGGGAGGCCTTCATGAAATACAAGAGATCACAGAGAGAGGAAGACAGGCATCTGTATTTGGAAAAACTTAGAGAAGCTAGCAAAGTAGTCAAGAAGGCAAAGAATCAAAAGGAGGAGGAAATAGCCAATGTAATAAAATGGGGGGATAAGACATTTTTCAGATATATTAGTGAGAAGAGGAAGGGCAAAAGTGGTATTGTCATACTCAAGGGTGCAGGTGGGGAATATGTAGAAGCTGATAAGGATAAAGCGGAATTGCTTAACAAATATTTTTGTTCTGTGTTCACAGATGAAGAACCAGGAGCAGGACCTCAGAAAACACCCACAAATAGGAACAGAAGCGAGGGACATCTTGAACAATTTTCAGAAGACTGTTCGTGAGAAACTAGCTCAACTTAAAGTAGACAAAGCGATGGGACCGGATGGGATACACCCTAGAATACTGAGGGAACTTGGGGACGTTCTAGCAACTCCACTGACTGACCTTTTCAATGGCTCGTTGGAGTCGGGAGTGGTGCCAAAGGACTGGAGAGAGGCTCATGTGGTGCCTTTACACAAAAGCGGAAGTAAGGATGTGGTTGAAAACTACAGGCCGGTTAGTTTAACTTCGGTGGTGAGTAAATTATTGGAAACGCTGCTGAAAGAGAAAATAGTGAGCTTTCTGGAGTCCAGCGGATTACAGGATCCGAGGCAGCATGGATTCACCAGAGGCAGGTCTTGTCAGACAAATCTGATTTGATTTCTTTGACTGGGTGACCAGGGAGTTGGACCGAGGGAGAGCTCTAGATGTGGTGTATTTAGATTTCAGTAAAGCCTTTGACACTGTTCCTCACAGGCGACTTATAAACAAACTGAGCACCCTAGGGATGGACCCTAAAGTTACTGCTTGAGTTAGAAATTGGTTGGATGGGAGGAGACAAAGTGTACAAGTAAATGGAGCTCACTCTGAGGAGAAGGATGTTACCAGTGGTGTGCCCCAGGGATCTGTCCTTGGTCCGATTCTTTTTAACATCTTTGTTAGTAATATAGCGGAAGGGCTGTCGGGTAAGGTTTGCCTCTTTGCAGATGATACCAAAATCTGCAATAGAGTAGACACCCAGGAAGGTGTAGATAACATGAGGAGGGATCTAGCTAAGCTTGAAGAATGGTCTAGAATTTGGCAGCTGGGATTTAAAGTTAAAAAATGTAAAGTCATGCATTTGGGCTGCAGCAATCCAAGGGAGCAATACAGTATAGGAGGTGAAGTACTTTTGTCCACTAAAGAAGAGCGGGACCTAGGCGTGGTTGTCTCTGATGATCTTAAAGTAGCTAAACAGGTAGAAAAGGCGACAGCAAAAGCTAGAAGGATGCTTGGGTGCATAAGGAGAGGAATGGCTAGCAGAAAAAAGGAGGTGATAATGCCTCTGTATAAGTCTTTGGTGCAACCTCATTTGGAGTATAGTGTGCAATTCTGGAGACCGCACCTTCAAAAGGATGTTAACAGGATGGAGTCGGTGCAGAGGGTGGCTACTAAAATGATTAGTGGGCTTCATTATAAAGCATATGAGGACAGACTGAAGGATCTTAATATGTACACCTTAGAGGAAAGGCGGGATAGAGGTGATATGATTGAGATGTTTAAATACCTCCGTGGCATAAATGTTCAGGGAGAGAGCCTCTTTCAATTGAAAGCAAGTTCTGCTATCAGGGACATGGGATGAGGATGAAAGGAGATAGATTCAGGAGTGATATGCGGAAATATTTCTTTACGGAAAGAGTAGTGGATCCATGGAATAGTCTCCCAGTGGAGGTGGTAGAGATGAGGACACTAACTGAATTTAAAAAAGCATGGGAGCAACACAGAGGATCTCTAAAGGTAAAAAGTGGACTGTTGTAGTTGTTGATATGGAAGGACAGACTAGATAGGCCATGTGGTCTTTTTCTTTCATCATGTTTCTATGTTTCTATGAAACAAAATTCGCTGTACCATCTCTATGGGTTGAATTTCCATGTAAAAGGGAAGGTGATGGCAGTGGGGCTGTACTATCGACCACCTGACCAGAATGAACAAATGGATGATGAAATGCTCAAAGAAATCAGGGAAGCTAACAAAAGTAACAGAACAGTAATAATAATGGGTGATTTCAATTACCCCGGTATTGACTGGGTCAGTGTTGCATCAGGATATGCTAGGGAGATAGTTTCTAGATGAAATAAATGACTGCTGCTTGGAACAGCCGGTTCATGAACCGAGCAGAGGGAAGCTATTTTGGATCTAGTCCTTAGTGGAACACCAGATCTGGTGCAAGAGATAAGGGTGTTGGGGCCTCTTGGCAGTAGTGATCATAGCATGATCGCGTTTGATTTAATTAATGGAGGAGGGTTGGTAAGGAAATCCACAATACTATCTTTTAGCTTTTGAAAGGGAGCTATGATAAAATGAGGAAATAGTTAAGAAAAAACTAAAAGGAGCAGTTGCAAAGGTTAAAGACTTACATCAAACTTGGGTGTTTAAAAATACTATCTTGGAAGCCCAGACCAGCTATGTTCCGTGCTTTAAGAAAAGTGGAAGGAAGTCCAAAAAACCGCCAGCAAGGTTTAAAGGTGAGGTCAGAGAGGCCGTTGCCAAAAAAGCATCTTTCAGGAAATGAAAAAAAGAGCCAAACGACAAACTGGAAACAGCACAAGCACTGGCAAGTTAAATGTAAGGCATTGATAAGGCAGGCAAAGAGAGAATTTTGAGAATAAGCTTGCTGTGGAAGCAAAAACACAGACTTTTTCTAGTACATTCGAAGCAAATAACCTGTGAGAGTCAGTTGGACCATTAGATGATAGAGGGGTAAAAGGGGCACTAAGAGGGGACAAGGCCATAGCGGAGAGACTGAATTATTTGCTTCGGTCTTTACTGAGGAAGATGTAGGGATGTTACCTATGACTGAAGTGGTCATTAAAGGTGATACTGCAGAAGAATTGAAAGAAATATTGATACACTGGGAAGATTTATTTCAACTATTTGATAAACTGAAGAGTAGCAAATCACCTGGACCGGATGGTATACATCCAAAGGTGTTGAAAGAACTGAAATATGAGATTGCAGTTCTGCTATTAGTAATCTGTGAACTATCATTAAAATAATCTGTGATACCTGAAGATTGGAGGATGGGCAATGTAATACCAATTTTTAAAAAGGGTTCTAGGGTGATCCAGGAAACTACAGACTGAGCCTGACTTCAGTTCTGGGAAAAATGGTAGAAACCATAATAAAGAGCAAATTTACTGAACATGTAGATAGTCATGGCTTAAAGGGAGACAGCCAACATGGCTTTAGACAAAGAAGATCTTGTCTTACTAATTATGTTTTTTTGTAGGTGTGAATAAACAGACAAAGGTGATTCAGTTGATATAGTGTATCTGGACTTTCAGAAAGCCTTTGACAAGGTCCCTCATCAGAGGCTTTTGGCAAAACTAAAAAGTCATGCGACATGAGGCAGTGTACTTTTGTGGATCAGGAATTGGTTTAAAGATAGAAAGCAGAGGGTAGGGCTAAATGGCCAATTTTCCCAATGAAGAAAGGTGAATAGTGGAGTACCCCATTGATCTGTGCTGGGTCCACTGCTTTTTGACATGTTTATTCCCTTTTCCAGGTCATTTATGAATAAGTGAGGTTATCAAATTTGCAGATGACACAGAACTATTTAAAGTTGTTAAAACCCATGTGGATTATGGAAAATTGCAAGAGGATCTTTATAAATTGGAAGACTGGGCATCCAAATGGCAGATGAAATTTAATGTGGACAAGTGCAAAGTTATGCACCTTGGAAAGAACAACCCAAACTATGGTTACACGATGCAAGATTCCACATTAGGAGCCTCCACCCATGAAAAAGATTTAGGCGTCATCGTGGATAACATGTTAAAACCCTCTGCCCAGTGTGCAAGCGGTGGCCAAGAGAGCAAATAGAATGCAAGGTATCACAAGGAAAGGAATGGAAAATAAGATATTATAATGCCTCTGTATCTTTCCATGGTGTGACCGCACCTTGAATATTGTGTGTGGTTCTGGTCGAATCTTAAAAAAGATCTAGCGTTATTAGAAAAGGTACAGAGAAGAGTCCCCAAAATGGAAAGGGGATGGAAGGATACCTCTGAAGAGAGACTCAAAAGGTTAGGACTCTTCAACCTGGAAAAGAGATGTTTGAGGGGAGATATGATAGAGGTCTATAAATTAATGAGTGGAGTAGAATGGGTAAAAATAGATTGTTTACATCATCAGAATATAGAAAGACTAGGGCACATGCAATGAAGCTAGGGTACACCATTTTAAGACTAATAAGAGAAATATTTTTCTCTCAACGTGTAATCACATTCTGGAATTTGTTACCAGAGGATGTAGTAAAAGCTGTTAGTGTAGCTGGGTTTAATAAAGGTTTGGACAGGTTCATAAAGCATTATTAAAAGGGACCCAGGATATCGCTGCTTGACCCAGTACAAGCATTGTGGAACCTGTGTCTTTTGGGGAAACTGCTAGGTACCTATGGCCTAGATTGGCCACTGTTGGAAACGGGATACTGGACTTGATGGACCTTGGTCTGACCCATTATGGCATATCTTATGTCTTATGTTTGGGGCCTATTCTCTGGTGCCTCCGGTGGGCAGCAGGCTCTCTCTCATCTTTCAGGAATAGGCCCGGGTTACCAAGGATTGCTGGGTGCTAGACATAGTTCTATTTGGCTGTGTCCTGGAATGCAAGGAGCAGATTCCCATTGCCTTCACCATTAAAGGCAGTGGTGCCCATTTCCCCTCCCACCAGGTGAGCGGGGCAGGACAGATACTCTGTCTACTTCGTGGTGCCAAAGTAGGACGAACAGTTCCTTCTGGCCCATTCTGGACCTCAAATGGTTCAACGAGCACTTTGTTTCCTGTGCTTTCGGATGGAAACCTTTATGCTGTACTGCTACTAATCATTTTGTATAGTGCTACAAGGTGTATGCAGCGCTGTACATTTGGATGTAAGACACAGTCCCTGCTCATCAGAGCTTGCAGTCTAATCAAGATACAAAAAAGCAGTGTGCTGTGTGGAATTCTTGGCTTCTTTGTATCTGGCTAAAGCATTTTTTCATATCCTGATCCGGGTGGATCAGCAGAAGTATCTGCTTTTTCCATGTTTGGCTCATTATCAGTTTGCGCCCTTCCCTTTGGACTCTCCACCATCCCAAGGACGTTCTCAAAGGTCATGGTGGTGATGGCTGTGGCGCTGCAGTGCCAAGGGATCTGTGTCCATCCCTATCTAGACAACTAGCTCATCCGAGCCCATTTCCTATCAGGTGACTTCCCGAGTTCTTTTTGGAAAGTCTCGGTTAGGTGATCAATCGAGCAAAGAGCCAGCTTTTACTTTCCCTGTCCTTGGAGTTTCTGGGGACATGTTTCAACACTCGAGGGCAGAGTTTTCCTGCCAGAGAGAAGTCAGAAGACTGTTGAATTGTCTGGCAGCATTCTGTGTGCAGCAGGCCCCCAGAATGGGATTATTTTCAGGTCCTCGGATTGATGGCGGCGACTATAGGGATGGTCCCGTTGGAGCATGCTCGCATGCGGCTGCTCCAGTGGTCCGTGTTGACTCTATGGTCCCTGAATTGTCAGGAGTTTCAAGAACAAGCTTCCACTCACGTTGAGGGTGCAGTCCAGCCTGCTGTGGTGGCAGCGGCAATTCTGTCATTTGAGGAAGGGCGTACTGCTGGACGATGTCTCCTGGATCTTGCTGACAATGGATGCCAGTCTCTCTGGCTGGGGAGCTCGTTGCTGAGACAGTATGGTTCAGGGCCATTGAAACCGCAGGTTGTGGTCCATCAACCGCCTGAATGTGTAAGGACCATCAAGTTAGCTCTTCTGTGTTTCTGGCCCTTAGTCAAGGACTGGACAGTTCGAGTTTTCAGACAATGCCATGGTGTCTTGTTTCAATCGGCAGGGCGGCTCAAGAAGCGCCGGAATGACATTGGAGATGAATCTCCTGTTTGGGCAGAGAATCTTCTAGTCTTGTCGACTCAGCACATTGCCGGAGTGGACATTTGGAATCGGGCTTCCTTAGCCAGCACTCTTCGAATCCCGGTGACTGGAATTTGAAGCATATCAGTTGATTCTTTGCCACTGGGGTTGCCCTGAAATGGATCCGATGGAGACCTGCTCCAATGCCAAAGTGTGCTGCTGCTTCAGTCTCCGCACTGAGATGGGGTCAGAGGACGTCAATGTCCTCTCCCAGCCTTGGCCTAGTTTTCAGCTGCTGTATGTTTCTTCTGTGTCCCCTGGTAGGACATGTGATTCTGAATATAGAGCACCAAGTGGGTAGGATTGTTCTGGTGGCGCCAGATTGGCCACAGAACATGGTTCAGAGACTCGATACAGCTCCTTCAAGCACTGTCTTGGTCTCAGGGGCTATTCTGGCAGGGACTGATTGTCTTGGAGGACCTGACTCTCTTCTTGCTTCTAGCATAGTTCTTGAAAGGAGATTGCTAGCGTGTAACGGCTGTTTTCTAGCAGTAATCTCTACTATACTTGGTGCTTGATGGAGGTCTACCAAGCTAGCATACGTATGGAAATGGTGCCTCTTTGAGCGCTGGTGTGGCACTTGGCTCCAGAGATGGTCAAGGTGACTGTTCTGTAAGATGGCCTAGTGAAGGGCCTCTTTTAGCTTCCTGAAAGTTCAGGTGGCAGCTTTGATCTGTTTCCATGATCCAGTGGTGGGAAGTCCTTGGTCTTGCACTCGGACATCTGCTGTTTTTATCCAAGGGGTTCGACATCTGCATTCTCTCCTTCGGTCTGTGATCTCTTCCTGGGATCTGTGTCTGATGCTCAGGACCCTGCTGGCGGCCCCCTTTGAGCTGTTGAAGCGTGCTACTTTGAAGGATTTGATGCTTAAGACTGTCGTCTTGGTCGCAATCTGTTGTGCAAGGTGGCTCTCCGAGCTGCAGTCTGTCTTGAGATCCTTATCTGTCCTTTTCAACTGGGGCTGTTTCCGTTTGGCCTGTGCCTTCCTTCTTGCCTAAAGTGCTGTCTCCCTTTCGCATGAATCAGGTGGTCTGCATGCCCCCTTTCTCTGAGGAGCAGTGTCGGGTGAAGGATAAGGATCCTTGCCTTGTGGATGTCCAGAGGGTGCTGCTTCGGTACTTGGAGGTTGAGTTTCTTGCATAAGTCAGACCATCTTCTCATGCTATTTGCTGGCCCATGCAAGGGTGAAGCAGAGGCTAAGTCGACTTTGGGGTGCTGGATTAAAGAGGCCATTGCCTCAATGTATCTGTTGCGGAACCAGCCAGTTCTGGAGGGTCTGCGCACCCATTCTGCCCAAGCGCAAACATCCTCATGAGCGGAGCTTGGTGTAGCCCCTGCAGACACTTGTCAGGCAGCAACATGGGCATCACTTTCCACCTGCATTACCTAATTGTTTCTGTTATATTGTAATACATTATTGTTACACAATTTTAATGTAATATAGTTTAATAGTTTAATAATGTTTCTGTTATATTGTAATACATTAATCTGTTCCATACAATTCATGTTATAATGTAATATAGTTTATAATGTTCTATGTATCTGTTTTGACTTTTGTTGTAATGTAAACCGCTGCTGATCCTTGGAAGCAGCGGTATATAAAAGCTGTTCAAATAAATAAATAAATAAATAAAATTACCGCTTGGATGTTCACATGCAGGTGGTTCATTTCAAGAGTTTTGTGAGCTGCTATTTTCCAGTCCAGTGGAGGTGCAGCTTTGGTACATCCCACTTGTCTAGACTGGTCTAGCAGGATGGTATAGAAGGTGACATTTTAGTTAAGTTAGTTGTGGTCAATATTGGCACCCTTGCAGGTCATCCACTTAATGTCCAATATCTCTTTAAAAAAAAAAAAAAAAAAGGTAGTGAAATGGCTTTGGACTATATATATGCACACACATTTGACACACAAAATAACTGAATAAAAGATCAATTAAAAAAAGAAATAGTATAACAGCTGGGACATTGCCAGGACATGATTATTGGCACGGCACCCTTACAAACAACTCAAATCACTCAGTTTGAACAGAAGAACCACATTCCCATTGCAGTAAAATTAGACACACCTGTGATCAACTCTCAGTACTGACATGACTTCTCCCTGTTCCATTTTCACAATTGTGAAGACAACTGCTGCCTGAGACTGCTAGAAAAGCCATTATCGCCAAACATCAAAGGGGTACAAGGCCATCTCCAAAAACCTTGGGATTCTCATGTCTACAGTTTGCAATTTAAGAAGCTTTCTGCTTATGGAACTGTCAAGGACCTCCCAGGATGTGATAGGAAGTAAAAAATGAATCCAAATCATCTTTGAAGTTTCGTGCGAACTGTTGGGGAAACACCACATACAACAGCTGGGCTGCTGCTTTTCAACATATTCATAAAACACCTGGAAATGGGAACAAGTAAGGTGAGCAAATGTGCAGATGAGACAAAATTCAGTTATTAAAACACTAGAGGATTGCAGAAAAATTGCAAGAGGACCTTGATAAATTGGAAGACTGGAGGTCCAATGGCTGTTTAAATTTAATGTGGTTAAGTGTAAAGTTATGCATCTAAGGAAGAACAACCCAAACTACAGTTAACATAATGCAAGGTTCCACATTAGGAATTACCACCCAGGAAAAGGATCTGGGTGTCATCGTGGATATGTTGAAACCCTCTGTCCAGTGTGCAGTTGCCACCAAGAAATCATAAGGAAAGGAATGGAGAATAAAGCCAAGGATGATATGCCTCTGTATCGCTCCAAGCTTCGACTGCACCTTAAATATTGTTTCTATTCTGGTCGCCATATCTTAAAAAGGATATAGTGGAATTAGAAAAAGTACAGAGAAGAATGACCAAAATGATAAATGGGTTGGAAGGATACTCCCCTATGAGGAAAGGCTTAAAAGGTTAGGTCTCTTCACCTTGGACAAGATACGGCTAAAGGGGGGATATGATAGGTCTATAAAATGAGTGGCATGGAACAGGTAAATGTGATTGAGGAGTTCGTTCAAAAAGTAGAAAGACTAAGGAACATGTAATGAACCTGCAATGTAGCATATTTAAGACCAATCGGAGAAAATGTTTTTTTCATTCAATGTGTACTCAAACTTTGGAATTTGTTGCTGGGGGATGTAGTGAAAGCTGTTAGTGAAGCTGGGTTTAAGAGGTTTGGACATGTTCCTGGAGGGAAAGTTTAAAAAACATTATTAAATTGGACTGGGAAAATATACTGCTTACCCCTGGCATAAAGCAGCATAGAATCTCTCTAATTTTTGGGACCCTGACCGATACTCATGACCTGGATTGGCCACTATTGGAAACGGGACACTGGGCCTGATAAACCTTTGGTCTGACCCAGTATGGCATATCTTATGTTCTTAAATTTTAGTTGGTCCTTGCTTACCAACTTTATATTTTCTCATATGTATATATTCAAAACTAATTGGGGAATGTAGAAAAACAGTGGGCAAAACTGAAAGGGGGTATTTTAAGTGCAACCAGCCTTTTGTTAAAATGGTAAATAAAGGTAAAAGAAAAAGGAAACAGCTATGGTTTTCAAAAGAAGTAGCTGATAAGATGAAAAAGAGAAAGGCCTTCATGAAATACAAGATATCACAGAGAGGAAGACAGGCATCTATATTTGGAAAAACGTAGAAGCTAGCAAAGTAGTCAGAAAAGCAAAGATTCAAAAAAGGAGGAAATAGCCTTTGCAATAAAATGGGGGGATAATACATTTTTCAGATATGTTAGTGAGAAGAGGAAGGGCAAAAGTGGTATTATCAGATTCAAGGGTGAAGGAGGAATATGTAGAAGCTGATGAGGATAAAGCAGAATTGCCTAACAAATATTTCTGTTCTGTGTTCACATATGAAGAACCAGGAGCAGGACCCAAGAAAATGCTCACAAACCGGAGCGAGGGGCATCTTGAACAATTTTCAGAAGACTATATTCATGAGAAACTAGCTAAACTTAAAGGAGATAGAGGGATGGGACCAGATGGGATACACCCGAGAATACTGAGGGAACTTACAGACATTCTAGCAGCTCCACTGACTGACCTTGTCGATGCCTCTGGTGTTGCCATACTCTAAGGCCCCCTCTGAGGCCTCAGACTCCTGTGGTGACTCTGCGGGCCCAGTGTGAGGCCGTGGGTCCTCCGAGTAGAGCTCCCATGTCGGGGAACACAAGAAAAATAAACTCTTGAGGGCTGCGTCTGTGGACTGATCTGGGAAGGCAGTGGGTAAGTCCTGACCCAGTTCTCGCAGTCCACGCTGCTCGTCCGAGGATCGAAAAATAATTCTCCGGTGATAGAACTCGGACACCTGAGGCCATCCTTGTCGAGGACTCTCCTTCAGGGAAACCAGTGCCGGGCTTGAAACCTTCTGTTCCTGTGCATCGATGGCTGCGGAGCCTTATATACTGGAGACCAGAATGGGGGCCATGGAGCGCAGCTTGTCTGCCTTCATGGCTCTGCCGGGTCATCTGCCCAGACCACCGGGCCCTCGACATGGAGGACATCCCTAGACGTTGAGCCGATCTTCGAAAGCATGCAGCCTTGAGTCTATCCTCGACAGCGGTCTCGATCCTGTTCCATGGGACCGAGGTCATCCTCAGTGAGTGCCCAAGGCTTTGGCCGCGGAGCCTCTGGGACCCGGCCCTCCCTTGACTCCTCCACCATTTACTCAGACTGGGAGACAAAGATGAGGACTCCCCAGACACCTGTCACCACCGTGACGTACCCTCAGACCCCTACTCGACGCTGATCCCTGCCCGAGGACATGGCATTCCTTGACTTAATCTTGGACATGTGGAAGGCGTTGGCATTCACCACTGAGTATGAGGAGGACCCTTGCATGGAGGAGCTTGAGATCCTCCAGTACGAGGCCCTGCCAAGGAAAGCACACAGTGCCCGTTCCATCCATCCTGGAACAGCTGCTTCTCCACATATCGATACCCATCAAGAGTCAATGACTCGACTCTTACGTATTGAGTCCGCCGGAGCCTGGGCTTCCAGAAAGCACGGCTGCTGCATAACTCCATGGTGGGTGGAGTCAGCTATTCATCTGCTCAAGATCCAGAAGATGCACTCCTCGGTGCCCTTGGGTAGGGAGGCCCGCACTCTGGATATCCAGGGCTCAATGCTCATCGGCTGCATCCAGCATACCAGTTGTACATGCACCTGAGGGACCTGGCAAAGGAACTCGCTGGGTTCTTGGCTGGTCTTTCTGAGGAGCCCCTACAAAGATTCCGGAGCCTAGCCAAAGCTGTCCATGAGTCTTACAAGTTTGACGAGCAGCCTATGATGGCTTAGAGTCTGTGTCTAGAGTAGCTGCAGCAGGCTTCAGTGTCAGACACCAGGCTTGGCTACAGTCTTCCAACCAGGAGCAATGAGTTCAGGACAAATTGTTTGATGTCCCCTGCCAGGGAGAGAACCTCTTTGGCAAATCCATGATAGATAAAGCTGCCGAGTTGGAGACAGAGTTAATGACAAGGACCAGGCTCTCCAAGAAGATCGCTACCCTCCCCCAACGGAAGGGCTCAAGTAAAAAGTCCCTTTATTCGAGGAAGGGAGTTGCTTACAGAAACTACCTGCAGTATCAGGCCTCCCCAGCAGGGTCAGCAGGCCAAGGGACAAGGACATGGCCCTCGTAAGCAGAAGGTTTCCAAGCCCCAGTCACAGGCCCCGGCCAAGCCTGGTGGGAGTTTGACTCCTTGAGCATAGCCTCTCCATCCCCAGGAGGTCAGCAGCCCACCTGGGGGTTATCTGATTCACTTTGCCCATCGGTGGCCAGCTGTTACCACAGACCCTTGAGCACTCCAAGTGGTCAAGCATGGCTAACTCCTCCACCTGACACAGACTTCCCCTCCCCTTTCTTCCCAGGAGAGCCTCCCAGGAGAGCCCCCCAGGACTTCCTTTCACCGGGATCTACTACTGCAGGAACACAGGTCTCCTCAAGGACAGAGCGGTGGAACTGGTGCCCCAGCACCTCTGGGGCAAAGGGTTCTACTCCAGGTACTTCCCTGTGCCAAAAAGAACAGGGGGTCTAAGGTCCCTTCTAGACCTGCAGGACCTGAACAAGTTCCTGGTGATGGAGAAGTTCAAGATTCTCTCCCTTGGAACATTGTTGCCTTACCTCCAGCAGGGAGACTGGCTATGCTTCTTGGATCTGAAGGATGCTTATACCCACATCCTCATTCATCCGAGCCACAGGCAGTATCTCAGATTCATGGTGGGGGGAGGGGGTGACCACTATCAGTATAGGGTGCTACCCTTCAGCCTGGCTTTCGTCCCCAGAGTCTTCACCAAATGCCCGGTGGTAGTTGCTGTCTACCTCAGCCTCCAGGGGGCCTTCGTCTTTCCCTACCTGGATGACTGGCTCATAAAGGGAGACACAGCCGCTGAGGTGCAGCAGGCCACAGCCTGCGCCATCTATGTTCTGCAACATCTGGTGTTCCTGATAAACCGCCCCAAGTCTCACCTCCTCCCGGCAGGCTCTGGCCTGAACTGTATCCAGCCTTGCCCCGATGAACTTCAGACACTTCCTCCCCCTGGACAGGGCCGACCATCTCAGGGCACTGACTGCAGACATTCAGCACCACCCTCTGTATCCACTCGTCTCCAGCTGCACTTGGCCATATGGCCTCCGTGGTCCATGCCACCCCAGATGCTAGTCTTCATATGAGGGTGGTGCAGTGTTGTCTTGCCCAGTGGACATGGGCCGATTGCGAGAAAGTGTGTCAGTGACCTGCCAGCTGGCGGAGTCCCTGAACAGGTGACAGAACACACACAGCACCTTTGGGTGGGGGTACCCCTTCAAACCCCCACCCCCCAGAGGGCCCTAACTATGCGTACCTCCTTGCTGGACTGGGGAGCACAATGCGAGGAACTCTGATCTGCAGCTGGCTTTCCGCCTTGGACCAACTGCCCTGAGTGCAATCTCCTGGAGCACTGGGCCATATACTTGGCTCTCTGGGTCTTCTGCCACATTCTGCAGCACCAGTCCGTGCTGGTCCAAGCGGACAATCAAGTGACGGTGTTCTATGTAAACAAAGAAGTGGGCATGGGATCCCTTGTCCTCTGCCACAAAGCGGTGGTTCTCTGCTCCTATATGATCCACCAAGGGATGCTTCTGCGAGCGGTGTACCTGCTGGGACAGGTCAACATCCTGGCAGGCAAACTGAACAGGGTCCTCCAGCCACACAAGTGATGACTGGACCCCAGAGTGGCCAGTCAGCTCTTCTGATTCTGGGGGACCCCTTTAGTGGATCTCTTTGCCAGCCTGGACAACTCCCAGTTGCCCCACTTCTGCTCCCGGCAACTCCACCTGTCTCGGCTGCGGATGCCTTCCTCATCCTGTGGTCAGAAAGCTTTCTGTACACCTTCCCCACCCAAGCCGTTGATTGCCAAGACCCTTTTCAGGGCTCTTCGTGACAGGGTGTCGCTGATCCTGGTGGCTCAATGATGGCCCAAGCAACCATGGTTCTCTCTGCTTCTCCACTTGGTGGCGGAGGCTCCCATCCCCCTGGGGAGTGCCCCGGGTTATTGTCTCAGGAGGAGGACTCCCTCCACCCCAATATGGGGTCCCTATCTCTGACAGCCTGGCTGCTGAGAGGATAGCCTTGGCCCTCTTCAACCTCTCAGGGGAGGTGGAAGAGGTCCTTTTGGCCTCTTGTAAGACCTCCACCAGACGAGTCTATGCCTTCAAGTGGTGCAGGTTTTTGTTGTGGAGTGACGGGTGAACCCGTTCTCCTGCTCGGTGCAGCTGGTGCTGCAATACCTACTTCATTTGGCACAATCTAGGCTCAAATCCAATTCAGTCAGTGTACACCTGAGTACTCTTCGCGGTGCACCACACCACCCTATTAAGGGCAAGCCCCTTTGTGCAGCCTCTTATCCTGCACTTCCTGCGGAGTCTCCTGTTGACTAAGCCCCCCCATTTGCCCACCAACGGTGGAGTGGGACCTCAATGTGGTGCTAGTGCAGCTCACTGGGCCTCCATTCAAGCCCCTAGCTACCTGCCACTTGAGATATTTTTCATGAACATTCATATTCCTGGTGGCGCTCACATCTGCTTGCAGGGTCAGCGAGCTCCAAGCCTTGTTGGCAGAGCTGCCCTACACCAGGTTCTACAAAAACAGGGTCATGCTCCGCATGCACCCCATATTCCTTCTGAATGTGATGTCCCCATTCCACCTCACTCAGGAGGAGGTGCTCCCCACCTTCTTTCCGCAGCCTCATGCCAGCAGGGCTGAGGCTGTCCTCTATACTCTGGATTGTAAGAGGGCCCTGTCCTTCTACCTTCAGTGTTCCCAGGGCCACCGCAAAGTTTCACAGCTTTTTGTTTCCTATGACCCCAGTCGGCTGGAGGAGGCAATGACCATGCAGATTCTGTCCACCTGGGTAGCAGACTGCATTGCCCTCACTTGTGAACAGGCTGGGCTTTTGCTGGATCACTGGGTCATGGCACCCAACGTCAGGACCATGGCAGCCTTTGTGGCAAGCCTGCATTCTGTCCCGATGATGGACATCTGCAGGGCCACCATCTGGTCTTCAGTCCATACGCTCGCCAGCTCATTACTTCCTGGAGAGGGCATCCTGACAGAACAGCACCTTCGGCCAGGCAGTGCTCTGTAATCTATTCTGTGTTCAGGCTACTGGAGTGTTGGTTCCTTACTGGACACACGGGTCCTTCTGGAGTCTGTATCCTTGGACTCAATTGCTGCTGCTCATGGCTCCCCTTGGGGGCATCCTTGGTTTTCTACAGGCTTTTGGTAGCCTGTAGCTAGGGAGTCCCATATGTGAGGACTGACTTCCTGCTTGTTCCTGGAGAAAGTATAGTTACTTACCTGTAACAGGTGTTCTTCGGGGACAGCAGAAATCGGTCCTCACTACCCTCCCTCCTCCCCGTGGGGAGCTGCTTTTCTATCATTTTTTGCAGTCTTTAGCTATGTCATCTGAGTCAAGATGGCACCTTTGGGCGGGAAGGGGATCACGCATGTGTGGTGGCATCTTCCAAAGGCTTTTTTTGAAAGCTGAGGAGATGCTTCCACGAAGGCTCCGTTGGCGCCGATGTCACCCATATATGAGGACTGATTCCTGCTGTCCCCAGAGAATACCTGTTACAGGTGAGTAACTACACTTTACTCCACATTAGTAACTCTGTTGCCAGGGCTGGCCCAAGTTAGTGGCTGCCCTTGGGATACCTTCAGCTTTGACCCCCTCCTCCCCAAGATCTTGATAATTAATTTGTCATGGTCATCTGAACACTACCATCCATGATTATCTGAACAATAATATAAAAATGCATACTTTGACATAAAGGGGATCATTTTAGAAATCTTGTTTGTGCTTTGGACGTCCAAAAATGAGCTTAGGTCCTAAATACAGAAATGCCTCCAGAGCCATTTTAGAAACAGACTCTGGGGATGTCCCCAGCACGAGGATGTTCAAGTCTGAACAAGGGCATGGCTGGTGTGTTCCAGGAACCTGGAGACATTCCCAAGATCCTGAATGTCCCTGTCTGATCTCAGAAATGTCATGGACGCCCGGTGTTATGTCTAATGCTAGATCTGCATTTGAAAAGTGCTTGTTTTAGCTGAAAAACATCCAGAGGATGTAGAGAAGAGCACTCCATCATCCCCAGTCCTCAGTACGATGTCATTGACAGCAGCAGTGTGATTTTTGAACCCTGGCTGCCCTGTTCTTAACCCACTGTGATAACCATTAGGCTATCCTTGATGTCCAGATTCTGAAATACGGTTCTGGGATGCCCATGTAGATGCCCCTGCAGATACCTTTATTGGACATGTCCATTTGTGAAATTGCATCTGCACCTGGATGCATCTCTTTTTCAGACGTTCTGACTTAGACTTCCCAGATTGCATTTGGATGTCCCTTCTAAAATTCCCTCAATACTTTTAAATATTAAACTTTGCTTTGTATGTGTGTGTACCTGCTCTTCCTGCAGGTAAAAGAATATTGATGGCTTTTGAGTTTGTATGGCTATCAGAATCTATTTTGCTTTGAATGCTGCTGTTTGCCGACACCACACCCCAAAACTGCTGCCTTAAGCAGCTTCCTATTCTAGCATAATCATTGGGCCAGCCCTGACTGTTAATGTCGCTTCCCACAAAGGCATGATAATATTCTGAGACCTGTCTTCAGAGTCACAAATCAAGTCCTTCTATGTTTTTGTTTTTTATTGTATTATCAGTGTCTTTTTTTTTTCCCCTCATCAACAAACATCAATTATTACATCTGCGATATGAGGAAAACCAAGATTAAGTACAAAAATATAGAGATGGCGTTCTAAAAAAAAATTCAAAAGCCATTGGTGGTTCTAGTGGCTGCTAGACATTCCCTAACCCCCTCCCAATAGGAGAAAAAAGATTCTTGGTGGACCACCTTGACACCCCCCCCCGCCCTCCCCTAGTACCTCAAATGATGAGCGGCAGGAATGCTGCCTACATGCCACTTTCTCTGTGCCACCATTTTGTAAAATAGTGGCATCTGATATCGCATAGTCCATCCCAGGATGTATCACGCAAGGTCAGTCTGCCAAATAAGGCTAAAGTTCTTATTTGGCAGACAAACCGCCTCTTCTCCCCCCCCCCCCCCTCACCACACACACAATTTATCCTGGGACTTCTTTTGTAGTAATCAGCAATAAATTTGGATCTGGTTGGTTTTAATTTGACATTTTGTACCTACGTGTGGTAGTCTACCTGTGTGCATTCCACTAATTGGCACATTAGTTAAATAACTTTTGAAAGGGGCAGCCCTGTCACACAAATGGGGAAATTGGCTGAAATTCTAAGAACCTTGGAAATACCAGAAAGGATGTAGAGTGTTAACATAAGACACGGAGTATTTTAGAGGTATCTTTCACTGAAGAGAAGTTGGTAAAATGGAAAATAGTCCTAAATGCCAGGAATTGTTGCTCAACGCGTAATCAAACTCTGGAATTCATTACCGGAAGGTGTAGTAAAAGATGTTAGTGTAGCTGGGTTTAAAAAACGTATGGAGAAGTTCCTGGAGGAAAGGTCCATAAACCATTATTAAAGGGGACCCAGGAAATCCACTGCTTGCCGTTGGAAGCATTGTGGAACCTGTGTCTTCTGGTGAAACTGCTATGTACTTGTGACCTAGAATGGCCACTGTTGGAAACGGGATACTGGGCTTGATGGACCTTAGTCTGACCCAGTATGACATATCTTATGTTATGTTCTTAAAGTTCATTTAGAAGCCTTATTTGGATTTTATAAAGAGCTAAATGTTACACACATATCCATAGTATGTAAAAATTGCTAGGGGGCATGTCAGAAGTAGTGGTTAGGGCATGTCCTTTATGGGTCAAACATTACACATGCATTCCTCTCCAGGGTTTCAAAAGACTCAACTTCCCCATCATTCCATTGTAGTGGAATCAGCAATGAGGAAGGTAAAAAGCAAGAAGAAGCATTCTTTCCCGCCAGGTCGTGCATCTAGAACACTAGATGCCTTTGGACGTCAAACCTTCCAAACATCTATGCTGGCAACAAGGATTCTCTCATATATTTTTTATATGAGTCTATTCCTTCAGGAGGTCACAGAGAAATTATCTCTTTTGACTCCTTTTCTTTCAGAGCCCAAGGCTGCAGACTATTCCTTGCTTCTTAGTCATAGCCAGAATATCTCTAGGTTTCTTTCTCGTGCTTCCCTAGACTCTGAGTCTGTTAGCAGAACCTCTGCTATAGCCATAGGAGCACGATGTAGAGCCTGGCTCCAAGCTTCAGACTTGAGCAGATGGGCACAACAAAGACTGGGTAACACTCCTTGTACTGGAGAAAATCTCTTCAACAAGGAGTCTTTGCGTCAGGTTGCTCATTGCTCCACTGACTTCCCTGCTTCTGAGGGCCATCCTAAACCTTCTCCTTCCCCAGCAGGTAAGAAATGCCCTACCAAACCTCCTTTTTCTAAAAGAAGGTTTCATTCTTCTCCTGCCCATCATGCCGATGTTCCCAAACAGGGGAAACCTCGCCCTGGTCTGAAGAATCCAAACTCAAGCCAGGAAAATTAACCCTCAGTAGGGTTCCAGTTAATCTGTTATAATATACAGTCCAATTCTTCTCATTAGAAGTTTTTTCACTGTTTTTTCATTTAAACCTCTACACTTGGATTCCTGTTTCCAGAACATCCACTTGTTTTTAGGTATGCTGAGCTGTCAGGATATTCATGTCTATGGGTCACAGGATTTTCCTCCTCTTCCTACACTGAAGAGAGGTTTGCCAACTATCTCATGATAGTTTTTCTGTACCACCATGAATTTTTCCTTCCACAGACTTACCGTATGGCAAGTCTCACCTCAGCTCCTATTTTTTCTTTACCTTCTTTTCCAGGGTTCCCCTGTAAGAGTGGTATCATACCAATGGAAGGCTTTCTTAGCCTTTCCAGTCTTCCTTTCCAGTGTAGAGTTCTTTCTCTTGAGTAAACCCCTTTTTTCCTCATCTGGGCAGCTTGTCAGACAGGGACGGGATATTCTCCTCTTGTTCTGTCTGTTCTCTCTGTTAAAAACAGAAAGATCTTTCTGCTCTGCCATTCAGCAGCTGCCCATGCAGGAGCTTCAGTGATTGGTCTGCTGGTACTTCTCTATAAGTTCCGGTATTGTCGTCCACTACTTTTATCTAACCTTAGTAGTGCTTCCAAGATAGTGCTCATCTATCTTGGATAATCCTTATAACTTCTTTTCTGCCATCTCCAAATCCTTGGAGTTGACAGCATAGTTGAGCTGGCAGCTGGTTGTCTCCAACAGCCAGGTTTATTTCCCAACTCTCCTGCATAATGCTCTCTGCAATCCTACAGAGAAGCTTTCCACTATGGGCCCTTGCTAGAGAGCATGAGGGTTTTTTTTCTCTAATGACTATCCTATATGGTTGAAAAAGGCTTCCTCAGTCACCTCCCATGACTGTGAGGGTTCTTTACACCCTTCTATTTCCTTTTAATAAAGGACATAAGCCTTTCCTACGTGACAGTCTAAAGAGTTACTAAATTCCTACAGGAAATATGCTCTTTTTCCTTGCAGCTCGTCCTCATGGTATCCTAATCCTTCATGGACAGCATATATTTAACTACATAACGCATGATACCCCACCCCTTGTCCCCCAAGTGGGTCTACCTGGTGTGTCTTCCTATGCGTATTCTGTCCCTTTACCATTTTAGAGTTCTACTGGACTCAGGACTTGCTGTTTACAGACTAATATTATCCTCTGTGTTCTCACAACCAGCCTGGTTATTTTACTGGGTAGCATTCTACTCCATCTTTACCAGAGGGTAATAGATTCTCTATATCTTCTCAAGTAGGTTCCACCTTCTTGTTATGAGATGAATCATTCCTCTTCACATCTTCCATGTGAAGATTCCTGTAGACATATCTCTTTCTGCTTAATTGCAGATATTTCTCTTTAGACATACATATATATATATATATATATATATATATATATATATATCCTTTCTTCAGACGCATATGTCTGTCAGCCATGTGTGCATAGACTATACCCCCTGGATCTCGCCATAAACATATCTATATATATATCTATATATTAGGGTGGTCCATAAAAATGAATTCCTGAATTCCTTTGCTCCCTGGCCTGATTCTGGTTCCATTTAGGTGAAAACACTGTGTACAAAGTTTGAAGCCAATCAAATAATATTTAGGGGTGGCTCAACAAGTCTTGAAATTTCCCCCTGGGAGCAGATGACGAAATGTTGTATCATCCACTCAGTTCCACGCTGATTACATTTGATTGCGTCATATTTGAACTAATCTCGTCTCTGAGAGGTGGCAAAGACATTGTACTATTATCTTTGTATCTTTATTCTTTTCAGATGGCGAAAAAACGTGGTTTTTATCTCATTGAAGAAATGTCCACCGCAATTCTGGGGGCCAAGCTCCCCAGCAAGGAGCAAGTGTTAAGTGTATTTTTACATCACCATATGACATTAAACAAAGGCGTTAGTGAAAGTGCATCTATTGTAACAAGTGAAGTGGAAGCTTACTGGGAAAAGGCCAGGCTTCCTGTTCAAAGAAATTACAAAATTCAAGAAAAAGTAAAGAAATTGTTCAATCAGTGGAAACATTTGAAGAAAAACAAAGGGAGAGGAGGGAAACAAGAGGCAAATGAAAAAGAATTCCAGGTTGCAATGAAAAACCTATTTGATGTGGCGCATGCCAATGCAATGTCTTTAATTCATATTCAAGAAGACAAAGAATTCTTAATAGTGCAACGAGAACCAGGGCGCTGCGGCTCAATGTGCGCGATGGACAAGAAACTGGCCAACACGGAAGCAAGATCGCAACAGCGAGAAGAACAACTGAAAAGGCGCAGACAAAAACATGTTGCCGAAGCTGAGGCAACTACAAGCCAAGTTCAGCTGGAAGGATCTTCTTCCTCAGCAGAGTCAGGTGAAGACTCGTCGACATCTGCGGATTCAGATAACGGACAGAAGAAAGCAACTCCACAAACGAAGCAGTTTCGACCTAACAATGTCTGGACCCCAGAGCTTACAGCAGCCCTGGATCGGACAGGGACAACGGATCGCAATGCTCTGTTTGTGGTAGGTGAAACCACCAGAAGCCTGGGACATTATCCTGGGGAGCTCAATATCAGCCGCTCCAGCGTCAAGCGCCATAGAGAAAAGCACGTCAGCAACAATGGACGGACCTGCACAACGCATTCAAAGCCGAAGGCAAAACATGCATTGTGCATTGGGATAGCAAGTTATTGCCATCCTCTGTTCAACCACATCCGTTGACCGCCTTCCAGTTTTGATAACGGCTGTCTCCACTGGAGAAACACAACTTCTTGGTGTACCAAAACTGACATCAGGAATGGGCGAGAATCAGGCTGCAGCAGTTTATGAACTGTTACAGGAATGGTGTTTGGATGAAAAGGTTGCAGGCTTCTGCTTTGATACAACTGCATCTAACACGGGACGTCGATCAGGAGCGTGCATTCTTCTAGAACAGAGACTCCGTCGCACAGTCCTTCATTTGGCATGCCGCCATCACATTTACGAAATAATTCTTGGTGCAGTATTCTCTACATGCTCTGGAGCTTCATCGGGTCCCGATGTCCAACTCTTTTCGCCGGTTCCAAAAGAATTGGGGCTCCCTTGACAAGTCCAACTATCAAACTGGAAAAGACTTGGAGGTGCTGCAACCTGACAGGGATCGCATCATGAAGTTTGCAGAATCCAAGTTGGCACAGGGCAATCACTGAGATGATTACCTGGAATTCTTGGAGTTAACGATTGTCTGCCTTGGAGGGAATCTTCCTAGTTTCAATTTCAAATAACCCGGAGCTTTCCATCATGCCAGATGGATGGCAAAAGTCTTGTACTGTCTCAATATTTGGATGTTCCGAGGACAACTTAAAGATCTTACCCAACGGGAGGAGTCCTGTGTTCGTGATGTGAGCATTTTCTCCATCCTGATTCATGTGGAAGCCTGGTTTTCTGCCCCTGATGCCGCAGTTGCTCCTCGAACAGATTTGGAGATGCTGAAGAAACTACACTCTTACCACAATGACTGTGTTGGAAGAGCGGCCAGAGACAAACTGCAACAGCATCTGTGGTATGTGTCAGAGGAGCTTGTGGCACTGTCACTGTTCGATGAAGCTGTTTCAGCACCGACAAAGCGGGCCATAGTGTCGGCCATGATCCCGGCAGAATCAGATGAAAGCGATGAGGATGATGACGAAGACGAAGATCCTCCAAAGCGGGTCGAATTGAAAAGTTCCATGATTCTACCACTTGAATCTTTTGCAACTCGCAAGTCAATCCGTTTCCTGAAACACCTCGACATCAACAGTGATTTTCTTAATGCAGACCCAGAAGACTGGTAAGAGAATGCATCATTCAAAGACGGTCTGAAGAAAGTAAAAAATCTTCCAGTGATCAACGATGTGGCTGAGCGAGGGGTCAAACTCATTGAGGAGTTCAACGGCCGACACCACAAAAGAGCAATTCCAGTTCCTTCTGGGTGTTGTCTCGCAACACCGTAAGATGTTCCCCACATCGTCAAAGTCCTTACTAGCATCTGGACCACATTGAGTGCTTGGCAAGCATGATACCCCCGTCTATGAGCGGATAATACCCAGTGGTCTGACGAATAGGTGTGTTTTGATTAATGCTTTAAATTTTTGGTAGATGGGTTCTCAACGGAGTGCGGAAGGCAGGGAGTTCCATAGTGCTGGGCTGAGGAAAAAGAATGCAGCGTGTCGTGTTCTTGAGACGGAGAAGGGAGGGAAAGCCGGTTAGCATGGGAGAGCGGAGTTGGCGATAAGGTGTATGTAGAGAGATATGGTCAGCAAGATACTGTGGCGTTGAAGTATGGAGTGCCCGGTGAGTGAAAATCAGGATTTTGTATTTAAATCTGAACTGAAGTGGTAGCCAATGGAGGCGGAGTAGTAGAGGGGTGATATGATTGAATCATCTAGGATGCGTTGCAAGGCGTGCAGCCGTGTTCTGGAGCAGTTGTAAGCGTTGAAGTTGATAGCGTGGTAGATTAGCCAAAGCTACATTGCAATATAAGGTGGTGATAGATGAGGAAGGAAGCAGTGAGCCCCGACAAAGATAATCCCTGGGTGCCCAGCAGCCTTGAACACCCCACCTCCACCCCCTCCCTCTCCCGATTCCTTTACAAATGAGCCGGAGTGCTGCTCACATGCTCCTGCTCCTACGCCACTGTCTTGAAAAATGACAACACCTGGCCCCCATGAGATGCATCCTGGGATGCATCTGGTGGGGGTAGACTGCAATATAAGGCATTTTCTACCTTATATGGCAGTCTGACCTTGCCTGGTGCATCCCAGAATGCACTGTGCAGTGCCAGGCGCCACCATTGTTTAAGATGGCAGAGCAGGAGCACGTGGGCAACCCTCCTGCTTGTTTGTAAAGACACCACGAGGGGGGTGGAGAGTTTGGGGCCACCAGGGTTATTTTTGGTTGGGCGGGGGGGTCAAGGCCGCTGGGCCACCAGGGATTTGCTTTCTGTCAGGGGCACCAGTCCTTCCAACAGTACTTTTATGGCATCTGGTGCTTTCACCAATGCCTGGATCATCTCAAATGATCCGGGCATCAGGAAAAGCGCCCATTGCTATAAAAATACTTTTGAGAGGCATGTGCTGGATGTTTAAGCCATCTCAAGATTAGGGGTAGAGATACTGGCGTTAAGGCTAGTTGTGAAATCCTTTATGCATTTCTCTGCATCAGGCGCAGCCAATATTAGTATAACATTTTATTATGTGCAGCTCATTTAACTATAATTTAAATAAATTTAAATACTCTTGGCATTAATTGTGTGCTAGTTTTTCTTTTGCTGTTTACACATGCGTCCTTTTCTGCATTTTGCTGTGGCAATAAACGTGCTTAAAAGTGGCGTTATCTGTGTTTAAAGACTGTGCTAGTTTTCTGCACCAGCCCGTAATATTTTCTGAAGGTCATTATGGAGGATTAATAGTACTTGAGGATTTTTTAACCTTTTGGTTAATGGTTATTTGATGGCATTTAACACACAGGTTTGCAAAATATACTAACTTACCATATATAAAATACAAATTTAAATATATATAAAAAGGCTCTTGTGGCTCTGTATCGACACATATATATGCACACCTGCACATCCTTCTATGTTTTTTAGAAAAGGTTTCACATTTGGCAGAGCCTTTTCTAAAATTACCACAAGAAGTGTGTATATCCTGACCTAGACGCCTTAATTCCGATCTCCACATACTGTCTAAAGTTTGTTTTTAAACATTTATACGTTGATTTAGAACTACTGGATTCTTGTAAAGATCACTACTGAAGGTGTGTTATTGAGTGAGCAGGGTTTTCTTACCGGCTGATTCTGGTGCAACAGACATGGCTTCAGAATTCTGGTTCATCAGGACTAGCAGGGTCAGCTCGTACTGCAGGGATATTATTATTTAGGTTCCAAGGAGAAAATGGACTATGCTCCACAGCTTGATTGTGCATGGTTGACTTTAAGTTGGCACTGATGTCTGTTACCATTTTAGCAAGAGTTTAATTTTGATTATAGCTGGGTTGTGAATTAAAGTAGAAAGGCAAAGGGGTGAGGCTATTTAATTTAAATGTGTGGGGTTTTTGTCAAGTAGTAATGTAGCATGCCACTGTTAAATACAGTGATGCTGCACTGTCAAAAAGCTATGCCACTTGACAAGCAACAGCAAACTTAGGCAATACTTTGCTATTTCTAACCCAGTGAACTGTATGCACTTCTGTCTTGAAATATGTTGGCATTGATCACACAAACTAGTTACTCAGATTTGAGTATACAATTTTTCAGGTTTCTGTGGTGAAGGGATGAATGCTGCTGGCATTTCAGTTGTAGTATTTAGTTTTCTGACTATACAAAGGAAAGCAGCAAGCCAGATTTCTCTCTAATTCTGGCAGCAGTTTGCCTAGCCATTAAGGGGCAGGACAGAATGCAATGGGTGAGTCTTCAGGACATTTTCTAGATATGTAGTTTATCAGAACTTTAATAAGCATAAACTAAACAGTTTGTGCTTATTAGTCTTGTCTCATTAGAATGGTGTTTTCATACTTTTGGAGCTCAAGACACACCTACATTTACAAAAGTGCTGTGTGGAATAGACAGCGTAGATATGGAAGAGGACTCCTTTATGCCCAAAAGAGAACCTGGAGAATCATTGAAAGCTTCCACTGGAAGAACTCAGGAGGCTCAGGCAGGGGAAAGGCGGAGGAGCTCTGCGTGTTTTTCAGAGCCATTCCTGCTATGTCTTGTTGCTGTGAGGTGCTGAGAGTTAGAGCCCTTATACTGGTTTGGACTAGAGTTAACAGGCAATGGTGACTCTCCCATAGCACACCAGATCAGATCTGAAGACACATTGGTGTGCCATTGACACACTAGTTCGGAAAAACTGCACTAGAAGCCAGGGGAGGTCCAAAGAGTAATCTCCAGGAACAAGCAGGACTGTAGTCTTCACATATGGGTATCGTCGGTACTGACAGAGCCAGCGTGGGAACGCTCTCCAGCGTCCAATAGGAAAGCTTTTAGGAGCATCCCACAGTGCTTGCGTGCTGCCTTCCCACCTTTCCAACAGTCCCTTTCCAGTTCTTCGTTTTCCGCAGAGCCGTCAGGTCGCATACCCTGCCACCGCAGAAAATTTTGTCTTTAATCTTTGTTTCTGTGGTCGCGTCTGCCTTCCCTTACCATATACCGGTACCGACGGTTCTTTCTTTCTTCTTCTAAAAAAACAAACTATAGTTCCTGAGCGGTCCTCCAGTTTAGTCCTCCACATCCGGGTAGTGCACCTCCTCCTGCAGCATGGAGACTGGACCAATCAGAATCTTGCCATCCTAGGATGTATGCTGCTGGAGCTCCCATCAGCCCCCAGTGTGTGTCCAGTCTCCATGCAGCAGGAGGACGTGTGAGCTGGCACTGGGCTCACTTAGGGACATTTAGAGGAACACTAGTTAGGTTTTTGGTTTTATTTCTCCCTGCTTTGGTTTCCTTTGATTTATTTTTTTTATTTAGGTGTTTATCTCCAGGAACAAGCAGGAATGTAGTCATCACATATGGGTATCGTCGGTACCGATGGAGCCTGCGCAGGAACGCTCCCCAGTGTCCAATTACAAAGCTTTTGGGAGCATCCCACAGCGCCTGCGTGCTGCCTTCCCACCTTTCCCAACTGCCTCTCTCCAGTTCTTCTTTTTCCGCCGAGCCAGCAGGTCGTCGTTCCTGTCACCACAGAAGAATTCTTTTTTATTCTTTCTTTTTTGTGGTCGCGTCTTCCTTCCTCGACGCTTTACCGGTACCGCCGTTTTTTTCTTATTTCTGTCTTAAAAAAATATATATATTCTTTTTTTTCTTTTTCTTCAGGTGCACGTGCCTTTTTGGGCTTTAGGCCCAAAAACGTTTCCTTACCATGGAGAAACCTGCCTCAGGTTTCAAAAAGTGCACCAAGTGTGGCGGTACCATTTCCGTCACCGACACCCATGAATGGTGTCTAAAATGTTTAGGTCCTGACCACTCCATCACGGATTGTATGTCCTGCGCCATGATGTCTAAAAGAGGTCGGCAGAACCGAGCTGCTAAGCTCAGTACCCTGTTTCCCTCCGATGCAGCTTCGGTGGCATCGATGTCTTCCAGGGCTGCTTCTTCCTCCCGTGGATCTCAGGTAACTAAACATAAGTCCAGCCGGTCCTCAAAGGGTAGATCTCCTAAGCATCGAGATGCCTCTGGCGTTGCCTTTGAGGATTCTGCACCGGCAAAATTGCCCCGGCGGGAGGCTTCGGCTTCCAAAGCATTATTGGGGTTCCAGGATGTTCTCAAGGCCTCGACCGAACTACTGGTGCCATGCTCTGGGGTACCGGTGGTCTCCTCCGGTACCGACATCCAGGCATTGGCAGCGTTGATAGACCAGAGAGTCCTGGCTATTGAGCGCAGTCTGGCGGCTCTCCTTGCGGCATCGACGCCATCGGAACCGCGACAGACAATTCCACCGACATCAGTACCGGTACCGATAACATTGGCATCGGTGTCTGCTTTGCCGGTACCCAGTCATCCGATGACCTCCGGTACCGATACCCCGGTACCGGTTACTCCCGGTACCGACTTCGGTCGGTACGGGTATCGGGCTCTTTAAGAGCATCCGGACAGACGGTACTTCGAGTCCTCAGAAGAATCTGAGGATTCTGACAGTTCTGTCGATGCAGCTATGCTTCTCCCAGAGGAGCCCTCCTCCCCTAAACGCAGGATGTCTCCTCCAGAGGATATTTCCTTCCAGGATTTTATCAGGGAGGTGGCTCGGGGCCAGTTCATTACTGTGGCCCCTGAAACAGAGCCAAGGGCCAAGGAGTTGGAAATTCTACAATATCCCAAAATTCCTAAGGAGGGAAGCTACCTTGCCCATTCATATGAACTCATGTTAAGGATGTGGGAGACACCTCTTGCCACTTCTCCTCATTCTCACAGACTGGATACTATGTATCGAGTCCCTCCTTGTCCTGGTTTCCATAAGACTCGGCTTCCTCACCACTCTATTGTAGTGGAATCAGCTATGAGAAGGATCAAGAGTGCAAAGAGGCATGCCTCTAATCCTCCAGGACGTGAGTGCAGAACCCTGGGTGCTTTTGGACGTTGGGTCTTGCAAGCTTCCATGCTTTCTGCCAGGATCAGTTCCTATAGTCTCTACATGGGAATGTTCCTGAAGGAGGTCACAGATGATTTAGAGGCCTTAAGTCCTATTCTTCCTGAGGATAGAAGACAGGATTTTCTCACATTGGTCAAACATGCCCAAGATGTTTCTAAATTTGCCAACCGTGCATCCTTTGACTGCTTTGAGTGCATAAGCAGAACCTCGGCTATTGCCATAGGTGCACGTAGAATTGCTTGGCTCCAGGCATCTGATCTAGAGCTCTGGGTACAAGACAGATTGGGAAATATCCCTTGTACTAGTGAGAATCTGTTTGGTAGAGATTGGCAGGAAAAGGCCAATGAGATGGATGCTGACAACTCCACTTTGGATAGGTTGTCCAAGTCTACAGCTGATCCTGCTAGAAAGAAATTGTTCAAGAAACCATTCTTTTCTAAAAAGAGAAAATATTATCCTGCTTATGTTCAGCAGGGATGTCCTGCAGGGCAGCTTGCCAGGAAAGGTCAGCAGCCACCTAAACAGAAGAAAGCAAAGACTGCTAAGCCTCAGCCGGGCCAGCAGTCTCAGCCTCCACAGGGCCTTTGACTTTCAGCTAGAGAACTTAGCCTTCCTGGCTCTCGGGGGACCAGACCCTTCCACCATTCCAGGAAGGTTATGTCATTTTGCCCCCTGATGGGGGCAAATAACAGCAGAGCATTGGACACTCAACATCATAAAGGAGGGGTACAAGCTTCATTTTTCAAGCATGCCTCTCACACAATAGTAAAGCAGTTCAATTCTCCGATCTCTCTCATCAACCTGTTAGGTCAGGAGGTCACTATCCTTCTTGCCCAAGGGGCAATAGAAGAAGTACTCATTCATCAGCAGGGTACAGGGTTCTATTCCCCTTATTTTCTTATCCCAAAGAAAACAGGGGGTTACAGACCTATCTTAGACCTCAGAGAATTGAACAAATTCCTTGTCAAAGAGAAATTCAAGATGATTTCTCTGGATCTCTGCTGCCATACCTTCAGAGTCAGGGTTGGCTTTGTTCTCTAGATCTCAAGGATGCGTACACTCATGGCCTCATCCATCCAACCCACAGAAGGTTCCTTCGGTTCCTTTTTCAGCAAAAGCACTACCAATACAGGGTGCTTCCTTTTGGCCTGGCCTCAGCACCAAGGGTGTTCACGAAATGCATGGCTGTAGTAGCAGCATTTCTCCGCACTCTAGGGATATTCGTCTTCCCTTACTTAGACAACTGGCTCATTCGAGCACCAACAGAGTCAGAGGCCAGGACTTCTCTATCCTGCACAATGCGTATCCTTCAGTATTTAGGGCTGGTAATAAACATCCTAAAATCCAGTCTAACTCCCACTCAGTCTTTAGAGTTCATAGGAGCTTTGCTGGATACCAGAAAGGCAAGTTCCTAGCTCCCCCAGGCCTGTTGCCTTCGCATGGTGCAGTTAGCTTCTCAAGCAGTGCTAAAGCCTCATCTAACTGCTCGAGAAATGTTACAACTACCAGGCCACATGGCATCTACTGTGCATGTGGTTCCCTATGCTCGCCTCCATATGAGGGCAGCTCAGTGGACTTAATCCACCCAATGGACCCAGGCATCAGGATGCCTGTCAGACAAAATAGCAAACACAAGTCGCCTTATTTTGTCCCTCCAGTGGTGGACGTCCACTCAAAACCTGTTGCTGGGATCCCCTTTTCAACAACCCTTACCCCAAGCAACTCTCACAACAGATGCTTCTCCGATGGGTTGGGGAGCTCATCTCCAAGACCTCTCCACCCAAGGCACCTGGTCTCCACAGGAGAGTCATCTACATATCAATCTCTTGGAGCTCAGAGCAATCTTCCTTGCTCTGCAAGTGTTCCACACCCTGCTCAGCTGCAAGACAGTCCTCATTCATACGGACAATCAAGTAGCCATGTTCTATGTGAACAAGCAAGGGGGAACAGGCTCTCTGTCGCTTTGCAACGAAGCTTTGCGACTATGGGCCCTCACCAGAGAGCATCATATTCATTTCCTGGCAGTGTATCTTCCAGGCATACAAAACTCTTGGGCAGACAGGCTCAGTTGAGTTCTGCTTCCACACGAATGGTCTCTGCATGCAGACCAGGTAACCAAGATTTTTCAAATTTGGGAAACCCCGGACATAGACCTCTTTGCAAGTCCGTGGAATGCCAAACGTCCCCGGTTCTGTTCCAGAATTCCGGCTCAGAAGTCTCAGGCCAGGGATGCTTTCCTCCTTCATTGGTGTCAAGATTTCCTGTATGCCTTTCCACCCATTCCCCTAATTCCCAAAACCGTGTTCAAGCTTCAGAGAGACAGAGGCCATATGATTCTCATAGCTCCACATTGGCCACGGCAAGTGTGGTACCCTCTGCTTCTACATCTCTCTCAAGCTCCCTCCCTGGAGTTAAGTTCTGTTCCAGATCTCCTATCTCAGGAGGACGGAATGTTATGGCATCCCAATCCCCAGTCTCTGCATCTCAGGGCTTGGTTGCTGAAGGCCTAGATCTCCAAGATCTTAATCTTCCTCAGCAAGTAAAAGATATTCTTTTTGCTTCCAGGAAACCTTCCACAAGATGCTCTTATGCTTTTAAGTGGAAAAGGTTTACCATATTGTTTATTTATTTATTTACATTCTCTTATATACCGCGCTATTCTGCATCAGTGCAGTTTACATTGAACAAACTGAAATTACATTGAACAGGGCATTATAACTTGGAGATAGCTATTTTACAGGGAACATGGGCTATGGAGGGTTAAGTGGCTTGCCCAAGACCACAAGGAGCACCTGTGGGACTAGAAACCCCAGTCCTTCCAGCCCAAGGTTGCTGTCGTCTAGTGGGATTTGAACCCCCGACCTTCCGGCCTGAAGTACCTTGCCCCAACCACTAGGCCACTCCTCCACTCCACTCTATTGTGTTCGCAGAAGGGTCTTAACCTCCTTGCGATACCTCTGGAATCATTGCTGTAGTATCTCCTTCATTTATCCAATGCAGGACTTAAGACTAACTCAGTAAGAGTCCATTTGAGTGCTAATGCAGCTTCCTTTAAGCCTCTAAATGGACAACCTATTTCCTCTCATCCTCTTATAGCAAGATTTATGAGAGGCCTTCTAACTAAGCCTCCCATTAGGCCACCACCGGTGGCATGGGACTTAAACCTGGTTCTTGGTCAGCTCATGAAGCCACCCTTTGAACCTTTAGCTATTACCTCCTTTCTTGGAAGGTTTTCTTTCTCATTGCAATCACATCAGCACGCTGCATTAGTGAGTTGCAAGCGCTAGTAGCTGATCCACCTTATACAAGGTTCCATCATGACAAGGTAGTCCTTAGGACTCATCCACACTTTATGCCAAATGTGGTCTTGCCTTTTCATCTAAACCAAGCGGTCTACCTATCTGTGTTTTTTCCAAGGCCTCATGCATCAAATGCAGAGAGGAATCTTCATACCTTGGACTGTGAAAGAGCTTTAGCCTTTTACTTACAAAGAACACAGCAACATAGAAAGTCCTCTCAACTCTTTGTTGCTTTTGATCCTTCTCATTTGGGACTTCCAGTCTCCAAGAGAACACTGTCTAACTGGATTGCTCAGTGTATTACCTTCGCCTGTCAGAGTAAGAACCTTTCTCTGGAGGGCCATGTCACAGCTCACAATGTGAGAGCCATGGCAGCCTCAATGGCTCATCTCCACTCTGTGTCTATCGACGACATCTGTCGAGCAGCCACTTGGGCCTCGGTTCATACCTTCACAGCCCATTACTGCTTGGACAAGGACTCCTGCAGGGATGCCTTGTTTGGTCAGGCTGTTCTCCAACACCTGTTCCATACCTAATCAACTCCTACCCGCCATCCCTGGTAGGATGCCAGAGATCCATGGGGGCAAGTGGAGCCCTGGTCAGGGACACACAACTTCTGGGGTCTCTCCCTGGCACCTAAATCTAGGGAGTCCCCATATGTGAAGACTACATTCCTGCTTGTTCCTGGAGATAGCATAGTTACTCACCTGTAACAGGTGATCTCCGGGAACAGCAGGAATTTAGTCCTCACAACCCACCCACCTCCCCTAGGAGTTGTGTATCTCTATCTTTTTCCTTTCCCTCTCTCTCTCTTTTTCCCTTCCCTCTCTCTCTCTTTGTCTCAGCTTTAAAACTCAACTGGAGAGAGACAGTTGGAAAAAGCGGGAAGGCCGCACGCAGGCGCTGTGGGATGCTCCCAAAAGCTTTCTAATTGGACGCTGGGGAGCGTTCCCATGCAGGCTCCATCGGTATCGACGATACCCATATGTGAGGACTAAATTCCTGCTGTTCCCGGAGATCACCTGTTCAGGTGAGTAACTATGCTATCTTTAAAAAGCAAAACGAGCGAGATGCCGAGCCTGCACTGACCTTCTGTCTCTACTATCTGTGGAGGTGCGGATGCAGGCAGCAAGGCTAGATCTCTCCTCCTAGATTGGACGGGGGAGAGATCTGCTAATACCAGCCGCACACTTTGCTCCAGGGGGTTTCTGTGAGGTGAACAGGGCTCTGGCACGGTAGCCTCACCGGCATTTTGATTTAATCAGCCCGGGGCAGTAGCTCACACGCCGTTGAAGATTCGAGCGGTGTTACAGCTCAGGACCCTACCGTGGGAACGGGGTGAGTTGCTGTTATTGTCATAGAGGTTCTGGCAGTCATTCTTGTTTTTATTTTAAAGCGGTGCTGTTTGACGCGGGGCTTTTTTCTTTTGTTTCTTTTGTTTTTTTCTTCAGCGCCGGTAGCGGCAGCCATTTTGTGGCTTAATTTCCCACGCGAGGCTCAGAGCCATGCAGCTGCGTGTCCTCACGGAGCAGGCACGGGGTGGTGATTTAGGTTTTGCGGACCTTAGGGGGCTGTTAGTGGTTTAAAAAAAAAAAAAAAGGGGCGGGCTTTCTTTTTGTTTTGGTTACTTCCTTTCCTTATAGATCAGTTTACTAGGTCCTGCTTTTCCCTCGGGGCTTTGTCACTCATCTTGATTTCTGCAAGACCGCAGTGCGTAGTCTGCGGTTCTCGCAGGGGGACAGTATCGGAGGCTGGAATTTGTAAAGGTTGCGCTTCTGTTTCCTCAGACTTTGCGCAGCATATGGATGGGCAAGGTGCTGCTAGACCCCAAACTCCTGCAGTGCAAGCTGAGGGGGAGAGCCTGCTCCAGGATCTCTCGCACCTCCGTCTCCAGTTCCGCCTAAGGGGCAGGGGAGCACGTTGCCGGTGGAGGCGGCAGAGTCTTCCTTGACGGATTTTTCCCCGGACTTTGTCTTTATTATGCATCAGGCCTTTTGCTTGGGGCGTTTGGGCAAGTTGCCAGAGGCCTTGGCGACACCGACGCTCCTGCCGTCCCATACAGCAGAGGAGGCCAGGCGGAGTATTCCGAAGCCAGCTAAGCGGTTTCGGTGCACAGAAATAGAGCAGGAGGATATGGAGTAGCAGGAGCCTGAGGTGGATTCCGAGGACGCTTTTGAGGAGCTAGAGGAAGGGGAGATTCCGGAGCCCGAGGATCAGGCCCGGATCATTCGGGTGTTTCGTAGGGAGGAGCTGGTGCCCTTGATTACGTAATCCCTCAAACGCTCAATCTTGAGATGGCGCGTCCGGTTGAGGAGGACGGATTGGAAGATCCCCTCATTCAAGCAGTACGGGAGTCGCATGTGGTGTTCCCAGTACACAGAGTTGTGGATCAGATGATTGAAACTGAGTGGGATCAACCTGAATCAGGTCTTAATGGTAGTCAAACAATGAATCGGTTATATCCGGTGGCGGATAAGGACAATGATAAGTTTAGGTCGCCACGGGTAGACGCAGCGGTGTCTGTAGTAACCAAGAAAACGACAATTCCTGTTGAAGGGAGTGCTGCCTTGAAGGACACACAGGACAGAAAGGTGGACGGCTTGTTGAAACAGGCTTTTGAGACCAATGCTTTGTCTTTGCAGGCCTCTATTTGTGGAGCCTGGGTGGCTAGAGCCTGTTTAAGATGGGCTCAGCGGTTACGTCAAGACTCCAGCTTGGACCAGCAGGTGTTACTAGAGGTAACCAGGTTGGAGTCTGGTTCAACATATTTGGCGGATGTGCACTATGATTTGATCAGAACGTTGGCAAATAGTATGGCTTCCTTGGTGGCGGCACGGAGATCAATCTGGTTGCGCAATTGGGCGGCCGATGGGTCTTCTAAGTCACGACTCAGCAAACTTCCCTTTAAGGGCAAATTGTTGTTCGGGGACGATCTGGATAAGTTGGTGAAAGACCTCGGAGAATCAAAGGGCGGTAGGCTGCTGGAAGATAAGTCTAAGCTGGGTAGACGTTTGCTGTCCGCGCGGGGTCAGTTTGGGGATTTTCAAAGGTTTCACTCTTCCCGGCTTTGGGGCCCCCAGCGCAGCAGGCTGGGGTCAAGGTCCCAAGGGTTTCGAGGTTTTTGAGGAGCGGGCAGGGGTTTTGCAGTTGCGTCCTCCTCTTCTTCCTCTTCCTTTAGTAGCAAGCCACAATGAAACGAGGCGGACCCCGGAGGGAAGTCCAGTTATCGGGGGTCGCCTTCGGAATTTTCTTCCTTCCTGGGTCCAGATAACCTCAGATCAATGGGTGCTCGATATAATCCGAGAAGGATATGCGCTGAAGTTTGCTTGCCCTCTCCGGGACTCCTTCATTCTCTCCCCCAGCAAAAGTCAGCAGAAGGCGCTAGCGATTCGGTTAACGTTAGATCGACTCATGGCCTTGGGAGCGGTAATTCCCATCCCCAAATCTGAATGCGGCATGGGTCGTTACTCCATTTATTTTGTGGTGCCAAAGGAGGACGGATCTCTCCATCCTGTCCTGGATCTCAAGGGAGTGAATCATTGTCTCCGGGTGTTGCATTTTCGTATGGAAACTTTAAAATCAGTCATAGTGGCGGTGCACCAAGGAGAGTTTTTAACTTCTCTGGATCTCTGAGGCCTACTTGCACGTTCCGATCAGAGCGGCTCATCAAAAGTTCGAGGTTCACGCTTCCTTGGGGGCACTTCCAGTTTCAGGCATTGCTGTTCGGGCTAGCTACGGCTCCGCACACCTCCACCAAGGTTATGGTGGTGGTGGCGGCGGTCTTGCGAAAGGAAGGCATTTTAGTCCACCCTTATCTCGACGACTGCTTGATTCGGGAAAAGTCCGAGAGGGAGAGCTTATAGGACACAGGCAGGGTCGTATCCCTGCTGCAGCATCTTGGCTGGGTGGTCAATGCGAAGAAGAGTCACTCTGTCGGTGAGGGGGCGAGCGGTTTGAGTCCTCTCGGACAACTCGGCAACGGTGGCGTACGTCAACCGACAGGGAGGCACAGGGAGCGTGGCCATGGAAGACGAGGCAGCGGCATTGTTCGAGTGGGTGGAGGCCCGTCTGTCAGCCATTTCAGCAGCGCATATTGCAGGAAAAGACAATGTGATGGCAGATTTTCTCAGCAGAGTGCAAGTAGACCCCGGGGAGTGGGAACTGCACCCGCAAGTATACACGCAAATAGTTCGCCGGTGGGGGCCTCCGATCATGGACCTCATGTCGACCTTCCAGTCAGCAAAGACAAGTCGGCTTTTCAGCAGAAGGAGAGAGCACATGTCCGAAGGTTTCGACGCCCTCATTCAGCCGTGGCCGGAGTCCGGACTCCTTTGTCTTCCTTCCGTGGGCATTAATCGGCCGGGTCGTCCAGCGCATCGAGGTGCACCGGGGACAGGTCCTGCTGGTAGCTCCAGATTGGCCCAGGCGACCCTGGTATGCGGATCTGGTTCGATTGCTCGACAGTGTCGTGGAGGCTTCCTCTGTTGGTGGACCTGCTGACCCAGGGTCCGCTGCGAATGCTTCACGTGGATCTATTCTCGCTTACGGTTTGGCCATTGAAAGGTCTCGGCTGAAGAGAAAAGGTTATTCGTCAGCGGTCATTGCCACTCTGCTTCGGGCTAGGAAAACGTCCACCTCGCTCGCGTATGTGCGGGGGTGGAGAATTTTTAAGGACTGGTGTTCGCAGCATAGTATTCGGGCGGCGACGGCTCCTGTCTCCGTAATACTCAGTTTCTTGCAAGACTGTTTTGATAAAGACTTAGCCGCCAGTTCCCTGAAGGTGCAGTTAGCAGCTTTCGCGTGTTACAGGGGCAAGGTTTTAGGGGTTTCTCTGGGAGCGCTCTCCGATATGCAGCGTTTTCTTAAGGCGGTTTTCAGGCTGAGACCTTCGCGCAGAGTGTCTATTCCCCTGTGGGATTTGAATCTCGTGTTACAAGCCTTGACTCAGGGGCCCTTTGAACTCCTTTGACAGGCGTCCGTTAAAGATCTGACTCTAAAGATGTTTTTTCTGGTGGCCATTTGTTCGGCACAGCGGATTTCAGAGTTGCAGGCGCTTTTGTGTAGAGAACCATTTTTATCCTTTTCTAGGGATAGAGTAGTTTGAGGCTGGTTCCTTCTTTTATACCTATGGTGGTTTTCCCCTTTCATTTGAATCGGTCCGTGTTTCTGCCGGTTTTTCCCTTCTGACGCGGCAGGCTCTTCGGACGTAGGTTTACATTGTCTGGATGTACGACGGGTGCTGCGTCGGTACCTAAAGGTGTCAGAGAAATTCCGTAAGACGGACCGGTTGTTCGTGCTTTTCGGCGGGGTCCGTAAAGGTGAGGCAGAGGCTAAGTCGTCCATTTCTACGTGGATTAAAGAGGCAATTGCTTTGGCATACGTTTTGCATGGGCGTCCGGTTCCGTTGGGCTTGCGGGCCCACTCTGCTAGAGTGCAAGCAACGTCTTGGGCGGAGCATGGTCTTGTTCCACCAGTGGAAATTTGCAGGGCGGCTACTTGGTCATCTCTCCATGCTTTCAGTAGACACTACTGGTTGGATGTGCTGGCTGCTCGGGATTCTTGTTTTGGTTCGGCAGTGTTGCGTGCCGGTTGGCAAGTTCCTGCCCGTTGATTACTGCTCTGCTACATCCCGAATGTGGAGGACTAAACTGGAGGACCGCTCAGGAAATAGAAATTACACTTACCTGGTAATTGTAGTTCCTGGAGGTCCAGTTTAGTCCTCATTCCCTCCCAAGAGACAGTTTTGTCGGTTCGGCGCGTTTTAAGCGGAGAAGGGGAGAGTCAGTTAAGCAAATTCTTTTAGGGTCCTCATGGTAGGGGTCCTTATGCTGTGTTGCTTCTTTAAGTCTGCTTTGTTAATAGTTCACTGGGGGCTGATGGGAGTTCCAGCAGCATACATCCTAGGATGGCAAGATTTTGATTGGTCCAGTCTCCATGCTGCAGGAGGAGGTGCACTACCCGGATGTGGAGGACTAAACTGGACCCTCCAGGAACTACAATTACCAGGTAAGTGTAATTTCTATTTTCTGAAGTAGTTTACTTCAGAAACTTTTTTTCCTTGGTGCTAGGCGCCATTTTGGGCACTAGGCCCAGTTTTTCCTTAAAAATGGATAAACCTACTTCAGGTTTTAAGAACTGTTCTACATGTGGCGGTACCATTTCCGTCACCGACACCCATGATTGGTGTCTCAAATGTTTAGGTCCTGACCATTCTATTTCAGAGTGCCTCTCCTGTGGAATGATGTCAAAAAGGAGCCGGCAGAACCGAGCTGCTAAACTTAGCACCCTTTTTCCCTCGGACGTGGCGTCTGTTGCATCGATGTCCTCCAGGGCCTCATCTTCCTCCCATGGATCTCAGGTAACTAAACATAAATCTAGCCAGTCCTCAAAGGGTAGATCTAAGTATTGAGATGCCCCTGGCATTGCCCTTGAGGAATTTTCACCGGCAAAACTGCCCCAGCGGGAGGCTTCGGCTTCCAAAGCATTAACGGGGCTCCAGGATGTTCTTGAGGCCTCAACCTTGGCAGAACTACTGGCGTCATGCTCTGGGGTTCCGGCTGCTTCTACCGGTACCGACACCCAAGCATCGGCAGTGTCGCTAGACCAGAGATTCCTTGCTATCAAATGCAGTCTAGTGGCTTCGGTACCATTCAAACCGCTTCAGACACCTCAACTGACACCGGTACTGTACCGACTGCATTGACAACGGCAGGTATGCCACCCGTACTGAGTCATGCATCTCACTTCGACATCGACAGATCGGTACCTGAGCAACCCGATACCGACTTTGATCGATACCGGTACCGTGCTTTGCATGATCACTCGGATCGGATATGTTTTGAATTCTCAGATGAGTCTGAAGACTCAGACTCTGCTGATACCAGATTACTTCTCCCCGAGGATTCCTCTTCTCCTCAGCACAGAATGTCTCCGCCAGAGGATATGTCCTTTCAGGACTTTTTCAGGAGCTATTGTGATGGAAAGGCCTCGGGCCACATCACAGATAAAGAGCCTAGGGCAAAGGAGTTGGAAATCCTCCAATACCTTAAGGCTCCCAAAGAGGCAGCTACTCTGCCTATTCATGAGATCTTACATGATCTTATGCTAAGGATGTGGGAAACACCTTTAACCACATCTCCTCATTCTCGAAGACTCGATACCATGTATCGAGTTCCACCTTGTCCTGGCTTTCAAAAAACTAAATTACCACACCATTCAATGGTGATGGAATCAGCCATGAGAAGGATGAAAAGTGCAGAGAGACATGCATCCAATTCTCCAGGTCGTGAATGTAGGACTCTCAATGCCTTTGGGCGTCGAAGCTTCCATGCTCTCAGCTAGGATCAATTCCTATGTCTTGTATATGGGAATGTTCCTTAAAGAGGTCACAGGGGACTTGGAGCTTATGAGCCCCCTTCTTTCTAATGACAAAAGACAAGACTATCTCACTCTTGTCAAACATGCTCAGGATTTTTCCAAGTTTGTTAATCGTGCAGCCTTTGACTGTTTTGAGTGCATAAGCAGAACCTCTGCTATTGCCATTGGTGTACGTCGAATCGCCTGGCTTCAGGCATCTGACTTGGAAATTTGGGTACAGGATAAATTAGGAAACATTCCTTGCACAGGGAAAAATCTCTTTGGCAGGAGAAGGCTAATGAAATAGATGCTGACAATATCACATTGGCTAGATTGTCCAAATTACAGCCAATCCTGAAAAGAAAAGATCCTCTGAGAAACCATTTTTCAGTAAGAAAAAGAAATGTTATCCTTCCTATACCCAACAGGGACACCGTCCAGGTCAGACTGCCCAAAAGTGACAGTAGCAACAACCTAGACGACAAAAGCCGTCTATATATCACTATATCACTAATGTAAATAACTACCGTTAATTAACTATGTTATGCTCCATGTTTCATAACCTGTACATAGGTTTTAAAAAAAGTGTTATTGTTAACGTTAAAAATATGTTCCATGTAACAAAACGTGTATATAGTTAAAACATGTTCCATGTAAAATATACGGAGGTATGTTAATTTTTGTTCAATGTAAACCGCCCCTGATCTCTGGAAGGGGCGGTATAGAAGAAACTGTTAAATAAATAAATAAAATAAAATAAAAGCCAAAAGCTGCAAAATCTCAGCAGGCTCAGCCTCCTCAGGGGCTTTGACTCCTTTCTAGAGAACTTTGCCTTCCATCCCAGGACCAATTAACAGCAGAAAATTGGACTCTGTCCATTGTACGAGAGAGGTACAAGCTTCATTTTCACAGCATGCCCCCTCCTACAATTATAAGACAGTTCAATTCTCATACCTCTCTCGACAATCTCTTAGGTCAAGAAGTCACAATGCTTCTTGTTCAAGGAGCAATAGAGGAAGTACCCATTCCCCATCAGGGTACAGGGTTCTACTCCCCCTATTTCCTTATTTCAAAGAAACAGGGGGACACAGACCCGTTTTAGACCTCAGAGAATTGAACAAATATCTGTTCCGAGAGAAGTTCAAAATGGTGTCTCTAGGAACTCTGCTGCCATACCTTCAAAGTCAGGATTGGCTTTGTTCTCCAGATCTCAAGGATGCGTTTACTCATATTCTCATACATCCAAATCACAGGAAATTCCTCAGATTCCTGTTTCAGGGAAATCACTACCAATACAAGGTTCTTCCCTTTGGCCTGGCTTCTGCGCCAAGAGTGCATAGCTTTGGTAGCAGCATTTCTCCGCACTCTGGGAATATTTGTCTTCCCTTACTTAGACGACTGGCTCATTCGAGCCCCTACAGTGCCAGAAGCCAGCTCTGCTCTGTCTCGCACAATGCGAATCTTTCAGTATTTGGGACTCATCATAAACCTCCCAAAATCCAATCTTGCTCCCACTCAGTCCCTAGAGTTCATAGGAGCTCATCTGGATACCAGACAGACAAGGGCTTTCCTTCCGCAGCCCCGCTGTCTTCACATAATACAACTAGCTTCCCAAGCAGTACTCAAACCTTGTCTCACTGCTCGGGAAATGCTACAATTGCTAGGCCACATGGCCTCCACCGTGCATGTGGTTCCTTATGCTCGCCTCCATAGACACAGTGGACACAGGCCTCAGGTTGCCTGTCGGACAAAATAACAAACTCAGACCGTCTTATTTTGTCCCTCCAATGGTGGCAATCACCCAGAAACCTTATGGTGGGGTCTCCTTTCCAGCAACCCCTATCTCAAGCCACCCTAACAGATGCTTCACAGGTGGGATGGGGAGCCTACCTGCATGATATCTCTACCCAGGGTACCTGGAGTCCACAGGAGGCCTGTCTTCACATCAGCCTCCTGGAGCTCAGAGCAATCTTCCTCGCTCTTCGAGTATTTTCTGCCCAGCTCAGCTACAAGACAGTCCTAGTTCAAACGGACAATCAGGTAGCCATGTTCTATGTGAACAAGCAGGGCGGAACAGGCTCTCTGTCGCTATGCAATGAAGCTTTGTGACTATGGGCCCTCACCATAAAGCATCATATTCATCTCCTTGCAGTGTATCTTCCAGGCATTCAGAACTCTTGGGCAGACAAACTCAGTCGAGTTCTGCTTCCACACGAATGGTCTCTCCATGCAGACCAGGTTGCCCAAATATGTCAGATTTGGGGAACCCCAGACATAGACCTCTTTGCAAGTCCGCTGAATGCCAAACTTCCTCGGTTCTGTTCCAGAATTCTGGCTGGATGTTGTCAGGCAAGGGACGCCTTCCTCCTTCATTGGGGTCAGGACTTCCTATATGCCTTCTCACCCATTCCCCTCATCCCCAAAACCCTATTCAAGGTTCAGAGAGACAGAGATCATATGATCCTCATAGCTCCACGCAAACGTGGTACCATCTGCTCCTACATCTCTCTCAATCTCCGCCTCTGGAGTTGGGATCCGGTCCAGATCTTCTCTCCCAAGAGGACGGGATGCTGTGGCATCCGAATCCCCAGTCTCTGCATCTCAGGGCCTGGTTTCTGAAAGCCTAGAACTTCAGGATCTTAACCTTTCCATACAGGTAAAGGATATTCTTCATGCTTCTAGGAAATCCTCCACATGACACTCGTATGCCTTTAAGTGGAAAAGGTTTACCATATTGTGTTCGCAGAAGGGTCTTAGCCCTCTTGCGATACCTCTAGAATCGATACTGGAGTATCTCCTTCATTTGTCAGTTGCGGGTCTCAAGACAAATTCAGTGAGTCCATTTTAGTGCTATTGCAGCTTCTTACAAGCCTCTAACTGGGCAACCTATTTCCTCTCATCCTCTCATAGCGAGATTTATGAGAGGCCTTCTTTTAACAAAGCCTCCCATTAAGCCACCACTGGTGGTATGGGACTTAAATCTGGTGCTCGGGCAGCTCATGAAACCGCCCTTTTGAACCATTAGCCACTATATCTTTGAAATTCCTTTCCTGGAAAGTCATCTTCCTCATTGCAATCACATCAGCACGTCGCATCAGTGAATTGAAAGCGTTAGTGGCTTATCCTCCTTATACAAGGTTCCACCATGATAAGGTAGTTCTTATGACTCATCCACACTTTATGCCAAAGGTGATTTCGCCTTTCCATTTAAACCAAGTGGTTTACCTTGTATTCTTTCCGAGGCCTCATGCCTCCAGTACAGAAGGGAACCTTCATACTTGGACTGTAAAGGACACAGCAACATAGAAAATTTCTCAACTCTTTGTTGCTTTTGATCCTAGTTATTTTGGACTTCCAGTTTCGAAAAGAACACTGTCCCACTGGATTGCACAGTGCATATCCTTTGCCTATGAGAGTAAGAACCTTCCTCTTGAAGGCCATATCACAGCTCACAATGTGAGCCATGGCAGCCTCAATGGCTCATCTTCACTCTGTGTCTATCATCTGTTGAGCAGCTACTTGGGCTGGGCTTCGGTACATACCTTCATAGCCCACTACTGCTTAGACAAGGACTCCCGCCGGGATGCCTTGTTTATCCAAGCTGTTCTTCAACACTTTTTTCAGACTTAATCAACCTCCTACCCACCGTCCCTGGTAGGATGCCAGAGATCCATGGGGTGAAGTTGGGCCATTTTGCAAGGGCTGACAACTTCCTTGGGCCATCTCCCTGGCATCTGCAGCAAGGGAGTCCCCATATGTGAAGGCTACATCCCTGCTTGTTCATGGAAATAGCGTAGTTACTCACCTGTAACAGGTGATCTCCGGGAACAGCAGGAATTTAGTCTTTACAACCTGCCCACCTCCCCTAGGAGTTGTATCTCTCTTGATCTCTCTTTCTCTCTCTCCCTCTTTTTTTCTCAGCTATAAACTCAATTGGAGAGGGACAGTTGGCATGGTGGGAAGGCAGCACGCAGGCGCTGTGGGATGCTCCCAAAAGCTTTCCTATTGGATGCTGGGGAGCGTTCCTGCGTGGGCTCCGTTGGTACAGACGTTACCCATATGTGAAGACTAAATTCCTGCTGTTCCCGGAGATCACCTGTTACAGGTGAGTAACTACACTTTCTGTGCCTTCACAGACAGAATATTTTGACATTTAACTCTAACTCCAACTTGATGTATCATATGTTGGTAAAAGTCCATCTCCAGGAACAAGCAGGAATGAGTCTTCACATATGGGTTTTGTCGGTACCGACGGAGCCTGCACGGGAACGCTCCCCAGCGTCCACTCTGAAAGCTTTTGGGAGCATCTCACAGCGCCTGCGTGCTGCCTTTCTGCCTTTCCGAACTGTCTCTCCTCAGTTCTTCTTTTTCTGCAGAAACCAGCAGGTCGTGTTCCTGTCACCGCAAAAGAATTTCTTTATTTTCTTTATTTCTTTTGTATCGCGTCTGCCGCCTTCGATGCTCTACCGGTACTGCCGGTTCTCCAGGACCAAGCAAGAAGTCAGTTCTCACTTATGGGTGACGTCAGCCGACGGAGCCCTCGCGGAGCAATTTTCCCCAGCTTTCGCAGAAAGCCTTTGGGAATTGCAGCGCGCATGCGCGGTCCCCTTCCCGCCCAGGGATGCCATCTTGCTCAGTCTTCTTTTTTCCGCAGAGCCCTACAGACGTGTCAACGCCGCTGAAAAGTTGATTTCTTTGATTTCTTTCCGTTGAAGAAAACATTTTTTTTTTTTTTTTTTCGGTTCGTGTGTTCCTCTTCCCGCCGGGTCTCGATATTCCCTATCGGGCCCGTTTACGTTTTAATTTTTTTCCAACTGGCGGTCCCGCCACTTTTCTCTTCATCCCTGGCAGCGCGGTCGTTCGACCTTGCAGGGGCCCTTTTTCCCCCGATGGCTGCCAGCGGTTTTAAAAAGTGTGATCGCTGTGTCAGGCTCATGTCTCTTACTGACACGCATGACTGCTGCCTCCGCTACCTTGGGGCCGAGCATGGCCCTGTAAGCTGCAGCCCGTGCAGCAAGATGTCCTCGAAGGCGCTGAGGAGTCGGCAGTCGCAGAGGGACCGGATCTTCTCTGACTCCACGCGGACCTCGTCAGAGGCCTCTACGCCTCGCGGCTCCGGTTCGGAGCATCGTAGGAGTTCTTCTGAACGGGGCTCCCCCAGCCGGGAACGTCGGCGGGAGAAGCGGCCCGCAAGTGTGGATCCGGGCGGCGAAACTGGTCCTTCGAGGGCCAGGTCGCTTAGCCCGGTCCAGCTCCCCGGGCCCTCAAAGGAGGAGAAGCCTTCGAAGATCCCTCGTCTCGAAGTGGAGTCGCCTAGGCACGTGAGTGATATAGTCCTCCTGGACTCCCCCACGGATGAGCTGACGTCGGGCCCGACGCCGTCGGGGCCCGAGTCGATGGCTGCTGGGTCTTCTGAGCTTGATCTCAGATTGACGACCTTGGAGCGCAGTATATCTGCCTTCATGGACCAGCAGCGGGCATGGATCACCGGCCTCGCCAGTGCATCTTCCCCGACCACCGGGACGTCGACGCTCAAGTCGACCCCGGAGGCCGAGCCGATCCTCGAGTCCATACATGCTCGATTCAATCCTCGGTCTAGGTCTCCCTCGGCTTCCCGTTCGGGACCGATGTCCTCGGCATCGGGGCGGAGGTCCCCGGGTCCCGCCCCCGCGGAACCTCTTGATTCCTTCTCGGAGGAGTCGGGCTGGGACACGGAGGAGGACGAGTCACCCGGTTCTTTTCAGACTTGGTGCGTCCCCTCCGATTCGCCCGTGTCGGAGCCTCGGAGGCGGTCCCCTCCGGAGGATACCCGGTTCTCCGATTTCGTGAGAGTTATGGCCAAAGCGTTGGCCTTCCCCGCGGATCTGGAGGAGGAACCCCGAGCCGAAGAGCTCGAGGCCCTTCAATACGACTCCCCCCCGAGGGAGGCCTTCACTGTACCGGTTCCCCCGATGCTGGAGCGGCTTCTCCTCCGCATGTGGGAGAGCCCCGCCTCGACGCCAGTGTTGAGCAAGCGGATCGATTCCATATATCGAGTCCGCAAGAGCCCCGGGTTCCAGAAGGCGCAACTTCCGCACCACTCCATGGTGGTGGAGTCGGCCATGCATCGACTTCAGAGTCAAAAGATGCACTCCTCGGTGCCCCCGGGAAGGAGGCCCGGAGCCTGGATGCCCTCGGTAGGAAGTGCTTCCAAGGCTCTATGCTTGCTTGTCGGGTCCAGACATATCAGCTGTACATGGGTATGTACCTCCGAGACCTGGCGAAAGAACTTCAGGGTTTCTCGGCCGGTCTCTCCGAGGAACCCTTGCAGCGGTTCCAAGCCTTGTCCTCCGGGATTCGAGAGTGTTCGAAGTTCATTTCTCGAGCGGCCTATGATGGCTTCGAGGCTTCGGCCCGAGTAGCTGGAGCCGGCATCGGGGCTCGCCGCCAGGCTTGGCTTCAGTCATCCGACCTCGAGCCCTGGGTGCAGGACAAGTTGGTCGATGTCCCTTGCAGAGGGGAAAACCTCTTCGGCCAACCCATGGCCGAAAAGGCGGCGGAGCTCGAGTCGGAGACTCTCACCAGGACTCGCCTTTCTAGAAAGTCCTTTGTCCCTTCACAGAAGAAGGGCTCGGGGAAAAGGCCTTTTTACCCGAGGAAAGTGTTTGCTTATACGCATCACCAAACACAATACCAGGCCACAACCCCCCTTCAAGGGCAGCGGCCTAGGGGACAGGGTAACGGATCCCGGAAGCAGAAAGCCCCCAAACCCGCCACGCAGGCCCCGGCCCAGCAGGGCGGGGTTTTTTGACTATGCCAGCATAGCCCCTCCCCCTCAGGGGCTTTCGGCCGGCACAGGGGGTCGGCTGACCCACTTCGCTCACAGGTGGTCCGCCATAACATCCGAGGCCTGGGTATTGCAGGTGGTTCAAGAAGGCTACCTCCTTCATTTTCACCAGGTGCCTCCCCCCTACTTCCCAGGGGAGCCTCCCAGACCCCCTCTGCACAGGGACTTGCTCCTTCGGGAGCTGCGAAGTCTGCTTCTAGAACGGGCGGTGGAGCCCGTGCCCCAACACTGCTGGGGTCACGGTTTTTACTCGAGGTACTTCCTGGTTCCAAAGAGAACAGGAGGCCTCAGGCCCATTCTAGACCTACGCAACCTCAACAAGTTCCTGCAGCGGGAAAGGTTCAAGATGCTTACCCTTGGAACCCTGCTGCCTTAACTCCAGCGGGGAGATTGGCTATGCTCCTTGGATCTAAAGGATGCTTATACCCACATCCTTATGGAGAAAGGTGAATAGTGGTGTACCCCAGGGATCTGTGCTGGGTCCGCTGCTTTTTGACATATTCATAAATGACTTGGAAAGTGGAATAACGAGTGAGGTTATCAAATTTGCAGATGACACAAAACTATTTAAAGTTGTTAAAACCGAAGAGGATTGTGAAAAATTGCAAGAGGATCTTGATAAATTGGAAGACTGGGCATCAAAATGGCAGATGAAATTTAATGTGGACAAGTGCAAGGTTATGCACCTAGGGAAGAACAACCCAAACTATGGTTACACGATGCAAGGTTCCACATTAGGAACCACCACCCAGGAAAAAGATTTAGGCGTCATTGTGGATACCATGTTAAAACCCTCGGCCCAGTGTGCAGCGGCGGCCAAGAGAGCAAATAGAATGCTAGGTATGATAAGGAAAGGAATGGAAAATAAAACAAAAGATATTATTATGCCTCTATATCGTTCCATGGTGAGACCGCACCTTGAATATTGTGTGCAATTCTGGTCGCCGTATCTTAAAAAGGATATAGCGATTTTAGAAAAGGTTCAGAGAAGAGCCACCAAAATGGGGATGGAAGGATACTCCTATGAAGAAAGGCTAAAAAGGTTAGGCCTCTTTAAACTGGAAAAGAGACGGCTGAGGGGAGATATGATAGAAGTCTATAAATTAATGAACGGAATGGAACGGGTAAACGTGGATCGATTGTTTGTTATCAGAATATAGAAAGACTAGGGGACATGCAATGAAGCTACAGGGTAAACTATTTAAGACCAATAAAAGAAAATATTTTTTCACTCAACGTGTAATCAAACTCTGGAATTTGTTACCGGAGGATGTAGTAAAGGCTGTTAGTGTAGCTGGGCTTAAAAAAGGTTTGGACAAGTTCCTGGAGGAAAGGTCCATAAACCATTATTAAGAAGTGACCGAAGATATCAATGCTTGACCCAGTACAAGCATTGTGGAACTTGTGTCTCTTAAGGAAACTGCTAGGTACATATGACCTAGATTGGCCACTGTTGGAAACAGAATACTGGGCTTGATGGACCTTGGTCTGACCCAGTATGGCATATCTTATGTTCTTATGTTCTTATTCATCCGAACCACCGGCAATACCTAAGGTTTGTGGTGGCGGGGAAGCATTATCAGTACCGAGTACTGCCCTTTGGCCTGTCCTCCGCCCCCAGGGTGTTCACGAAGTGCCTGGCAGTGGTGGCCGCCTTCCTAAGGCTTCAAGGCCTCTTCGTCTTCCCGTACCTGGACGACTGGCTCATCCGGGCATCGTCTGCTCCGGAGGTTGCCCAGGCCACCCAACGTACGGTGGCCCTGCTTCAGCACTTGGGCTTCGTCATAAACTTCGAAAAGTCCGCTTTGCTCCCCTCTCAGGACCTCAAGTTCATAGGGGCACGGCTGGACACTCGGCAGGCGCGTGCCTTCTTGTCTCCGGAAAGGGCCAACCGGCTCACGGCTCTAGCCGGCAGGTTCAGCGGCAGGTCGTCGGCCTCGGCCAGACAGTTCCTGCAGCTACTCGGACACATGGCCTCCACGGTCCATGTCACTCCGAACGCCCGTCTACATATGCGGCCTGCGCAATGGAGCCTTCGCACTCAGTGGCATCAGGCCACAGGGAGGCTGTCGGACCTGATACAAGTTTCCAACCGCCTGGTCTCCTCCCTGCAATGGTGGCTTCACCTGCCCAACCTGGTGCTCGGCATGCCATTTCAGTCTCACCCACCGTCCCGGGTGCTCACGACAGATGCCTCTCTCCTGGGATAGGGGGCGCATTGTCGAGGGACATGCACTCAGGGCCTTTGGACGCCTTGGGAGGCTGCCCAGCAGATAAACTTCCTGGAGCTCCGGGCGATCCGCTTATCTCTGCGGGCCTTCTCTCACCTGACGTTTGGCCAGTCCGTACTGGTGCAGACTGACAATCAGGTTGCAATGTTCTACATGAACAAACAGGGGGGCACGGGCTCCCTCCTTCTATGTCGGGAAGCCCGGAGGCTGTGCTCTTTGGCTGTCGATCATGACATCCTCCTCAAAGCGGTTTACCTGCCAGGGCAGGACAACTGCCTGGCAGACAAGCTGAGCCGGATGCTGCTACCGCACGAGTGGAAACTGAACCCCGAGGTGGTCCAGCAGATCTTCCGCCGGTGGGGCTCTCCCACTGTGGATCTTTTTGCCAGTCCCCTGAACAGGCAGTTCCCCAGATTCTGCTCCCGGCACCCCCATCCTTCTCGGGAGGCGCCAGATGCTTTCCTCATCCCGTGGTCCACGGGTCTGCTGTATGCATTCCCTCCTACGCCACTGGTGGCCCGGACATTGTTCAAAGTTGTCCAGGACAGGGCCTCCGTGATCCTGGTGGTGCCTCGGTGGCCGAGACAGCCGTGGTTCCCCCTACTACTACATCTAGCGGTGGACACCCCTCTTCCTCTGGGGTTCCACCCCGACCTCCTAACCCAGGATCGGGCACTCTTCTGCACCCCAACCTCCGGGCCCTACACCTGACGGCCTGGCTGCTGAAAGGGTAATCCTAGCTCCGCTACGGCTAGCCCCGGAGGTGGAAGCCGTCATCCTAGCTTCTCGGCGTCCTTCCACCCGGAAGTCGTACGCCCTCAAATGGCGTCGCTTCTCGGTCTGGTGTTCTCAGCGGTCTGAGGACCCCTTCGCCTGTTTAGTATCGTTGGTGCTGCAATACTTGCTTCACCTCTCCGACCTAGGTCTCAAATCCAACTCTGTCAGTCCACCTCAGTGCTCTCTCTGCGCATCATTCACCGGTTGAGGGCAGGCCTCTCTCCTCGCACCCTTTGGTGGCGCGCTTTCTCAGAGGCCTCCTTCTGCTTAAACCTCCGTTGCGCCCCCCAGCCTCCGACTGGGACCTCAACGTGGTTCTGCAAAGGCTTACCTGTCCGCCTTTTGAGCCCATGGCTATCTGCCCTCCCCGTTTTCTCTCCTGGAAAACTCTCTTCTTGGTGGCCCTCACTTCCGCGAGGCGCGTGAGTGAGCTACAAGCCCTAGTGTCGGAGCCTCCGTACACTAGGTTCTACAAGAATAGGGTTGTACTGCGGACCCACCCTAAGTTCCTTCCGAAGGTGGTCTCCCACTTCCACATCAACCAGGAGGTGGTTCTTCCGACCTTTTTTCCCAGGTCGCACGCCAGCCGAGCGGAAACTGCTGCACACCCTGGACTGTAGAAGAGCCTTATCCTTCTACCTTGACCGTACGCGAGAGCATCGGAAAGCCGTCCAGCTTTTCGTATCTTTTGACCCCAATCGGTTGGGGGTACCTGTCTCTAAGCGTACTCTGTCCTCCTGGATAGCCGACTGTATCGCCTGGTCTTACGGGGCAGCCGGTCTCTCCTTGGAGAGTCGTGTCACGGCTCATCGGGTCAGGGCGAAGGCCGCGTCGGTGGCTCATCTCCGCTCTGTTCCATTGGCAGACATCTGCCGGGCCGCTACTTGGTCTTCAGGCCAGACCTTTGCGGCTCATTACTGCCTTGAAAGGGAGTCCCGCAGGGACAGCGCTTTCGGCCAGGCAGTTCTCCACAATTTCTTTGAGGTTTAGGCAACTCCTCCCTCCGGCCCTAGTGTTGGGCTACCGGCCGGATTCGTATTCAGAGAAGACTCTTTCCCTCTGTACTGTTGAGCTTGAGGGAGCTCTTTTAGACTTGAGGTCTCCGGTAGCCTTAAGCTTGGGAGTCCCATAAGTGAGGACTGACTTCCTGCTTGGTCCTGGAGAAAGAGGAGTTACTCACCTGTAACAGGTGTTCTCCAGGAGCAGCAGGAATCAGTCCCCACTACCCTCCCTCCTCCCCTGGAGTTGCAGTCATTCTTATTGCATATTTGCTAACTTTTGCTGTCTTTCCGCTATGTCATCAGACTGAGCAAGATGGCATCCCTGGGCGGGAAGGGGACCACGCATGCGCCCTGCAATTCCCAAAGGCTTTCTGCGAAAGCTGGGGAAAATTGCTCCTCGAGGGCTCCGTCGGCTGACGTCACCCATAAGTGAGGACTGATTCCTGCTGCTCCTGGAGAACACCTGTTATAGGTGAGTAACTACTCTTCCTTTTCTTCTTTTAAAAAAAAAAAAATTTCCTTTTCTATTTTCCTCAGGTGCACTTGCGTTTTGGGCCTTAGGCCCAAAAATATTTTTCCTTAACATGGAAAAGCCTGCCTCAGGGTTTAAGAAGTGCACAAAATATGGCGGTACCATTTCCGTCACCGACACCCACGACTGGTGTCTAAAATGTTTAGGTCCTGACGATTCCATCACAGATTGCATGTCCTGTTCTGTGATGTCTAAAAGAGGTCAGCAGAACCGAGCTGCCAAGCTCAGTACCCTGTTTCCCTCTGATGCGGCTTCGGTGGCATCGACGTCTTCCAGGGCTGCTGCTTCCTCACATGGATCTCAGGTAACTTAACATAAATCCAGCCGGTCCTCGAAGGGTAGATCTCCTTCTAAGCATCGAGATGCCTCTGGCGTTGCCCTCGAGGATTCTGCACCGGCAAAATTACCCCGGCGGGAGGCTTCGGCCTCCAAAGCATCAGCATCGGGGTTCCAGGATGATCTCGATGACTTGGCCTCGACAGATCACCTGGTGCCATGCTCTGGGGTACCGGTGGCTTCCACGGGTACAGACTTCCAAGCATTGGCGGCGTCGATGGACCAGAGGATTCTGTCCGTAGAACGCAGTCTGGCGGCTTTCCTTGTGGCTTCGATGCCCCTGGTACCACAACAGACTACTCCACCGGTACCGGCTCTAGCACCGACATCGGTACCGATCCCGGTACCGGTGGCATTGACATCGGCATCGGTGTCCGCTATGCTGGTACTCTGTCCTCTGAAGCCCTCCGGTACGGATACCCCGGTACCGGTTATTTCCGATACCGATCCCGGTCGGTATGGGTATCGGGCTTTGCAAGAGCATCCGGACAGACGATACTTCGATTCCTCTGAAGACTCTGAGGATTCTGAGGCGTCTGTCGATGCAGTGATGCTTCTTCCACAGGAGGAGTCCTCTCCTAAACGAAGGATGTCTCCTCCAGAGGACTTGTCTTTTCAAGACTTCATCAGGGAGGTGGCTCGGGGCGTAGCCATCACGGTGACCCCTGAGACAAAACCTAGAGCCAAGGAGTTAGATATTTTACAATATCCTAAAACTCCTAAGGAGACAGCTACCTTGCCTGTTCATGAGATTTTGTATGATCTCATGTTGAGGATGTGGGAAACACCTCTTACCACCTCTCCTCATTCTCGCAGGTTAGATACCATGTATCGTGTCCCTCTTTGTCCTGGTTTCCATAAAACTCAGCTTCCTCACCACTCTATTGTGGTTGAGTCTGCTATGAGAAAGATTAGAAGTGCCAAAAGACATGCCTCTAATCCTCCATGACGTGAATGTAGAACCCTGGATGCTTTTGGACGTAGAATCTTCCAAGCTTCCATGCTTGCTGCGAAAATTAATTCCTATAGTCTTTACATGGGAATGTTCCTAAAAGAAGTCACTGATCATTTGCAGACTTTAAGTCCTTTCATTTCTGAAGATAAAAGACAGGACTTTCTCACTTGGCTCAAACATGCCCAAGATATCTCCAAATTCTCCAACCGTGCAGCTTTCGACTCCTTTGAATGTGTAAGCAGAGCCTCGGCTATTGCCATAGGTGCACGTAGAATTGCTTGGCTTCAAGCATCTGATTTGGAGATCTGGGTACAAGATGAATTGGGAAATTGGGAAATATCCCTTGTACAGGTGAAAACCTGTTTGGTAAAGATTGGCAAGCAAAGACCAATCAGATGGATGCTGAAAATTCTGCCTTGGATAGACTATCCAAGTCTACATCTGCTCCTGTTTAGAAAAGGTTGTTCAAGAAAGCACCTTTTTCTAAAAAGGGAAGATTTTATCCTGCTTATAGTCAGCGGACATCTTCTGCAGCTCAGTTCCCTACCAAACGTCAGCAATCATCCAAAGCAAAGGCTGCTAGGCCTCCACCGGCCCAGCAACCTCAACCCCCTCAGGGCCTTTGACTTTCCGCTAGAGAACTTAGCCTTCCTAGCTCTGGAAGGACCAGAGCCCTCCACCATTCCAGAAAGGTTATGTCATTTTGCTCCCAGGTGGGGACAGATTACAGCAGAGCGTTGGACGCTCTCCATCATAAAAGAGGGGTACAAACTTCATTTTTCAAGCTTGCCCCCTCACACAAGAGTGAACCAGTTCAATTCTCCGACCTCCCTCCTCAACCTGTTGGGTCAGGAGATTGCCACCCTTCTCGCCCAGGGGGCAATAGAGGAAGTACCTCTTCAACAACAGGGCACAGGGTTCTACTCACCCTATTTTCTTATTCCAAAGAAAACAGGGGGCTACAGACCCATTTTAGACCTCGGAGAATTGAACAAATTCCTAGTCAAGGAAAAATTCAAAATGATTTCTCTAGGAACTCTGCTACCATACCTTCAGAGTCAGGATTGGCTTTGTTCTCTAGATCTCAACGATGCGTACACCCATGTTCTCATCCATCCAACTCACAGGAGGTTCCTTCGGTTCCTTTTCAAGAGAAGCACTATCAATACAGAGTGCTCCCTTTTGGTCTGGCCTCTGCACCAAGAGTGTTCACGAAATGCATGGCAGTGGTAGCTGCATTTCTGCGCACTCTGGGAATATTCGTCTTCCCTTATCTGGATGACTGGCTCATTCGAGCTCCCACTCAGTCAGAGGCCAAGAGTTCTCTATCCTGCACTATGCATATCCTTCAGTATTTAGGGCTGATAATAAACATCCCAAAATCCAATTTAACCCCTACTCAGTCCCTGGAGTTTATAGGGGCGTTGCTGGATACCACAAGGGCAAGGGCCCATCTCCCCCAGGCCCGTTGTCTTCGCTTGGTGCAGTTAGCTTCTCAAGCAAAGTTAAAGCCCTATTTAACTGCTCGAGAAATGTTAGTTGCTAGACCACATGGCATCCACCGTGCATGAGGTACCATATGCTTGTCTTCACATGAGGGCAGCTCAGTGGACTTTATCCACCCAATGGACCCAGGCATTAGACTGCCTGTCAGACAAAATAGCAAACACAAGTCGCCTCATTTTGTCCCTCCAGTGGTGGAAGTCCCCTCAAAACCTGTTGCTGGGGTCCCCCTTTCAGCAGTCTCTACCCCAGGCAACTCTCACAACAGATGCTTCTCCAATGGGGTGGGGAGCTCATCTGCAAGACCTCTCCATCCAGGGCATCTGGTCTCCACAGGAGAGTTGTCTACATATCAATCTCTTGGAGCTCAGAGCAATCTTTCTTGTTCTGCGGGTGTTCCACACCCTGCTCAGCTACAAGACAGTCCTTATCCACTCGGACGATCAGGTAGCCATGTTCTACATGAACAAGCAGGGCGGAACAGGCTCTCTGTCGCTTTGCAACGAAGCTTTGCGACTGTGGGCCCTCGCCAGAGAGCATCAAATTCATCTTCTGGCAGTTTATCTTCCAGGCGTTCAAAACTCTTGGGCAGACAGACTCAGTCGAGTTCTGCTTCCACACGAGTGGTCCCTACATGTGGACCAGGTGGCCAGGATTTTTCAGATTTGGGGAACCCCGGACATAGATCTCTTTGCAAGTCCGTGGAGTGCCAAACTTCCCCGGTTCTGTTCCAGAACTCCGGCTCAGGGAGCTCAGGCAAAGGATGCTTTCCTCCTTCACTGGGGTCAAGACTTCCTGTATGCCTTTCCACCCATTCCCCTAATTCCCAAAACCCTGTTCAAGCTTCAGAGAGACAGAGGCCACATGATTCTCATAGCTCCACATTGCCCACGGCAGGTGTGGTACCCTCTGCTTCTACATCTCTCTCAAGCTCCCTCCCTGGAGTTAGGGTCTGCTCCAGATCTCCTATCTCAGGAGGACGGAAAGTTATGGTATCCCAATCCCCAGTCTCTGCATCTCAGGGCTTGGTTGCTGAAGGCCTAGATCTCCAAGATCTTCATCTTTCTCAACAGGTGAAAGATGTTCTTTATGCTTCCAGAAAACCTTCCACTAGACGTTCTTAATGCTTTCAAGTGGAAGAGGTTTACTATTTGGTGTTCTGAGAAGGGTCTTAACCCCCTTGCCATACCTCTGGAATCTTTGCTGGAGTATCTCCTCCATTTGTCTAATGCTGTCCTTAAGACAAATTCAGTAAGGGTCCATTTGAGTGCTATTGCAGCTTCCCTTAAGCCTCTAAATGGACAACCTATTTCCTCTCATCCTCTTGTAGCAAGGTTTATGAGAGGCCTCCTTTTAACAAAGCCTCCCATTAGACCACCTCCGGTGGCATGGGACTTGAACCTGGTTCTTGGTCACCTCATGAAGCCGCCTTTTGAACCTTTGGCTGCCACCTCCTTGAAATACCTTTCTTGGAAGGTTTTCTTTCTCATTGCAATCACATCAGCACGTCCTATTAGTGAATTGCAAGCACTCGTAGCTAATCCACCTTATACAAGGTTCCATCGTGACAAGGTAGTCCTTAGGACTCATCCATACTTTATGCCTAAGGTGGTCTCGCCTTTTCACCTCAACCAGGAGGTCTACCTACCTGTCTTTTTTCCAGGACCTCATGCATCAAGTGCAGAGAGGAATCTTCATACCCTGGACTGTAAAAGAGCTCTGGCTTTTTACTTACAGAGGACACAGCAACATAGAAAGTCCTCTCAGCTCTTTGTTGCCTTTGATCCTTCTCATTTGGGACTACCAGTCTCCAAGAGAACACTATCTAACTGGATTGCCCAGTGTATTTCTTTCGCCTATCAGAGTAAGAACCTTTCTCTGGAGGGCCATGTCACAGCTCACAATGTGAGAGCCATGGTAGCCTCGATGGCTCCTCTGCATTCTGTGTCTGACGACATCTGTCGAGCAGCCACTTGGGCCTAGGTTCATACCTTCACAGCCCATTACTTTTTGGACAGGGACTCCCGCCGGGATGCCTTGTTTGGTCAGGCTGTTCTCAAACACCTGTTCTATACCAAATCAACTCCTACCCACCATCCGTGGTAGGATGCCAGAGATCCATGAGAGGAGCTGCAGCCCTTCTTAGGGACACACATCTTCTGGGGTCTCTCTCCCTGGCATCTAAAGCTAGGGAGTCCCCATATGTGAAGACTCATTCCTGCTTGTTCCTGGAGATAGCACAGTTACTTACCTGTAACAGGTGATCTCTGGGAACAGCTGGAATAAGTCTTCACAACCCACCCACCTCCCCTAGGAGTTGTATCTCTATATCTTTCCTTTCCCTCTCGCTCTTTGTCTCAGCTTTAAAACTCAACTGAGGAGAGACAGTTGGGAAAGGCGGTAAGGCAGCACGCAAGCGCTGTGAGATGCTCCCAAAAGCTTTCTGATTGGACGCTGGGGAGCGTTCCCGCGCAGGCTCCGTCGGTACCGACGAAACCCATATGTGAAGACTTATTCCTGCTGTTCCCAGAGATCACCTGTTACAGATAAGTAACTGTGCTTTCAGTGACATGACACTTTTGTTTTCTAAACGTCTAGCTTTCTATGATATCTTTTATGTAGTCATAGGCAGGCATTCATCTTGTTCAGTTGGCATCAGTACAGAAACTGAGGGTTTTTAGGAAACTGTTATGACCATTCCTCAAATACTAGAAAGAAACACCCCACACACGTAGGGAACGTCTTATAACAGGACTGGCAGTCTGGCGATAAGCCTGTGCCAGGTTATCGGGACCCAGTGCAACAGTCTTCTCTATTCCAGGGAGCTGCAGCGCGCACACCTCTCCCAGGGCACCAGTCAGTTGAGAGGCACAAATGAGGGCAAAGGCACAAGTCAAGAATACAGTTTGCACTGAGCTTGCAAGCTGGTTGTGTGCAGGTCACAAGCAAAAGAGTATAAGTAAGATTGAATGCTACCATTTGGTAATGGCAGATGGCGCTTTGCTGAACTTTTTTTTTTTTTTTCTTACTACCCAGTAATATTCAGCTCATTTGTCACAGCTGGCTGTGTCAAAATGTGAGTGTGGGGATGAGGTTCAGTCTTCAGTGGTGCTGGCTGTAAGCATTGAATAATGCAGAGCATTAAGCTTATCCATATATTGTACCCACAGTGCCATTTGGTTTCATTCTGCCATAATCTGTGCTGAGACTTCCAGGGAGAAACCTGAGAATAGTGTGTTTGAGCGTAGGTACATTACAGCTCAATTTCACATCTAAGCAGGAGGTAGTTTGCCTTTTTTCTTTCATCCACCAGACTTCATTTGGTTTGGAGTCAAAATTTAGAAGAGAAGCATGCCGGATGTAAATTGTACAGATTGCTACATTTCAGATGATTTGCAGGCTATCTACTTTTTATTGCTTGACAGGTTTGCAGTTAACTTAAATGTACTTTTTAAAATAACTATGGTAGCTGGGCATGTGGATGTATTTTAAATGATTCTTTATTAGGGATTTATTTAACTAGGCTTATATACCGATTTTCTACTAAAGCGGTGTACATTCAGGTAGTGTATATATATTTTTCCCTTGTTCCCAAAGGGTTCACAGTGTTTTTGTACCTGAGGCAACGGAGGGTTAAGTGGCTTTTCCAAGGCCACAAGGAGCACCTGTGGGACTAGAAACCACAGTCCTTCTGCCCCAAGGTTGCTGTCCTCTAGCGGGATTCTAACTCCTGGCCCTCCGGCCTGAGGTTACTTGCCCCAACCACTGGGCTACTCTTCCCTCTCAGGGGTGTTAAAATATATTTCTCCAGGAACAAGCAGGAAGTCAGTCCTCATTTATGGGTGATATCTGCGCCGACACAGCCCCGTGGAAGCATCTCCTCAGCTTCCAAAGATAACCTTTGAGAGATGCCACCATGCGTGCATGGTCCCCTTCCTGTTCAAGAGTGTCATCTTACTAGGTCTCCCTTCTTCCGCAGATCCCCAGACGTCTCTATTTTTTCTCCGGGAAAAAAGCTGATTCTTTGGTGCATCAAACTGCCCTTCTTTCTCCAGTTAGTACCGATCCCTTTCATGCCTCTGAGCCCCGTTGCCCCGGCTTTGAGGCTCGGAACAGATTTTTTGGGGGGTTTTTTTAGTTTTTTTTTTTTCCCAGCATGGTTCGAGCCTTTCTCTGACCACATCGACCTTGCTGGGGTCTTTTTTGCCCCAATAGCCGGTGGATTCAAAAAGTGTGATCAGTGCGCAAAAAACATGTCCCTAACTGATACACATGATTTGTTGCCTCCGGTGTCTAGGGGCCAACCATGACCCAGATGTTTACACCGTGTGCAAGAAAATGTCCATGAAGGCTATCTAAAGTCTTTGGCAGAAGCAAGACGACATCTTCCACAGGTCAGATTCTGCCCCGTTGTCCCCGGTAGCCTCGCACTCAAAGGCCCTGCGTGGATCCTTGACATTGCATAAAGCCCCCGCAGCACCTGATCGGGCCCACAGACACTCTGACAAGGGATCTCTGGAGCGTGAGCACAAGAAGAAATTCTCATCCTGGGAATCGGACACTCATTACAAATCCCGTACCAGGTCCCACAGTCCCCAGAGGATATCGGAGGATTCGGAGCGAGAGCAGCCAGCAAAGGTGCCCAAAACAGCCACTGAGGGTCTCCGGTGTTGGGTCACAGACCCCCAAGGCCTGTCCTGTCAAAGATTCCCTCTCCTCACCAACTCCGGACCCGGTCACACAGGTGTCCACGTCAAAGGCTGCAACTCCTGAGTGGGAAGCCAGGATGATGGCATTGGAACACAGTGTTACTGCCTTCCTTGCCTCACAGCAAGCGTTGATGCTTATGCCGAGACTGCAGGGACCTCAATATAGAGGACTCCTGGGCCATTGAGACTATCCTTGGCGAGGGTCTCGCTCCTGCTCCCATTCCTTCGAAGTAAGATCCTCCCTGGCAAGTGCTTGTGGCTCCAACCAAGCAACCACCATGGGTCACTGAAGACCCAAAGAGAGCCTTCCCCAGAGACATGTAAGCATGTGATCTCCCTTCAGATCAGTCTTCCCCCGATGTCACAACACTGGTCCCCACCCGACGATGACACATTCCTCGAGCTTTTGTCCAAAACATGGTGAAAGCCTTGTCTCTCATCACGGAGTCAGAGGAGGACCCTTGCATAGAGGAGTTGGAAATCTCTAGTAAGAGGCTCCACCTAAGGAGGCCCTGAGGTCCCTGTCCCTGCCATCCTTTGGCGGCGACTCCTTCAGATGTGGGAGACACCAGCGTTGGTGCAAATAGTTAGCTGATGCCTTGACACCATGTACCGGTCCAGCGGGGCCCCGGCTTTCGGGTCTGTGGTGGTGGAGTCGACCATGCGCAAACAGAAAAGCCTGAAGATTCTCTCTTCCATGCCCCCGGGAAGAGAGTCCCACACCCTCGACGCCCTTGGATGCAAATGCTACCAGGGCTCGATGCTAGGTTGCCAAATCCAAGCCTACCAGCTGTATATTGGTATGCATCTCTGAGACCTAGCAAAAGAACCTGCAAGTTTCTTGGTGGGTCTCAGTGGAGGTCACCTCCAGTGATGCCAAACCCTCTCAAAGTGCGTCTGGGAGTGCTTGAAGTACATGTCTCAAACCGTCTACAACTGCTTTGAGTCTTAACGCGAGGGTGCTCATTGCTGGCATCAGTGCCTGACGTCAGCCCTGGCTCCAGGCATCAGACCTCGAGCAGTGGATACAGGAGAAACTCCTCGACATCCCCTGTCTCGGTGAAAACCTCTTTGGCAAACCGATGGAGGACAAGGCGGCTGAGGTAGACTGTCACACAAGCTCTGCTTTCCAGGAAGATCTCCACTTCTCCCAAGAAGAAACAGTTGGAGAAAAGGCCCGCCTTACTGGGGCTATCCCCAATACCAGACCCTATAGTTCTTGTGGGACAAGCCTCCATGATCCTGGTGGCCCAGGCAGCCTTGATTACCCGATTTATGCGGGGCCTTCTGTGCTCTAAGCCTCCCATCTGCCTGCACTTTATAGAATGGGATCACAGTGTGGATCTCCAGGAACAAGCAGGAATGAGTCTTCACATATGGGTATCGTCGGTACTGACGGAGCCTGCGCGGGAACGCTCCCCAGCATCCAAAAGGAAAGCTTTGGGGAGCATCCCACAGCGCCTGCGTGCTGCCTTCCCGCCTTTCCTAACCGCCTCTCTCCAGTTCTTCTTTTCCACGGAGCCAGCAGGTCGTGTTCCTGTCACCGCTGAAGAATTTCTTTATTTTATTTTATTTCTTTGGTCGCGCGTCTGCCTTCTCGACGCTAGACCGGTACCGCCGGTCTTTTCTTTCTTTCTTCTGAAAAAAAAAAAACCCCTACTGTTTTTCTCACTTCAGTGCATTTTCTTCTTTGGCCTTAGGCCTAGGACATTTTTCCTCATGGAAAAGCCCGCCTCTGGGTTTAAAAAATGCACGAAGTGCAGCGGCACTATTTCTGTCATCGACACCCATGAATGTTGTCTAAAATGTTTAGGTCCTGACCACTCCATTACGGATTGTGAGTCCTGTTCCATGATGTCTAAAAGAGGTCTACAGAATCGAGCAGCCAAGCTCAGTACCCTGTTTCCCTCTGATGCAGCTTCGGTTGCATCGACGTCTTCCAGGGCTGCTGCTTCCTCACATGGATCTCAGGTAACCAAACTTAAGTCCAGCTGATCCTCTAAGGGTAAATCTCCCTCTAAGTATCGAGATGCCTCCGGGCTTGCCCTCGAGGAATCCGCACTGGCAAAATTACCCCGGCGGGATGCTCCGGCTTCCAAAGCTTTATCTATGGGGTCACAGGTTGACATCGATGGCTCGGCCTCGACCGATCACCTGTTGCCATGTTCTGGGGTACCGGTGGTTCCCACTGGTACCGACATCTAGACATTGGTTGCGTCGATGGATCAGAATTTCCTGACCATGCAGCGTGCCATCACGGCATTCATACAAGCTGCGATGCCTTCGGTACCGCAACAAACTCCGTTGCCGGTACCGACTCTGGCACTGGTACCGACATCGGTTCCGGTGCCGGTACCGATTGCATCGACATCCGCTTCGGTGTCGACTGCAGCGGTACACTGTTCTGTGATGCCCATCGATACCGATCACGCCCGATGTCGATACCACCCGGTACGCGTATCGGGCTCTGCAGAAGCATCCAGACAGGCGATACTTCGATTCTTCTGAAGACTCTGATGAATCAGAGGTCTCTGTCGGAGCATCGGTGATCCATCCTCAGGAGCCCTCTTCTCCAAAAAGGAGAATGTCTCCTCCAGAAGACTTGTCTTTTCAAGACTTCATTAGGGAAGTGGCCAGGGGCCTTTCCATCTCAGTGGCCCCTGAGACAGAGCCTAGAGCCAAAAAATTAGATATTTTACAATATCCTAAGGCTCCTAAAGAGGCAGCCACTTTACCAATGCATGAGATTCTTTATGATCACATGTCGGGCATGTGGGAGACTCCTCTCACCACTTCCCCTCATTCTCGCAGGTTGGACACCATGTATCGTGTTCCTCCTTGTCCTGGCTTCCATAAGACTCAGCTTCCTCACCACTCCATTGTGGTGGAGTCTGCTATGAAGAAGATAGAGTACAAAAAGGCACTCTTCTGCTCCTCCAGGAAGAGAATGCAGAACTTTTGATGCCTTTGGCAGGAGAATTTTCCAGGCCAGTATGCTTGTTGCCAGAATCAACTCCTATAGTCTCTATAAGGGGATGTTCCTAAAAGAAGTTACAGATCACCTGCAAACTTTATCTCCTTTTATTTCAGAAGATAAAAGGGAAGAGTTCCTCACCTGGCTCAAACATGCCCAGGATATTTCCAAGTTTTCAAACCGTGCAGCCTTTGACTCTTTTGAAGGTGCCAGCAGAGCCTCGGCCATTGCCATAGGTGCACGCAGAGTTGCTTGGTTACAAGCTTCTGATTTGGAACCCTTGGTTCAAGATGGACTAGGAAACCTTCCTTGTACAGGTGAAAACCTTTTTGGCAAAGATTGGCAAGCAAAGGCCACCCAGATGGATGCTGAAAATTCTGCTTTAGATAGACTTTCAAAGTCTACTTCTGCTCCTTTTAAGAAAAGGTTGTTCAAAAAGGGGGTTTTTTTTCCCAAAAAAGGGAAATATTATTCTGCTTATGGACAGCAGTCATCTTCTGCAGGTCGTTTTGCTACAAAGAGACAGCAACAACCGAAACAGGCCAAGCCTAAGGCTGCTAGGACTGCTACGGCCCAACAGCCTCAGCCTCCTCAGGGCCTTTGACTTACAACTAGAGAGCTTAGCCTTTCTGACTCTAGAACATCCAGAGCCTCTCACCATTCCAGGAAGGTTGGCTTACTTTGCTCCCAGGTGGGAACAAATCACAGAGCATTGGACCCTCTCCATCATAAGGGAGGGGTACAAGCTTCATTTCTTAAACCTTCCTCCTCACACCATGGTGAGACAGTTCAATTCTCATCTCTCCTCGACCTTCTGGGTCAGGAGATTGCTACCCTTCTTGCCCAAGGGGCAATAGAAGAAGTACCCCTTCTTCAACAGGGCTCAGGGTTCTACTCCCCCTACTTTTTTATCCAAAAGAAAACAGGGGGCTACAGACCCATATTAGATCTCAGAGAATTGAACAAGTTTCTATGGAAGGAGAAATTCAAGATGATTTCTCTCAGTACTCTCCTTCCATACCTTCAGAGTCAGGATTGGCTTTGCTCTCTAGACCTCAAGGATGCGTACACTCATGTCCTCATCCATCCAACACACAGAAGGTTCCTTCGGTTCCTTTATCAAGGGAAGCACTACCAATACAGAGTGCTTCCTTTCGGTCTGGCCTCTGCACCAAGGGTGTTCACAAAATGCATGGCAGTAGTAGCTGCATTTCTACGCACTCTAGGGTTATTCGTATTCCCATATCTGGACGACTGGCTCATCCGCGCTCCATCCCAGTCAAAGACCCAGACTTCTCTAACCTGCACAAGGCGTATCCTTCAGTATCTGGGACTTGTAATAAACATTCCAAAATCCCATCTCACCCCTACTCAGTCTCTAGAGTTCATAGGGGCCTTGCTGGATACCACAACTGCAAGGGCCTATCTTCCCCACACCCGTTGCCTACGCTTGGTGCAGTTAGCCTCACAAATTCAGTTAAAATCCCATTTCACTGCTCGAGAGATGTTACAACTGTTAGGCCACATGGCATCCACTGTGCATGTGGTTCCTTACGCTCGCCTTCACATGAGGGCAGCTCAGTGGACTCTGTCCACCCAATGGACCCAGGCATCAGGTTGCCTGTCAGACAAAATAGCAACCTCCAGTCGCCTCTTTTGGTCCCTCCAGTGGCGGAAGTCCACTCAAAATCTGTTGCTGGGGTCCCCCTTTCAACAGGTGTTACCCCAAGCAACCCTTACAACAGATGCCTCTCCAAGAGGTTGGGGAGCTCATCTTCAAGATCTCTCCACTCAAGGCATCTGGTCTTTACAGGAGACATCTCTACATATCAACCTCTTAGAGCTCAGAGCAATTTTTCTAGCTCTCAGTCTTCCACACCCTGCTCAGCTACAAGACAGTCCTCATCCACACGGACAACCAAGTAGCCATGTTCTACGTGAACAAGCAGGGCGGGACTGGCTCTCTGTCGCTTTGCAACGAAGCTCTGAGATTGGGCCTTCGCCAGAGAGCATCAAATTCATCTCATGGCAGTGTATCTTCCAGGGGTTCAAAACTCTTGGGCAGACAGGCTCAGTCCAGTTCTGCTTCCACACGAATGGTCCCTCCATGGGGACCAGATAGCCAGGATCTTCCGAATTTGGGGAACCCCGGACATAGACCTCTTTGCAAGTCCGTGGAATGCCAAACTTCCCCGGTTCTGTTCCAGGATTCCGTGTCAGGGAGTTCAGGCCAGGGATGCCTTCCTCCTTCATTGGGGGCAAGACTTCCTCTATGGTTTTCCACCCATTCCCCTAATTCCCAAGACACTCTTCAAACTTCAGAGAGACAAGGAGTCTATGATCCTCAGCACCACATTGGCCACACCAAGTGTGGTACCCTCTTCTGCATCTCTCTCAAGCTCCCTCCCTGGACTTGGGATCTGCTCCAGACCTCCTGTCCCAGGAGGAGGGAACGTTGTGGCACCCAAATCCCCAGTCTCTTCACCTCAGAGCCTGGTTGCTGAAGGCCTAGACCTTCAAGATTTGCATCTTTCTCAGCAAGTGAAGGATATCCTTCATGCTTCCAGAAAGCCTTCCACTAGACGTTCCTATGCTTTTAAATGGAAAAGATTTACCATTTGGTGTGCAGAGAAGGGTCTTAACCCTCTTGCAATACCTCTGAATTCTTTACTAGAGTATTTGCCTCATTTATCCCATGCAGGCCTTAAAACGAATTCAGTAAGAGTCCATTTGAGTGCTATTGCAGCATCCCTTGAGGCTCTCAATGGACAGCCTATTTCCTCTCATCCTCTTGCAAGATTCATGAGAGGCCTACTTTTAACTAAACCTCCCATTAGACCACCTCCAGTGGCATGGGATTTGAATTTGGTTCTTGGCCAGCTTATAAAGCCACCCTTAGCCACTACCTCCTTGAAATTCCTTTCCTGGAAGGTTATTTTTCTCATTGCAGTCACCTCAGCTCGCCGTATCAGTGAGCTGCAAGCCTTGGTGGCTAATCCTCCTTATACAAGGTTCCATCATGACAAGGTAGTCCTCAGGACTAATCCACACTTTATGCCTAAAGTGGTCTCACCTTTTCATCTGAACCAGGAGGTGTATTTACCTGTTTTTTTTTTCCAGGACCTCATGCATCAACTGCAGAGAGGAATCTTCATACCCTGGATTGTAAGAGAGCACTTGCTTTTTACTTACAAAGGACACAGCAACATAGAAAGTCCTCTCAATTATTTGTTGCTTTTGATCCCTCTCATTTAGGACTTCCAGTCTCTAAGAGAACTCTGTCCAATTGGATTGCTCAGTGTATTTCCTTCGCCTACCAGAGTAAGAACCTTTCTCTGGAAGGCCATGTCACAGCTCACAATGTGAGGGCCATGGCAGCCTCTATGGCTTATCTAAACTCTGTGTCCATCGACCAAATCTGTCGAGCGGCCACCTGGGCCTCGGTTCTTACCTTTACAGCCCATTACTGCTTGGACAAGGACTCCCGCTGGGATGCCTTGTTTGGTCAGGCTGTTCTCAAACACCTGTTCCATACCTAATCAACTCCTACCCCCCATCCCTGGTTGGATGCCTGAGATCCATGGGGGTGAGGTGGAGCCCTTATCAGGGACTCACAACCTTTGGGATCTCCCTCGCATCTCTAGCTGGGGAGTCCCCATATGTGAAGACTCATTCCTGCTTGTTCCTGGAGATAGCACAGTTACTTACCTGTAACAGGTGATCTCTGGGAACAGCAGGAATAATTCTTCACAACCCACCCACCTTCCCTAGGAGTTGTATCTCTCTATCTATCTTTCCTTTCCTTTCTCTCTCTCTCTTTGTCTCAGCTTAAAACTCAAACTGGAGAGAGGCAGTTAGGAAAGGCGGGAAGGCAGCACGCAGGCGTTGTGGGATGCTCCCAAAAGCTTTCCTTTTGGACGCTGGGGAGCGTTCCCGCGCAGGCTCCGTCGGTACCGACGATACCCATATGTGAAGACTTATTCCTGCTGTTCCCAGAGATCACCTGTTACAGGTAAGTAACTGTGCTTTCTCACGCAGCTCACCAAGCCGCCTTTTGAACTTCTGGCTACCATTTGCATTCTCTCCTGGAAGGTTGTCTTCCTGGTGGCACTCACCTCTGCCCACAGTCAACGAGCTTCAGGCCGAGCCACCTTACACCATGTTCTACAAGAATAGGATCATGCTTCGCACTCACCTTAAATTCCTTCCAAAGGTGATATCTGCCTTCCATCTCAACCAGGAGGTAGTGCTCCCCATCTTATGTCCCCATGCTGACAAGGCGGCGGCTGTTCTCCATACTCTGGATTGCTCAGATGCACTCTGATGGAGTTGGACATGAGTTCGGTTTGTGAAAGGTAAAGCAAGTACTGCAGCACCGTGTACACCTGGCAAGAGAACAAGTCGACTCTATGCTCCATACACCAAACTGAAAATCTGCACCACTTGAAGGCATATGACCCCAGTTGACTGGGGGAGGCTGTTACCAAGCCTTTGCCCACGATCAGGCTGGGCTCTCATTGGAGTACCAGGTCGCAGTGCACAACATCAGGGCTATGGTGATCTCTGTTGCAAGCCTGCGCTCTGTCCCTATGGCAGACATCTGCTGAGCCACCCCCTGGTCCTCAGTTAACACCTTTGGTAGTTCACTACTAACTAGAGAGGGAGTCCCAACGGGACAGTGTCTTTGGCCCGGCCGTACTCCGTAATCTGTTCGGAGTGTAGGCAGCTCCTGCCCTCCGTCCCTTTTTGTCCAGGCTACCGGAGCGATGGTTCTCTCTGGCCACTGGAGTCCTTGGAGTCTTTCCTCGGACTCCCTTGTGGCTGCTCACGGCTGGGCTATGTTTTTCTGCAGGTTCTCGTTAACCTGTAGCTAGGGAGTCCCATACGTGAGGACTGACTTCCTGCTTGTTCCTAGAGAAAGCATAGTTACTCACCTATAACAGGTGTTCTCCAGGGATAGCAGGAATCAGTCCTCACAACCCTCCCTCCTCCCCTTGGAGTTGCTGTATAATTTTTGCCATCTTCTTTTATCAGCTCTACCTATGTCATCTGACTGAGTAAGATGGCACCCTTGGGTGGGAGGCGGGCCATGCATGCATGGTGGCATCTCCCAAAGGCTTTTTTTGAAAGCTAGGAGATGCTTATGCGGGGCGCCAATGTCACCCATATATGAGGATTGATTCCTGCTGTCCCTGGAAAATACCTGTTACAGGTGAGTGAGTACACTATATCGCATTTGCACAATAGTTCGAACAGCTTGGCAAAAAACACCTTATTTTTAATAATTTTATGGAAAATTTGCTGTTTTTAATAACTCATTGCACGTTTTTAACTCTGCTAGCTAACATAATCAAATGTCAACATGTTCAGTTGTGAGTTCAGTTAAGAATAGTTCTGTGCTGCTAGTTAAATTGGATTGTGTCTTTGTATAGCTTCCCAGGCAGACACAGAAAGTGAAAAGGCTGGAGCAATCAGTACTATTTCTGGGTTGCATGAAACACAAAAAAATTGCCTTATCCTATTGGAACGGATCCCAAAGTGCATTGCAGATCTCATGACCAGTGAATTAGGTTAAAAAGTTTTTCTTGTCAACTCTGACTTAGGTCAAGGATATTCTGAGCTTATGTACTCTTAGCTAAATACTAGAGCTTTGTTTTCCCTCTGGCATAAAGAATGTGTTTCAATAATTAGGTCATCTTATTGTTTTATAAACATGCCCTTTTTTTTTCTTTTTCTTTAAGGTCGGTTGAGCTATCCACATCCAGGAACTGACAATCTTCTGATGTTGAATGGTAAGTGCTTATCCGCAATATGCCAGTCTCTGATCTCAAAGCAACTGAAAGATTCTGTACAAACTCATTTTCTTTCTTTGTGTCAAACAATTTGATGTAGTAGGAACAAGGAGAGTGAGCCATCAAATTATACATTGAGAAACTATATCTGTGGCTAATCAAATATAAAAACAGATCACAGCCCCCACCCCTCCATGCTGCTCTCACAGGAAAAAAAAGAATACATTATTAGATACAAAAGAAATACATTTTAAAATACATTTTATTTATTTATTTCAGTTTTTTATATACCGCACTATTTATAATCAGCGCGGTTTACAGATGAACACAAAGACCAGAACAACAGGCTGTTCGGTATTACATATAACAGGAGTATAAACTTGGATAACATGGGAGAACTATATACATAGAATAAATATTCAATTAGTTCGATAGCATGAAAAAACTATTTACATAAAATAGCAGTAGTGCAAGGGTCAGGAGGAGATTGTGGTTAAGTTTATGGTAAGACTATTCTTTTGAAATTTATGTAGGGTAAAATTTGATAAATAGGTTAAATTTTAGGGCTCTTCTGAACTGGGTTAAATCGGTTAAAGCACGTATGTCAGGTGGTAGGGAGTTCCAGAGTTTTGGGGCGCAAAACATGAAGGCTCTACTCGCTGTTGATCGGCTGCAAGTTGTTATGGCCTTTGGCATTGTTAGAGTGTTTAGCGATGATTGTCTTCTGGATCTTATTGGTAGTACAGTTTGTATGAGGTCAGTTAGTGAATTGGCTGACAATCCATGGATGGCCTTGTACGTGAGAATCAGCGTTTTGAATGTTTTAGGGGGCTGGTTTTTCTGAGAAGGAGTTTTTTTTAAACATCTAAGGTATGTTAGACATGTAGGGGCCCAGGAAATAAACCAGTAAGGGGTACCCAAATCCCACCTGCAGGCTATGCCGCCTTCAGTTTAAGGCATACTTGGGAGCCCCCTATGGCATAGGGGCCCAGGGCAATTGCCCTGTTTGCCAGCCTTGGCTAAGAGGAAGAATAGTATAAACTCTCTATCCAGATAAGATGCTCTGGCATTGGTATGTATACCTCCTATGAAAGGCATGAACTCTTCCAAAGTTATAAGCCGCCTCAGTATAACTAAAATGCTTCATAAGTTTTTGTAATCATTTTATACTGATCCAATCTGTAACCTGAAATGGTATGCTTTGTGGAATATTATAAGTTCAAACATAGCTTCAATAACATTCTTTTGCCCTGCAGAGAGACATAGGGTCTTTTTCTGCCATCATGTTTCTATGTCCTCTCCAGTCTGCCCTGCCATACCAACTACTATAGTCCCTTTTTTTCCTTTTGAGATCTTCTGTGTTGGTCCCATGCTTTCTTGAATTCAGATACTAACCTGTACTCTAGTACCTTCACTGGGAGACTGCTCCATGCATTTATCAATCTTTCTGTAAAGAAATATTTCTGCATATTACTCCTGAATTTATCCCCTTTCACCTTCATCCTATGTCCCCTTGTTGCAGAGCTTTCTTTCAGTTGAAAGAGGCTCTCCTCCTGTGCATTTATGCCAAGGAGGTATTTAAACATCTCTCTCTATCGTATCTTCTCTCTCTTGCCTTTCCTTAAAAGTATACATATTGAGATCTTTAAGTCTGTCCTTATATGCCTTATGATGAAGTACACTGACCATTTTGGTAGACACCCTCTATGCAGACTCCATCCTGTTTATATCCTTTTGAAGGAGTGATCTCCAGAATTGCGCACACTATTCTAAATGAGGTCTCACGAAAGACTTATACAGAGACACTATCACCTCCTTCCTGCTGGCCATTCCTCTCTGTGCGCCCAAGCATCCTTTTGGCTTGTTCCGTTGCCTGTTCTACCCATTTAGCCACCTTGAGATCATCAGAATCAATCACCTCCTCTTTTTTTGTGGGCAACCCCTATATTGTACCTCTCCCTTGGATTTTTTTACAACCCAAATGCATGACCCTGCATTTTTTAGTGTTAAATCTCATCTGCCGATTTCTTGACCATTCATCAAGCTTAGCGAGATCCCTCCTCATGTTATCTACTCCTTCCTGAGTGTCTGCACTATTTTGGCATCATCTGCAGAGAGGCAAACCTTACCTGACAGCCCTTCAATAGCCACCTTGTTCTGAAGAGAATTTGACATTCAAACTTTATATTGCTGCAAAGCAAAATAGTGGAAGCCAATGATGAGAATAGAATTATTGAGTATATGGCAAAGAGCCAGCATGGATTTAGCAAAGGAAAGCAATGCCTTACAATCTGTTGGCATTCTTTAAAAATGGATAAGGGTGTCTCAGTCAATATAGTGCATCTGACTTTTCAGAAGGTATTTGATAGAACTGCTTCATGAAATGCCTTTGGAAGTTTGTCGTACAGGGCGTCCAATTTATATAGAATCCAGCTGTCATTGCACAGTTAGATTCTAGGTGCACAAGTGCCATAAACCATTATTAAAGAGGACCAGAGAAATGCACTGCTTACCCCTGGGATATAAGCATCATGGAATCTGTATACCTTTTTGGGAACCTAGGTCCAACCAAATAGGCAAATACCTTGTAAAAATAAAAGGGACCAGTCTGTGCATGGTTGGAAAAATAGCTTTATTAAAGTATTCGTACACCAGGGGTACATTGGAGAAACACCAGCTGAAAACCCAACACAGGCCGTGTTTTGGCAATGCCTTCCTCGAGTATTTCGGCATGTCATATGTCACGAAGGCCTCTCTACTAAAAATCCTCCTGTGGTGTCAGATAAAACTTCTGACTGCACAGTCAGAAGTCTCATAGGTTTCATTGCATGAAGTTTTATCTGACACCACAGGAGGAGTTTTAGTAGAGGGAGATCTCCGTGACGTATGATCATGCCGAAATACCCCTGAGGAAGGAGTTGCCAAAACACGACCTGTGTTGGGTTTTCGGCTGGTGTTTTTCCTGTGTACCCCTGATGTACGAATACTTTAATAAAGCTATTTTTCCTACCAAACATAGACTGGTTCCTTTTTGGGAACTTGACAGGTACTTGTGACCTGTATTGGCCACTGTTGGAAATGGGATACTAGGCTTGATGGACTCTTGATCTGACCCAGTATAGAAACATGACAACAGAAAAAGACCACCTGGCCTATCTAGTCTGCCCTTCCATATCAACCACTACAACAGTCCCCTTTTTTCCTTTAGAGATCCTCTGTGTTTGTCCCATGCTTCTTTGAATTCAGATACTATCTTCATCTCTATCACCTCCACTGGGAGACTATTCCATGGATCCACCACTCTTTCCGTAAAGAAATATTTCTGCATATCATTCCTGAATCTATCCCCTTTCATCCACATCCCATGTTCCCTCGTAGCAGAGCTTGCTATATCTTATGTTCTAATGACTGGAGGGGGGGCCTGGTTGAGCTGCAGTAGCAGCAGTGTTGGTACTGGCTTGACATACCTTGTACCCTCAGGTATCATTTGGGCATGGTTATCTAAGAACAGCAGCAGCAGTCACACCTCAGGCTGTTTCCTCTTCCCCTGCATCTTGGGCCACTGTCAATGTGCAGCCCTAGACTGCAAGTGAAGATGAAGCCATCAGACACACATTGCTGCTACTGTTTATAAGATACCCTCTCTCTTTATTGATATCTATTCAATCTGAAAGTGGTAATCAGGGGTGGAAATAGGAGGAGAGTGACAATTAAGGAGACCTTTCTAACGTGTGTATGTGAACCCCTCTCCTAACCTGTATTTTATAATCATTTTCCTTAACCTGCTAGACCAGTCGAGACGAGCGAGCTATGCTATATTACCAGCAGGTGGCGGCATACTTGAGCATCTTTCAATGATGTCATCAGGAGGTGTAACCATTGGTGCAGCACTGAGAGAAGCTATTAATTGCCTGTCTCAAACAGGTGATAAGGTGTGTGTGAACTGATGCAGCAGTGCAGATAGGCCTGACTCTCCTGAATGAGAGGCCTAGGATTGAGTCCGATAGGGCTGCTCAAAGCGAGGGTACACCTTGATTGCTTGAGCTGACTGCGGTCCAAGATTCAGTGCTGTTTCCTGTGGGTTACTAGCAGTTGGCTGAAGAGGAGTAGGTCGGCTCTGCGCGGTCCCTGAGGAAGGCCGGTAAGTTCAATCCCAGCCCCCCCTTCCCTTTTGCTGTCTGATCTGTTTGCTAAAAATTTATCCAAATATAATTTTTTTTTTCTGTCCTAAAATTTTCCCATAGACTTGCATTGGGCTCTATTTCACTCCTGTTTTGCTGCATAAAGCAGCTTCAAAAAACGTCAGGCCTGTGTTAGGAGTTCAGGAAAGCCTAGATTGGGTTCCCCTGACAGGCACTGGGACTCTTCATCTGGGATCCCCTTTTTTGCTGCAATGCAGTGCCTTTGAGATCCATTTTTTTTTGCAGCCTGCACTAATTTTTTTTGGTGGCCTCTTTTGCGCCCCTCCCCACCCACCCCCGTGGTTTTTTTTTTTTTTTTTCTCTCAGCCACATGGAGAAGGGCAAGCATGCCATGTGCCCATTGTGGCACCTGCAGGGTACACTCTGTGGCAGCCTCCTTTTCCCCCCCTGTGTGATTGGGGATGTAAGGGGCCAGGATCTTTTCGTTTTGTCATGGCCCCCTTCCCCTCCCCCAACTGGTGGTCGGGGCTCAGTGCTGATTTGGGGACTGCTTCTTCTTCCCACTCTTACACCTGCATCTTCTATGCGGCAGGCAGCTCTCGCTAAGGATTTCCATGATTCCTCCAGAGGGATAAGGAAGCCCTAGCCTCTGATCTGCAAGGTTCATTGGGCCCCTTGGGGCCACAGGAGAGTATCTTGGCTGGCGAGGTGCAACTGCTGCTGAAACAGCTTCTTGGCTACTTTCGGTCTTTTCTGGCTGCTTGGCAACCCCCTTTGCACAGGTCCGGTGCCCTGACCTCCCTTGCAAGGGTAAACCAGGGGCTAAATGCCCCCACCTTGTCATATTTGTTCAGGCACTCCTCTGGGAGCCCAGCCTTATCCCCTGTGGGGGTTGGCTGGAATGCAGAAGACGAACCCTTTGCATCTGGAGGTGAGTCTAAGAAGGAAGAGGAAATACTATCATGGAGGGTAAAGATCCATCATTGATCCACACTTTTTTTTTTTTTTCTGGGAAGATCCCCCCCAGGACTGATCCAGGCTGCTATGTCGGTCTTCAGGCTTGAACAGCCTGCCGCCACCCCGCCGCCTTGGGTTGACCCCATTCTAGAGGGTACCCAACATTTGTTGGGGTTCTTCCCATTGCCCAGAGGCCTTGGAGTAGCCCCTGGCCTCCCAGTGAAAGAATCAGGAGCTGGCTTTCAAGGGACCAAAGGCCCTGGCTCAGTTATATCCTCTCTCGGGGCAAGCTGGATCAATTCTTTGGGCTACTTTGGGTAGATGCCGTGGTCATGGCGGTGACTAAGCATACGTCTGTTCTAGTGAAAGGCTGTGCTTAAGGTGGTTCACCATAGAAGGGTAGAAATTCTTCTAAAGAATGCTTTCACAGCTTCTTCCTTGGGCTCCCAAACAGAACTTCATGCTAGCCTTGTAATCAGGACTCTTCTTCTGGATTCAACAGCTGCAGAACAGCCCTGAGACAACAAGGCTGAGATTAGCAGTTACATTTGTGGGAGACGCCTTATACGATCTGATTGAAATTTCCTCCAGATCTTTAACTGTAGTGATTGTGTGACTAGACAGTGGTTGTGGCTTGGCACCTGGTCAGTGGATGTAGTCTCCAAGTTGTGACTCAGCAGGCTCCCATTTCGGTGCAGGCTGCAGTTTTTTAGAAGATCTTGAAAAATTGGTGAAAAACCTGAGCGAGGCTGTCCTTAGAGGTTGCTGGAAGACCATGCATAAAGGTGCTTACTTTGGCCTCTTGGAGAACTTCTCATGGAGCCTAGAGGCACTTAATAGCATCCAAAGGCTTCAGCTCAGCCCAATTAACCCCCCCCCCCCCCACCAAATGGCCCAGGAAGGACTTTTCCTTATGGGGCTCCCAGCAGTCTCAAGACTCCTGTTTGGCAGCTACCAGAGCTGACAAGTCCTGGCAGTGAGATGCAGAAAGTTCTTTCTGAGGTACAGCTGGTAGGAGAGAGTGGCTTTAGCACTTTCTCTTGGAATGGACCAGATTACTTCAGATAAATGGGTTCTAGAGATTCTGGGTCAGGGATACATGGTGGAATTTACAGAGCGCTCTGTGACATCTTCATAGTCTTACTGTGTCTTCCTGCTCAAGCAAACAATGGTCATAAAACTTTTACAGTGCCTCCTGCAACTGCAGGCTATTATACCCATGACTTCTGCAAAGCCAAGGTCAAGGCCAGTATTCCACCTCCATTGTGGTGCTCCAGAAAGGCAGTTCCTTTCAGTCTATCCTAGACCTGAAGACGGTCAATGCCAGACTCGTGGCTCCCCATCTTTCTTCTTTTTTTTTTGTGTTTCTCCAAATATTTTCTATTCTATACTATGAAGAAAAAATTCAGAAGAAAGTTTGTTCCACAATGCACAATAATCAATTAAAAAACCCAAATATCAATAAAGAATCTAAGATCATCCGTACACTGATTAATATGAAATGAAAAAGTATGTTTGTAGTTGAATTGGTAGCCAGCCTAAGAGAAACTGAAATTTAGCAACTAAGAATTCAGGTCAGAATATGAGAATCCATCTCATGTCCTAGCAGAAATGTGTTCTGGTTAGGATCCAAAAAAACAAACTGGCCAGACTGAAACAGTTGTGGTCTGCATTATTGGCGTTCTTATAGTTCAACCCCTTAATGTCCAGTATCTCCTTAAAAAATGGCCAATTGAATGGCTTTGGAGTATATATGCTTTGACACACACAAATAAAATAAAATAAGACCAATTAAAAAAGGAAATAGTAGGAAATAATATCATAGCTGGGACATTGCCAGGACGTGATAGCACCCTTGTAAGCAATTCAAATCAGTTTGAAGAAAAGAACCACATTCCCATTGCAGTAAAATTAGAGACACCTGTGATCAATTGTCAGTACTCAAATGATTTGAATCAACTAAAGAACAATGGCTCTGATGTTTCAAATGGCCACATTCATTCCCTATTCCATTTTCACAATGATGAAGAAAAGTTTCCCCGAGACTGTCACAGAAGCCATTATCACTAGGCATCAAACTTCAAAGGGGGGTACAAGACCATCTCTAAAGACCTTGGGATTCCTGTGTCTACAGTTTGCAATGTTTTTAAGACGTTTTCTGTCATCGAACTGTCAATCTCCAAGGACCTGGTGGGGAGAGGAAAATGAATCCAAGAAGTTTTCTAAGGTTAGTGCGAACTGTTGGAAAAGTACCACATAAAACATCCACAGAGCTTAAGGCTGACCTGGAGCAATCTGGAGTGGTGGTTTCAACCCGTACCATACGCCATGCATGAAACAAAGGAGGACTTGGCGAAAGCCAAGGAGGATCCCACTGCTCAGAGAGACAAAAAGGCCCACTTGATCTTTGCCCAAACCCACCTTGAGAAACCACAATCCTGGGAAAATGTTCTGTGGACCAATGAAACCAAACTTGAGCTCTTTGACTTTGCAGGCTAGTGGTACATTTACAGGATAAGAAATTAAACTTGTAAGGAAAAAAAATACCCTTACAGTTAAATATGGTGGAGGTTCTATAATATGTTGCGGGGCTATTTTGCTGCCTCAGGAACTGGAGGCCTGGAACATGTTAAAAGAATCATGAAGTCGGAGGGCTGCCAAGGTATTTTGGAGCAAAGTGTGTCAAAGATAGGTCTGGGTCGAAGTTCATGGGTCCTCCAGCAGGACAATGACCCAAAATAAACATCTAGAAAAACAAAAGAATTGTTAAAAAGGAAAAGATTGGACTGTTTTAAACTGGTCAGCAAAGAACCCTGATCTCAGTCCCATTGAGAACCTTTGGAAAGAGCTGAAATCTGCCATTGGTTAAAGGAATCCTGGAAACATTCATGAGCTGGAACAAATCGCAGTTGGCGTGGGAGAAACTACCAGCAGACAGATGTACAAAACTTAGATTGCTACAAGAAACATTTGGAGGTTGCCATGCCAAGGGTTGTGCATCCAAATATTAGTGAAGGGTGCCATTAATTCTGTCCAGGTCATATTTTGTTTGTTTTTCTCAGAAAGTACTGTTGTCTGCATTGCACAGACATCTAGTTTATTTTATTTTTTTTATACCTTTTGAACATACTATTAAAATATTATGGTGACATACAGTTGGAATATTTCCATTATTTCTCAAGCTATTCTACACAACATAGCTAAAATGCAAGGGTGCCAATCATGTTGATCCCAACTGTAACTTTACATTAACATGGATTTTGTAACAAAGTTGTACCCATTGCCAAAACTTGAGCTTTCAGAGCCAAAGTCTGACATCCATGTGTCTGAGTCTCATACGAAAGGTAGAGATAAATACAAATAGTTTATCTCAAATTGTCATTTCTTTGAGGAAGAAACAATTTCAGTAACCAGTCAGACTCTAGTTTACTGGTCACTATTTTTCTTTTTTTTTTAAATGTGGTAGACTGTAAGGAATGCAGAAGTAATTCAGCAGAGATGTTGGCAGGTTTCAGTTCCAAATTAGATGAGGGATTTTTTTTTTGTTCCTCAGGGCATCCTCCTTTATACATTTTTTGGTAGGTAAATAATAAACAACATAGAAGACATTGTTCCTTCAGAGATTTCCAGAACCTCTCTCATATAGCTTTTTTGAACAAATTAGTACCAGATTTGAGTGATTTAGAAAAATTAAACTATCACAGTATTACAGTGACTAAAGAATTCTCCAGGTTTTCCACCTTCTTTATCAAAATAGTATTAGCCTTCAACAAACTATATTTCAACTTCACTGACTTTCCCTTGAATATTAGAAATATCATCTTGACAGAAATCCACATTTTTCTCACATTCTTGCAAAAACAAGTCTCAAACTTGACCACAGTATTCTGTAATTCTGTCTTTTGTCAAAACTACTTTGTCAAGCTGAGAAAAGTCTTGCAAAAAGAACATCTGTGGCAGTACCTTCAATTTCAGAGCAACTTTGCAGTCTCAGAAATGATGAAATGTTTCTACATAGCTTCCTACTCATAAAACTGACAAAACTCAGAAATTGCATTTGTCTGATCCAAAATAGTCATGTTTTGAATATTCTCAGTGCTATCAATTTCCTGCACAGTATGTCATTTAGATTTCACAACTTTACTCTGAGGTGCCTTCGATCCCATAGTAACAGTGTATGATGGCAGATAAAGACCAGTATGGTCCATCTAGTCTGCCCAGTAAGGTAGTTAGAGTAGGTGTACCCACCACTCCGTGCAGGTCACCCCTCTCTGTTGATGTATAAGAAATAGATAACATTTATTTTGATTTTATCCTCTTGCTATAAAGGGATCCACTGTGTCTGTTCTATGCCAGTTTGAATTCTGTCGCTGTATTTGCCCTCATCACCTCAATCAGGAGGGCATTCCAAGCATTCACCACCTTTCAGTGAAAAAGTATTTCATAACATTGCTTTTAAGTTTACCTCTTTGCAACTTTATTTTATGCCCTCTAATAATACAGCTTCCCCTTCTTTGAAAAAGGTTGGTTTGTTCATTAATACCCATTAAGTATTTAAACATCTGTATCATATCTCTCCTGTCCCTCCCCTTCTAGAGGGTATACATATTTAGGTTTTCAAGTCTTTTCTCATGTCTTCTGGCGCAGGCTCCAACCGGGTGAGTTCTTGATTGCAGATCAACCTGTAAAATCTCCTGACAATGCTGAAAGACCTCTGCAGACAATCCTGGTGGTGCAACTTTTAAATAAGATGGCCATCAAGAGCTGTCAGCAGCAGGAGTCCTTTTTCCAGAAGATGGACTCTACACCGGAGTCTCCAGCGACACCGCACTTCAGGGCCTCCTCCAGAACCCCAGGGAGACTATGCTGCCTCGGAGTCTCAAGGCCACGGGTCCTTCAGCCGGATCCTGGAGGAAGAATCCAAGAAGAGCTAGAAAACCTCAAACTGTGTTGGCGGCTGAGTCTGTGAAAGTGGGCAAGTCCCATGGGCCCCAGACCCACAGTCCCTGTCATGAGTCCAAGGGAAAGGAGTGGTAGCGGCCCACCAAGATACCCTGATGGGAATCATCGGCATCTGGCGACTGGCCTCGGACCCCCAAGTCTATCCTGGTCGTGGACTCCCCCTCAATGGAGCTGGCATCTAGCCAGAGTCCTTCGGTGTCCACACTGAAGGCTGCGGAGCCATCTGGTTTCGAGACCAGGATGGTGGCTTTGCAGTGCAGTTTGTCTTCATGGCTCAGCAGTGGGCTCTGATGCTCAGCTTACTGGGTCTTAACTCCCAACTGCCAGGCCCTCGACCTTGAGGAATTCCCCAGACATTGAGCCGATCCTTGAGCACCACCTGCCTCGAGAGGTTCCTCAACACCAATCGCGATGCTGGTCCTTGGGACTGAGATCATCCCTGATGAATGCTCGCGGCTCTGACCGCAGGACCTCCGGGTGGCAGGGGCCATCAGACTCAGGGCCTGACCCTGGAGCCTGGACTGCCCTCGACACCTCCACTGACTACAAGTCTGACTGGGAGACCAAGGATGAGAAATCCCGGGATACCTGTCTGTCACCAGGATATGCCTTCCAACCTGTCTCCCCCCGAAACCTGGCATCCGTCCCTGCCTGAGGGCATGGCTTTCATCGACTTCATGTGGGACATGGCCATGGCACTAGCCTTCAACACAGTTGGAGTAGGACCCTCGAATGTGCTCCTCTGCATGTGGGAGACCCCCACCACTGTGCCCATAGTGAACAGACAGCTGTACTTGATCTACCGGGTCTGCCTGAGCCCTGGCTTCCAAAAAGCACAGCTGCCACACAACTCCATGGTGGTGAATTTTAGCTATATGTCACCTTAAGAGCCGAAAGATGCACTCCTCAGTGCCCCTGGGTAGGGAGGCCCGTGCTTTGAATGCCCTGGGGAGGCAGTGCTACCAAGGCTTGATGCTCAGTGGCTGAATCCAGGCATACCAGCTGTACATGGGCATGTACTTAGAGACTTGGTGAAGGAACTCGCCAGGTTCTCGGCTGGTCTCTCTGAGGATCCCCTCCAGTGATTCCAGACCCTGGCTTTGGGTGTCAGAGAATGCTCCAAGTTTGACTCTAAATCCACTGAGGATATCATCACGCTGCTTGAAACATTCTGGCATTTATCTCTAAACAGTTCATCAATTGAGCTAAGTACTAAAAGCGCAAAAGCTTTATTTTTACATTTATTAAAACGGAGACGTCGCGGTGGTGTGTGGTCATTTGTCCACTCACTTTGACGACTAACTCCAACAAAAAAATTAGTATAGTTTGTCTTGGTCTTACACATTTGTTGAAATTTGGTGGATTATGGTATTTTGATAATTTCAACAGGTTTTGGTGAAATTAATTCCAAGTTTGACTCGAGCAGCCTATGACTGCTTCAAGTCGACAGCTAGAGTAGCCACGGCAGGCATTGGTGCCCGATGCCAAACTTTGTTACAGTCCTCCGACCTGGAGCAATGGGTTCAGGACAAGCTGGTTGATGTCCCTTGCCATGGAGAAAATCTCTACAGTAAACCCATAACTGATAAGGCTGCAAAGTTGGAGTTTGAGTTCCTGACATGGACCAGGCTCTCCAAGAAGACCGCTGACCTTTCCCGACAAACATTTGGGTAAAAAGTCCTTCTACCCCAAGAAGGCAGCTTATGGAAACTACCCTTAGTACCAGGCACTCCCAGCTCTCCAAAAGAGGCAGCAGGCCAATAGACAAGGGCATTGCCCTTGTAAGCCTAAGGCTCCCAAACCCCTGGCACCAGCTCCATCCCAGCCTGGTCGGGGGTGTTTGACTCCTTGGGCATAGCCTCTCTTCCCTCAGGAAATCCAGCCCAGCAGCCCACGGGGGGGGGGGGGGGGTCTGGTTCTCTATGCCCACCGGTGGCCATCTATCACCACCAACTCCTGGGCACTGCCAGGTGGTGGAGAAGGGTTATCTAGCACAGACTCCCCCTCCATTCTTTCTGGGAGAGCCCTCCAAGACTCCCCTCCACCAGATCTTTACTACTGCAGGAGCTTTCAGGTCTTCTTGAGAACAGGGTGGTGGAACCGGTGCCGCACACCTTAAGGGAAAGAGTTCTACTCCTGGTACTTCCTCGTACCCAAGAGGACCAAAGGCTTCTGGCCCATTGTGGACCTGCGAGATCTCAACAGGTTCCTGGTGAAGGAGAAGTTCAAAATGCTCTCCCTTGAAACTCTCCTGCCATACCTCCTGCCGGGAGACTGGCTATGCTCCTTGGACCTAAAGGAGACACACATTCTCATCCATCCCAACCACAGGAAATACCTTAGATTCTTAGTGGGAGGGTGCCACTACTGGTACAAGATGCTACTCTTCGATCTGGCCTCTGCACCGATGATATTCACCAAGTACTTGACAGTAGTTGTGGCCCACCTTTGTCTTTAGGGGACCTTTGTTTTCTCCTACCTGGATGACTGGCTCATAAGAGGCTGTACAGCTGCAGGGGTGCAGCAACAGCGCGCACCATCCTCATCCTGCAGCACTTGGGCTTCGTGATAAACCATCCAGAATCCCATCTCCTCCCAACACAGTGTCTGGAGTTTATATGGGTAAGGCTGGACAACGTTTAGGCAAAAGCCTTTCTCCCTCGGGACAGGGCCGATTGTCTCAGGGTGCTGGCCGCTGCCATGCAGCGCCACATTCGGTGTCCGCCCGCCTCCTGCTCCACCTATTGGGTCACATGGCATCCACAGTTCGTTACCCAGGATGCTTGCCTTCACATTAGGGCGGCTCAATGGGGCCTCTACTCTCAGTGCACCCGGACACAGGCAGACTGTGGGGACAGGGTGGTGGTGACCTGCCAACTGTCAGACTCCCTTACCTGGTGGCAAGCCCCCCAGCACCTTCTGGCCAGGATGCTCTTCCAGGACCCCATCCCCCAGAGGGTCCTAACTATGGATGCCTCCCTCTTAGGCTGGGGATTCCACTGTGATGATGACCTCTGCACTCAAGGCAGTTGGTCGCAGATGGACAGTCTGCAGCAGATCAGCCTCTTGGAGCTTCGAGCCATATTCCTGGTCCTCTGAGCCTTCCATCACCACCTGCAACATCAATCAGTGCTGGTCCAAATGGACAATCAGGTGGCTATGTTCTACATCAACAAGCAGGGGGCACGAGGTCATAAACCTGCTACCAAGAACAATAGCTCTCTGTTCATATGCAAACTGCCACAGGATGCTCCTGCAGGCCGTGTATCTGCCAGGCTGGGACAATGTCCTGGCTGACAGGCTGAGCAGGGTCCTCCAGCTGCACGAGTGATGGCTAGACCCCAGAGTGGCCTGTCGGCTCTTCCAGCGGGACTCCACGAATGGACCCTTTTGCCAGTCCAGCTAACATCCAATGCCCCACTTCTGCTCCAGGCAGCCACACCCATCCCAGATAGTAGCAGATGCATTCCTCATCGCTTGGATGCAGGGCCTTCTCTACACCTTCCTGCCCATGCCGTTGATTACCAAGACCTTGTTCAAGTTTCAAGACAACAGGGCATTGCTGATACTGATGCCCCTCAGTGGCCCAGGCAGCCCTGAGGCTGCTGTTGCAATAGGAGGGCTCCCTCCTACACCCCATTTTGGGGTCTCTGATGCTGACAGCCTGGCTGCTGAAAGGGGAGGTGGAGGAGGTCCATAAAATGGGCTTGCATCTTCAAATGGTGCAGATTCTCAGTGTGGTGCGCAGAGCAATGGGTCAACCCATTCTCGTGCTCTGTGCAGCTTTTGCTGCAATATTTGCTTCACCTGTCTCAGGCAGGACTGAAGTCCAACTCTGTCAGGTCCACCTGAGTGCACTTGTGGCGCACCACCACCTTATTGAAGGCAAGTCCCTCTCCGTCCAACCTCTCATGGACCACTTCCTGTGGGGTCTCTTGCTGTCCAAGCCTCCTTTCCGCCTGCTGGCGGCAGAATGGGGCCTCAACGTGATGCTGTCACAACTCATTGGCCCACTGTTTGAACCCCTGACTACCTGCCACCTACGATACCTTTCCTGGAAGGTCATTTTCTTAGTGGTACTCACATTGGCTCACAGGATCAGCAAGCTCCAGGCATTGGTGGGGGTTCTACTCCCGCTATTTCCTTGTCCCCAAAAGGATGGGGGGGTTCAGACCCATCCTCAACCTCAAGGACTTGAACCGGTTTCTGGTCCTGGAAAGATTCAAGATGGTCTCCCTCAGGACCTTATCAAGGGCGATTGGCTATGCTCCTTGTATCTGAAGGATGTGTACACACGCATCCCGATCTACCCCTCACACACAGAACATACCTGTGTTTCATGCTGGGCGGCCAACACTTTCAGTACCGGCTGCTGTCCTTTGGACTAGCGTCCGTCCCCAGGGTCTTCACAAAGTGTCTAGCAATAGTTGCTGCTTACTTCTGGACCCTGGGGGTCTTCCCTTACTTGAATGACTGGCTGATAAAGGCCCCCACTGCCGATGGCGTGTGGCACTCAGCGCACCTGACTATACGGGTGCTTGAGTGTCTCTGGTTTGTGGTCAATGACCCAAAGTCTCACCTGCAGCTGGAATTCATTGGGCCCCTCCTGGACACCATGCAAACCCAGGCCTTCCTCACATACGTAGTGTCTCATAGAAGTGGTCTCTGACATCCATCAAAAGTATTACATAGCGGCACAAGGGATGCTGTGCGTGATAGGCCCCATGGCCTCCACAGTCACTTGGGAAGCAGAAATCCAAGGGAATTGCATGCAATAGGGGGCGAGAGGTTGGTGTGCACGGATCGGGAGAAGGACGTAGGAGTGATTGACTGAGGATCTCAAGGTGGCAAAAGTGTGACAAGGCAGTGGCAAAAGCCAGAAGGATGCTGGGTTGCCTACAAAGAGGAATTACCAGCAGAAAGGAAGAGGCACTAATTCTACTGTACAAGTCGCTGATGAGACCTCACTTGGCATATTGTGTTCAGTTCTGGAGACCGTATCTCACAAAGGATATGAAAAGGCTGGAAACTGTTCAGAGAAAGGCAACCAAAATGATTTGGAGCCTGCGTCAGAAGACTTATGAGAAGAGACTTGAAGACCTAAATATGTACACTCTGGAGGAGAGGGAGAGATAGGGGAGATATGATTCAGACCTTCAAATACTTGAGTATTAACGAACAAACCTCTTCCAAAGATGGGAAGCTGTAAAACTAGAGGGCATAACATGAAGCTGCAAGGGGGTAAACTGAAAGGCAATGTCAGGAAATACTTTTTCACTGAAAAGGTGGTGGATGCCTGGAATGCCCTCCCGATGGAAGTGGTGGGGGCAAATACAGTGACAGAATTCAAAATGGCATGGGACAAACACAGTGGATCCCTTTTATAGCAACAGGATAAAATAAAAATAACTATAACTATATATTATAACTGAACAAATAGAGGTGACCTACACGGGGCAGTGGGTACACCCCTAAACAAATGCATGGGGAGGGGCGACCTGCACGGCCCCTACTCGTGCCGCCTTGCTGGGCAGGCTAGATAGACCATACCGGTCTTTATCTGCCATCATATACTATGTTACTATGTGACTCACCTATCCTAGTTCAGGATGCACCAGGCTCAATGGACTCTGTCCATTCAGTGGAAGCAGGCCATAGACTGCCTCAGTGATCGCGTGGCAGTCATTATGCTCCTGGCAGAGTCTTTCAGGTAGTGACTGGAGCCACAGCACCTACTCCGAGGCCTTCCTTTCTAGTTGGTGCCACCCCACTGGACAGTCGCCACTGGTGCATCCAAGTTAGGCTGGGGCAAGCACCTGAATAGCCTGAGGATGCAGGGCCTTTGGTAAGAGCAGGAGATCCTGCATCAGATCAACTGTCTGTAACAGCAAGCTATTGCAAACTCCCTCAGGGCCTTTCAAACCCTTTTAGCCAACAAAGTTGTCCCATCCAGACAGACTACCAGGTGGCGATGTTCTACATCAACAAGCAGGACGGCATGGCTCCTACCTCCTTTACTGGGAGGTGATACGCCTTTGGACGTTCATAGTAGCCCACAGCATGGAACTATGGATGATCTTTCTGCCCGGGGAGCTGAATACGCTGGCGGACCATCTCAGCAGAGTCCTCCAGCCCCATAAGTGGACACTCAACAGCAGGGTTGTGGAGCGCATCTTCTGTGGACCTCTTCATCCCACCGCACAATGCATAGGTGGACCACATATTTATTTTATTTGTTTAACAGGTTTTATATACTGCTTTATAATTTCAATCAAAGCGGTTTACATTGAAACTTAAACTTGGTAATATACATTAAACAGGGACACTGATAACTTGATTTTTCTGAGGCAATAGAGGGGGTTGAGTGACTTGCCCAAGGCCACAAGGTGTGCTAGTGGGAATTGAACCCTAGTCTCTGGGTTCCCAAGCCAGTGTTCTCAACCATTAGGCTACTCCTCCACTTCTGTTTCTGCATAGTTGCAAGGAACGAGCTGGTGTCTCACTCCTTCCTTCTGAACTGTGGGGAGGGGTTGTGCTGCGCTTACCCCTGATTCCGCTGATGGCGAAGAAACTTCTCAAGCTCCAGGCAGACAAAGGAGCCATGATTCTCATTGCCCCATACTGGTCCAGGCAGCTGTGGTCCTCCCTGCTGCTCCAGTTTTCCTGTCGGGAGCCAATCCAGCTGGGTTGCAACCCCAATCTCATTTCTCAGCAGGTTGGGACCCTGCTGCACCCGAACGTTCGGTCCCTGGCTCTCACAGCTTGGATGCTGAGCAGGTAGTCCTGTCTGTGCTCAATTTGCTGGGGGAGGTGACAAATGTCGTCCTGGCCTCCCGCAGGTATTCCACCAGCTGTTCCTACGCCTTCAAATGGTGCATGTTCTCGCTGTGGTGTGCAGAGGGTACTCGACCCTTTTTCGTGCTCGGTGGAGAGCACCCGAGAGTACCCCCTACATCTCTCCAATTTTGGGTCGTCCAACCCTGTTCAAGTGCACCTGAGTGCCATTGGGGCCTACCATCAGGACTTCAAAGGGAAGCCCATCTCTACTCAGCCCCTTGTGATCCACTTTATGTGGAGTTTGCTCCTATCGAAACCTCCCATCAAGCCTCCGCCGGTGGCATGGGATCTGAATGTGGTCCTGGGACAGTTGCTGTCTGTGCCCTTTGAGCCGCTTGCTACCTGTCCGCTGAAATTTCTGACCTGGAAGGTTCTTTCTTGTGGCACTCGCCACAGCTTGCTGAGTCAGTGAGCTACAGGTTCTGGCTTATCTGCCATATATGAGGTTCCACCATAACCGGGTGGTTCTCCATACTCACCCATGCTTTTTGCCTAAGGTGGTTTTGGCTTTCCACCTCAAGGAGTCAGTGGTACTACTATTACTATTAAACATTTATAAAGTGCTGCGAGGCATACGCAGCACTGTACAGACATATGTAAAGACTGTCCCTGCTCATCAGAGCTTACAATCTAATTAAGACAGATGAGACAAAAGATAAGAATAAGGGGAAAAGCGAAGGGTGAGGAGACATAAGGAATAAGGGGTCAGGATCCAAAAGGAGCTTCAATGAGGTGAGCCTTCAGCTTGGATTTTAAAAGGGGCAGAAATGAAGCCCACCTTCTTCCCTAGGCCTCATGCCAGCAAGGCAGAGGCCCAGCTGCCCATATTGGAGTGTAAGTGTGTACTGGCCTTCTACCTTGAGTGGACCAGTCCACACCGTCCGTCGCTCTACATAGCTGTTTGTTTCCTATGACCCCAACAAGTTGAGCATGGTGGTCTCCAAGTGCATGCTATCCATCTTGGCAGTGGATTGCATGTCCTTTGCATATGCTTAGGCAGGACTGAGTCTTGAGGGTCATGTCACGGTCCACAATGTCTAGGCCATGGCTACATCCATGGCCAGTCTGCCTCTGTCTCCACGGAGGAGATTTGCAGGGCTGCCATGTGGTCCTCCATCCATACCTTCACAGCCCACTATTGCCTGGATGGGGATTCCCTGTGAGACAGTAACTTTGACCAAGCAGTACTCTGGCATCTGTTTGGGACTTAGCTTCAACTCCTTTCCACAGACTCTTCTGTCCATCCAGGCTACCGAAAGAGTTGTCCTGATGTTGATGTCCGCTGTGGATGTCAAATCGGTTGAGTCCCAAAGAGGGACTACATCTGATGCTGCTTTTGGTTCTTTTGCCCCTGTTGGGCTATTTTTTCATGTTCAGTAGTATGTAGCTTGGGAGTCCCATACGTGATGACTTCTTTCTGCTTGTTCACGGATAAAGCATAGTTACTCACCTGTAGCAGGTAATCTCCAGGAACAAGCAGGAATGTAGTCTTCACATATGGGGTGACGTACACAAAGAAAGCTCAGTTACTCGCCTGTAGCAGGTGTTCTCCATGGGCAGCAGGAATAAATCCTCACAACCCTCCCACATCCCTAAGGAGGAGTTTTCCGGCTACAGCTTTGATATTCTACTGGAGAAGATGGCGCCGCAGCAGGCGGGAAGGCAGGTGCGCATGTGCGATGGAGCCTCACAAAATCTGCTAGTAGAAGCTGGGGACCGTTCCTACGTGAGGCTCAGTCTGTGAGGTCATCCATCTGTAAGGACTTATTCCTGCTGTCCATGAAGAACAGCTGCTACTGGTGAGTAACTATGCTTACTGACTTCTCTCAGTGCTGCATCAGTGGTAATACTTCCTGATATTAAAAGACGCTCATCAGCCTCCAGCTGCTGGTGAGGAAGCATAACCCACTTGTCTGGACTGGCCTAGCATGATTCAAGGAAAGGAAAGTATCTGATATGATGATTTTCCTTTCCTTCCTAGCATTGGTCACTAAAATCCCTCTGTCTCAAAAGAACAGAGCAAAATAAATAATTTCACTTTAATTTAAATAATAAATACATACACAAATCCATGTAAATACGCCACACTTGCTGCAAAATTTCGAAAACTCTGTGGCATAGATGTGTTTAATTTTTGCTACAGAAGTTAATCTTACTTCCAGGGGAAACCAAGGGCTGTGATCCTGTGATAGGAATTAGTCTCTTATTGTAGAGTTGCATCTGGTTAAAGGACAGGAAATAAAGTTTGACTTGCGGTCAGTTTCCTGAGTAGAGATAGGTGAAACATGCATAATGCAGAGATCTGTAATCAAACTAGTTTTTAAAATATTAATAATCTGGAAAAAGGAGCAATGAATGAGGGAATAAAATTTACAGATGACAAAACTAGAGTAGTAAAACACAACTAGTTAAGGTTGAAGTGCAGGTGATCCTTGTGAGAATGGGGAAATAAACATTTAAATGGCAGCTGCAATTTCAAGTGTACAAGGGTAAAAGATGCCCATAGGTAAAAATGTCCTAACTATGGATCCACAATGCTAGGTTCCCCATTAGCAGTTACCGCTTGGGAAAAAGATCTCAGAATTTTTGTGGACAGTACATTGAAGTTCTCAGCTCAGTATGCAGCAGCCACCAAAGAAGCAAGTAGAATTTTAAGTTATTCAGCCAAATAGAGCAGGACTTGACAAATTCCAGGTCTCCATGATGACTATAAATTGAACCCTGTTGTCTGGGATTTCATTTCATTTCCCATCCCCACCTCAGCCATCATTTGATCTGTACCTCCAGGAACAAGCAGGAATAGTCTTCACATATGGTTGACGTCTGTACCGATGGAGCCTGTGAGGGAACGCTCCCCAGCATCCAATAGGAAAACTTTTGAGAGCATCCCACTGCCCTTGCATAGCTGCCTTCCCAGCTCTCTCCCTCCTCAGTTCTTCGTTTTCCGTGGAGCCAACAGGAAGCAAATCCTATCACCACAGAAAATTCTTGTGTTCATATTTTTGTGGTTCACGTCTGCCTTCCCATTGATGCTGGTACAGACTCACTGTCGGTTCTTTCTTTCTTTAAAAAAAAAAAAATTATGAAGAAGAAAGTTCCACTTTCTTCAGGTGCATCGATACCATCTTAGGCCTAGGCCTTCCATTTGTTTCCGACACAATGGTTTTAAGAAATGTGCCAAGTGTGGCGGTACTGTCTCGGCCACAGACACCCATGACTGGTGTCTAAAATGCCTAGGGCCTGATCATCAACCATCAGAATGCCCTCTCTGCAGGAAGATGACAGAGGCCTGCAGAATCAAGCTGCAAAGTTGGGCACCCTCTTTGCCTCTGACGCCATCTCTCTAGCATCAACGTCATCTTCCTCCCATGGATCTCAGGCATTGAAACATAAGTCTTCATCGAAGACTGGCTGCGCCCCCCCCCCCCCCAAGGGTAGATCTCCTTCAAAGCATAGAGATGCTTTGAGCGTTGCCCTGGACGGGGACACACTGGCCAAGCAACCCCGGCAGAAAGCTCCTGTTGCCATGCTCGGGGATCGTGACCCACAATTCTGGTACAGATACCCAAGTACAGATATCTGTCTGATCTTGGGGTTCACGGGACAGTTCTTCAGTGGTTCCGCTCCTTTTTAGTATTCTGCACCTTCTCAGTTCAGTCGGGCACCACTGCCTCCCCTTCACTTCCCCTTCACTTGGGTATTCCCCAAGGCTCTGTTCTCGCCCCTCTTCTTTTCAACGTCTTCCTTGCACCATTTGCCTTGCTCATCCAGCAGTCCTGAATTTCTGCCTACTATTATGCGGATGACATCTTACTTTTGTATCACACTAGTCCTCTGGCCCCTGACCTCACTGCCCTCAACACCTGTCTTGCACATATCACCACTTTGCTTGCCAGCAACTTCCTTCACGTGAACCCTTCTAAGTCCGCTGCTCTCTGGTTATCTTTTGGTGCTCCCTCCCCCCCCCCCCCAATCTCCTACCCTCTCTGCCTCTTACATCCCTCTCATTTCCACCCTCCGCTATCTCTGTCACCCTGGAACCCTCGCTTTTCTTCCATCACCACATCTCTGCGCTCACCCGTAGTTCTTTTTTTCATCTTCACAAAATCCATGCTGTCTAATCTTCTCTCCCTCCCTCCCTCTCTCACTACTCTTTTCTTATCTCTCGTGGTTTCCTGTTTGGATTATTGTAATTCAGTTCTTGCAGGCCTTCCACAATATCAATTACAATGCCTTCAGCTTATTCAGAATACCGTCGCTCGCCTTATCACCCACTCGCCCTCATTTGCTCATGTCACTCCTCTCCTCGACCTTCACTGGCTTCCCATTAAGGTCCAGTTCATCTATAAGCTGCTCATCACCCACAGAGTCCTCCACACTGGTACACCCCAGTATCTTGCCGATCTCATCCACCTCCAGCCCGCTCCCCGCCTTCTCCATTCTGCACATGGTAACCGCCTCTTTCTTCCGTCTCTTTCCCAAGATCATCTTGAACTCACTCGCCGTTCTGCCTTCTTTTTCATAAGTCCAGCCCTTTGGAATTCACTCCCACACTTGCTCCGCACAGAGCTATCTTTCCCACAGTTCAAAGCCCTTCTTAAGACCCACTTCTTCTGCCAGGCCTTTGACCTCCCCTCCTCCTCAAAACATCTTAACTCCCCCCTAGCTACAGGCCATGACAGACATAGCACCCCTCATAGCTCCTTCCCTCCCTCCCCTCCGTCCCCTCTCCTCCTGCTAACTGGTGTTGGATCTCTTGTTTGTCTCTTGCTCTCTTTTCCCCCGTCTAGATCTCCTCTTTCCTGTAGTTAATGGCGTTCTTTTCTCTCTTTGCTTTTTCTAGCAGCCTTTGTTTTATTGTACACTGCTCTGATGCTTACGCACGAGTAGTATATCAAGCCTTGCAAATAAAGATAAAACTCCAAGAATCAACGCATCCTTGCCATAGAGCGGAGCTTAGCGGCCTTACTGGTGGCCTCTGTTCCAGTGAAACCCTTACAGTTGATTCCAGAGATGTCGGCGCCATCGCTGGTACCGATTGACTGCATAGACTTTTCTGCTGCTTTCCATGTTATCGCCCATGCCAGCCCTTGGATTCGTTTCCGGTACCAAGGTTCCGGCTACACAAATTCCAAGTACCGACTTAGACCGGTACAGAGTTCACACGGAGCGGGAACACCCCTGCCCATCAATACTTCGAGTCTTCAGATTCCGATTCATCGGGCGATTAATCGGCCGATACTTGAGACTTACAAACTCTCCCAAAGGACCTGTCCCTGTCTCCACAACGTCACATGTCCCCACCAGAGGACATGTCTTGCCAAGACTTTATTCGCAATGTTGCCAGGGGCCTGTCCATAACATTAACGTCGGAGAAAGAGCCTAGGGCTGAAGAATTGGAAATTCTTCAATACCCAACAGCTCCTAAAGAAACAGCTACACTTCCTATTCATCGTATACTCCATGACCTCATGCTTCGTATGTGTGAGACACCTCTTACTATTTCTGCTATTTCTCCACATACCCGCCAGTTCTATACCATGTACCGGGTACCAGATTGTCCCGGTTTTAAAAAAGACTCAATTGCCCCCCATTCCATGGTAGTGGAATCAGCAGTGCGCTGAACCAAAAATGCAAAGACACGTTCCTCTAACCCTCCGAGTAGGGAATTGAGAGCCCTCAATGCTTTTGATAGATGTCATTTTCAAGCATCCATGCTTTCAGTGAGAATCAGTTCTTAATATACTCTATATGGGTATGTTCCTCAAGGAGGTAACTAAGGATTTAGAGTCAATGGCTTCTCCTGGATGACAAGAGAGCAGATTATCCTTACCCTTGTAAAGCACATGCCCAGAATGTCTCAGTTTAACAGGGCAACATTTGATTGCTTTGAGTACAATCAGGATTACATCTATCTGCATCTGTGCACATAGGATTGCATGGCTCCAAGCATCGGATCTTGAACAGTGGGTTCAAGATAAGCTTGGTAATATCTCTTGCACCGGTGAGAACCTTTTTGGCAAAGATTGGCAGGACAAGGCCTCTTGGTTAGGGTCTGAGAACTAGGCTCTCTAGATCTACTGCCAACCCAGCTAAAAAGAAGGCAGCAGCAAAAAAAAAAAGGCTGCCTTTAATTAAAAGTATTATCCTCCTTATACTCCAGCTGCTCAATGTCAGCATCATGCTTCTCAAAAGGGACAATGGCCTCCAAAACATCAAAAGAAGACTCGGATTCCCAAGTCTCAGCCACCTCAGCAGGCTCAGTCTGCTCTGGGTTTTTAATTCCTTTCTAGAGAACATAGCTGTCCTGCCTCTGAAGAATCCTGGCCCTATCCACATTGCCCAGCAGGCTCTGTCATTATGCCCACAGATAGCATCTCATCACCTTGGAGCAGTGGACATTAACAGTAGTACGGGAGGATTACAGACTTCATCTGCAAAGCCTATCTCCCCCCCCCCCCACCTCACTAAGAGTTCCATTATCAGCCCCCCTCTCACTACTCTGAAGTCGTCATCTTTCTACTGCAGGGTGCCATAGAAGAGGTTCCAACATTCCAGCAGGGAATGGGCTTTTATTTTCCCTATTTTCTTATTCCAAAGAAAACAGGGAGATACAGGCACATTCAGGACCTCAAGGACCTAAACAAGTGTCTCGTACGGGAGAACTTCAAGATGGTCTCCCTGGGGATTCCCCTTCCCTATCTCCAGAATCAGGACTGGCTCTGTTCTCTAGATCTAAAGGAAGTGTACACTCTTATTCTTATTGAAACACAGGAACTCTCTGTGTTCTGGATGAATAAGAATATAAGTGTTTCAGGGAAGACACTATCAATACAGAGTCCTACCTTTCGGGCTCACCTCTGCCCCAAGAATCTTCACAAAGTGCATGACGGTAGTAGCCGCATTTCTAAGGACTCTAGGGATATTTGTCTTCCCTTACTTAGATGGCTCATAAGAGCAAGCACGGCTCAAGAGGCCAGCCTCTCTCTCTCACGCACCATGCAGGTGTTACAGCACCTGGGATTTGTCATAAATCTTCCAAAGTCTCAAACTTGTCCCCTCTCAAGCTCTGAAGTTCATAGGGGCCCTCTTAAATACTCAGTAGTCAAGGGCATTTCTGCCCCAACTCCACTGCACTCATCTCAATCAGCATCTCAAGCATGTCTCAAGGACCATCTCACTTCTCGAGAAATGCTATAGCTTTTGGACCATATGGCATCAACGGAGCATGTAGTTCCCTGTACATGTCTGCACATGCGCACAGCCCAATGGACTCTGGCATCCCAGTGGACTCGAGCCTTAGGTCGCCTCAGGGACAAGATAAATCTGTACCCCTCTGGTCACATCTCTCTAGTGGTGGTGTCCTCAGAAGAATCTTAATTCCTTCTCAGCTCCAGTGACAGCACTGCTTCAGTATCTCCTCCACCTTTCTTCATCTGGACTCAAAACCAATTTGGTAAGAGTACACCTAAGTGCAATTGCGGCCTCTCACATGCCCTTAAATGGACAACCCATTTCCTCTCAGCTGCTTGAAGCACGCTTCATGAGGGGTCTTCTGCTAACCAAGCCTCCTATTAAAACACCACCAGTGGCATGGGATCTCAGTGTTCTAGCGCAACTTCTCAAGCCGCCCTTTGAACCTTTAGCCACTATGTCACTTAAGTTTGTGACATGGAAGGTCATCTTCCTCAATTCCCTTACTTCATCAAGGTGCAATAGTGAGCTTCAGACCTTGGTGGCCGACTCGCCTTACACACGGTTTCACCATGATAAGGTATTCCTTAGGACTCATCCTCACTTCATGTCGAAGGTGGTCTCGCCTTTCCTTTTGAACCAGCCGGTTTACCTTCCTGTGTTTTTCCCTAGATTGCATTCATCTAGGGCAGAGGAAACCCTCCACATTCTGGATTGTAAATGTACCTTAGCATTTTATCTTCAGAGGACTTGGGAGCATGGTAAGGCTTCTCAACTGTTCATCTCCTTTGACCCTGGTCACCTGGGGTTACCATTCTCCAAACATACTCTCTCCAAGTGGATAGCAGACTGCATCGCTTTTGCTTATGATTTGGCAGGATTCTCCCTCGAGGGTCATGTCACTGCCATAATGTTTGAGCCATGGCTACCTCAATGGCAAATTTACATTCTGTAGCTATTGATGAAATTTGCAAAGCAGCAACTTGATCTTCAGTCCATACCTTTGCTGCTCACTATGGTCTGGATAAGGACTCTCAACGGGATGCCATGTTTGGCCAGGCTGTTCTCTGGCATCTCTTTCAGACAGAGCAACTCCTACTCTCCATCCCGGAATTCGATACCAGACATCCATGGGAGGATACATGACCTCTTTAGGGCTACTCTGAGGCAGACCTCTGCTGGTCCTGAGGTTATTTCTCTGGCATCTTTTAGCTAGGGAGTCCCATATGTGAAGACCACATTCCTGCTTGTTCCTGGAGATAGCGTAGTTACTCACCTGTAACAGATGATCTCCGGGAACAACAGGAATCTAGTCTTCACAACCCACCCTCCTCCCCTAGGAGTTGTAGGTATTCTTTTCCTTTTTTTCTCCTTTTCTCTCAGCTACAAACTCAACTGAGGAGGGCGAGCTGGAAAGGTGGGAAGGCAGTTATGCAGGCACAGTGGGATGCTCCCGAAAGCTTTCCTATTGGACACTGGGGAGCGTTCCTACGTGGACTCCGTCGGTACCGATGTCACCAATATTTGAAGACTGAATTCCTGCTGTTCCCGGAGACCACATGTTACAGGTGAGTAACTACGCTTTCTCTCTACTTGCTCTCCCCCATCATCCTATCTATCTTACCTTTTGCCATGCTGTTCGCTGCTGCACTGCATTCAACTTTGCACGTAGCTCGAGTTGCGTGGTGCAGGAAGCTTGCTGATCTTTTGGTTTCAAGTTTCATGAGATCAGCAAACTTATGCACCTTGGAGCTCCAGCTACATGCAGAGCCAATTGTAATGCAGCAAACGGCGTGGCAAATGGTAAAACAGATAATGACCAGGGAGAGAGCAGCTATAGAGAAACAGATTGGATGATGGCTGGGGGAGGGGGAGAAGGAGAGAGAGACAGGTAATGGGAGGCTCTGAGAGAGGGGGCTGAGTGATGGCTAGAGGGGGGAGGGGCTATGGAAGAGTTTTTTTTTTTTTGCTTTACATATTATGAGGCCGTGGTGGTATGTGAAGCAAAAAAGGAAGTTGCCTTGGATATAGCTATAAAGGACCACCAATAGGCTGCTGACAACTTTCTCATTTGGTTGGTGGGAAGGGGAAGGGGAGATGGGTCGCTGCCTTCTGTTGACACAGTTTAATGGCATGTTAAGAGCCTGATTTATTAAGCTTTCTTTTCCCATAGAAAATGGGAAAACAATAAATCTGGACCATTGAAGGAGCTGCAATGCATCTTTTGAGAGATTGGGGGGGGGGGGGCTCTCTGACCATGGTCTCAGCAGCTGGCTCCTAAATGTTTAACCTGGCTCCTAGATTTCAAGGAAATTTGTCAAGGCCTGGAATAGAAAATAACATGTCTGTATTTATCTATGGTGTGCTCCACCTTGTATATTTTGTGCCGTTCTGGTTATTCAGTCACAAGGGCATCGCAGAATTAGATAGTACATAGATGAGTAATAAAGAGACAGGATTCTGGAGTTGATGGACCATTGATCTGATGAAGCATGACTCTTATGAATAAAGCTCTAGATGAGGTTGACAAGGGATTCGATGCTGTAGATTTCCTTGGGAGAAGCCTTCTAGCCTCTTGAGGATCCCTTCGACCTTTAAGCTAAGTAGAGAGTAGTAGCTTAGGCTGTTTGTGGAGTTTGAATTTCTTAGCCTGTTCTGCTTTGCTTTGCTTCGCTTCAGATGAGGTGTTTATCATTCTGGAACACATTTGTACCGTTGCATATGGCAAGTGTATAAGCTATATTCTAGACATTGATGGCTTTAGATATTGAGAGCTACCAATAGTGCCGTTGTGCATTGAAATGCTAAAAACTATGAAAGCTATGCTAGATGTATTGACATCTTTAGTTATTGTGAGCCATTAGTCAATTAGTTTTATCAGTTAATGAGTTTTATTTTGTGTTGCATGATTTTGGCTGTTAAAAAATAGATAAACTGAGGAGTTTTTTAGATCTATGATGGTGTATTATGGCGCATCCCCTTCAGACACATAATGTTTTGCTGCATAGAGGGAGAAGTAGCTTCACTGAGGTCTTTTCTCTATGGTAGAGGCTGGTCAATTATAGAAAGTTTGTGTCTTCTGAGATTAATAAATAAGATATATGAAAGGGTTGATTAATTGTGGGTTCTTTTTGAATGGATTGTTTATGTACCCTAGTAGGTGTTCTTTTGTTGAGTATCACTGAAAGTTGCTCAAGTGTGCCTCCACCTGCTGGCAAGGGAACATAGCCCACTCATCTGGTCTGGTCTAGCAGGATTCAAGTAAAGAAAAATTTCAGGTAAAATCTCCATCTCTCTCTCACCCTAAACCTAATTTTTCACGTATCTCTGCTCCTCTTCTGCTTTTGCTGTTCAAATATCACCTGAAGTCTGTAGCATTGAACTAGGAATGAAATTGGGCAGGCTAGGTGAACCTTTTGCCAACTTATTCTCTGTTTTCTCCTGGCAGAAGAGAGGTGCTTCGTTAGGGACTCTTCTGTCATCTGGTTCCAGTGACTCAGTTTGAGCTGCTCAGTGCATCTTTTACCAGCCCAGGGGCCAAACTGCTGCTTTTCTAAATATTTGAAATGCACAACTAACGCACATTTCTGTTTCTATAATAGAGAAACGATCCATTTCTCTTTCTCTCTCATATACATACTCATACTTAACAAACGCCAGATGCAGTCTCTCACACACATCAGCAAGTACATTTTCACTACTTCTGTTTTTCTCACCTAGACATCTTCCTTCCCCCCACCCCACCCCTCCACGCGCGCATAAATATATGTGATGACACTTAATGTTTTAGTGTTTGGAAGAAACATCTTAAGTCTGCTTATTCTTAACTGTCAGTTCCACTGAGTCTGCTTGCTTTCTGGCTTTACCTTTTCATCCAGTATACCTTATGCATACAAAGACTAATGCCTCTCGCTCATAAAACTCTGTCACCTGATCTCTTCATTCTCTTATTCACATTACTCTTTGCTCAATCTCTTCACACTAGGTTCCAGGTTTTATCAGTGACCACCCCACTGCTTTGCAGTTCTTTTTCCCCTCTACTGCCTTGTGTTGTGGCAGATGGCAGCACAAGTAAATTGACTGTATGTTCAGTCCCTCGTATTGACTCATGCTCATATTTAATGACACCAGGTGTGCAGCAGCTCGAGGAGTTGGCCTGCAGGAGCTGAGACTAAGAGGAATGGTTGGGATTGAGATGTCTGGGTAATGGGACCCTTACAGAGAACTTAACCCTGTCCAACAAAATTTTATTTGCATAGGTGACTTGCTCTATCAACTTTGGATCACTAAAACATCATTTCACTGATTAGCTCAGTCTCAAGGAGAGAAAATCTTTCAAATAAGTCGGTCAGCTAATGATCTTGCTTTAGCTTGGTCTGCTGTACAAGGTGCTGTTTTTCTCTCCAGGGGCCCCTGTGCTCTTACTAGGCTTTATCTTAAACATTTTAGTCTGCAAGACCTCAGAGAAGCTGGTTAAGATTTCAGATATAGTTGATACTGTGGTGTACACTGTAATCATCACATCTTCCCTGTCCTTAAAGCTTTAAAAGAGATTTACTTTTCTTCCATTACCACCATGTCCATTAAAAGCCAGATTTATGTTGCAGACAAAAGAAAGCAAGGTAGAAACATCCCACGCTTACAAATTAGTTTGGTTATTTGATTTTGAAATGGCAATTTTCTTATGCTAGACCAGTCCAGACGAGTGGGTTATGCACCACAGCCAGCAGATGGAGGCGGAGCATGACAACTTTGTGACGGCATCATCTATATAAGTGGTGGTGCAGCACTGAGACATCAATATTCTCAGTCTTCAGAAGATGGTGGCATGTGGGACTGCATTAGCAACCAAGGATTGGCCAAGCTCCCCTGGCCCAGACCACGGTCCTGTGGCCTGTGCGTTGAGCTCCAAAGGCTCTACGGATGCTGGGAGGTTTGAGGATGCCTGCTACAGTATAGTTTTTCATGGGTTCGAATGCTGGTGGGCAAGGAGAGGTGCCAGGTGGATCCCAAGGTACACCTGCCAAGGATAAGTTGGGGGGGGGCATGCCCCTCCTTTTATGTTTGTTCAATTTCTTATTGTACCGCCCAGGCTGAAGATCATTAGAGTGGTTTACAATTACTACAAGCAGGTACTGGATACATTCCTTCATCCCCAAAGGGCTCACAATCTGTGGGTTCTTTTTTTGCTTCCTCCCTTTTCTAACAGTTTTCTCCCTGGCTGTTTTTTTGCTATAGCTTTCAGTGGAAGTTCTGCTTTAATAAAGCAGCATAAAAAATGAAAAAAAAAAGGAATATTAAGCAGTAGGGTTTCCCCGACTCTGCATGAGTATAAGGTAGGCTCAAATCAGATTTTCCCTACTGGTTATCAGAAGGAGGAGGTTTCTCCAGCCGGCCTGGGGATTTATTTTTTGCTGATATTTTCTGACACTGCTGACTAACCACAATGCTGGGCGCATGCCATTGTGATGCATGCGGTTCATAGAAGATCAGCTCCCCCAGCTGACTCCTTTTGCCCCAAGTATAATGGAGATGCCTGCCTTGGGGCAAGGTTTTCCAGCTATGCTGGGACTTTTCCCCCACCCCCATGAGGATCCCAAGCCCTGGGCCTTGATGCAGATATTTGTGTTGCTCCTCAGATGAATTTCCTGCCAGTAGTAACAGCAGCCATTCTGGATGTCTGTGTGGTCCCCACAGATGTGACAGAGGTAAGCCGCCTTACTGACTAGCCCATTACTCCTTAGATGTCCCCCAGGACCACAGGACCAAAAACACAGCTTTCACAAAATTCAGAAGATCACAAAAAGAGGAATGCGGAAAAGAATACAAGATAAAGCTAAAAGACAGAGAAATAAGGATAGCAAAAGCAAAGATGGCTAAAGGTGTAAAGTGTGGAGACAACTTTATTTTTTTTTCAGGGATATTCAGGAGAAGATCAGAGGTGGAATTGCAAGACTCAGAAGTGCCGAGGACAGATTTGTGGAAAGTGACATTGAAAAAGCAAAAATGTTAAACAAGAACTCCTATTCTGTATTCACAAAAGAAAATCTTGGAGAAGGACCACAGATGATTTGACAAATATACAAATGGGAATGGAGTAGATACCACGCCATTCACAGAAGATGTTTTTGAACAGCTTACAAAACAAAGTAGACCAGGCCATGGGACTGGATGGGATACATCCCAGGATACTGAAAGAGCTCAGAGATTCTAGCAGGGCCTTTAAAGGATATTTTTAATAGATCGTTTGAGACGGGAGAGGTTCCGCAGGACTGGAGAAGGGCTGATATGGCACCTCTTCACAAAATTGGTAAGAGGGAAGACATGACAAACTATAGGCCTGTAAGCCTTATCTCTGTGATGGAAAAGCAATGGAGGTGCTCTCGAAAGAAAGAATAGTGGACTTTTTGGAAACCAATGGATTGCATGATCCGAGGCAACATGGTTTTACCAGGGGAAGATCATGCTAAACAAATTTGAGTTCTTTGGGTGACCAGAGAACTAGGTAGATCAAAGGGCATGCGATGGATGTGATAGCCCTAGATTTCAGCAAAGACTTTGAATACTGTTCCTCATTGGAGGTTTATCAATAAACTGAGCAGCCTGGGGATAGGTCCCGAGGTGGTGAACTGGATCAGAAATTGGTTGACTGACAGATGACAGAAGATGGTGGTAAACGGAACTCACTCAGAAGAAAGGAAGGTGCATGATGGCCTGCCTCAGGGATTGGTCCTGGGACTGATACTGTTCAGTGTATTTGTGAGTGATATTGGTGATGGACTGAATGGAAAAGTCTGCCTTTTTGCAGATGAGTCAAATTTGCAACAGAGTGGACGCTTCTGAGGGAGTGCACAGCATGAGGAAAGATCTAAAAACACTGGAAGAATGGTCTAATGCTTGGCAGTTACGATTTAATGTGAAGAAGTGCAGAGTCATGCACTTCGTATGCAGAAATCCAAAGGAAATGTGTGCAATAGGGGAAGCAAGGTTGGTGTGCATGGACTAGGAGAGGGACCTCTGAGTGCTAATGTCTGAGGCTCTCAAAGTGGCGAAACAATGTGACAAGGTGGTAACCAAAGCCGGAAGGATGCAGAGCTGCATGCAGAAAGGAGGAGATATTAATGCCCCTGTGCAAGTCGTTGATGAGGCCTCACTTGGAGTATTGTGTTCAGGTCTGGAGGCCATATATCACAAAGGATATTAAAAGACTTGAAACGGTTCAGAGAAAGGTGACCGCAATGATTTGGAGCCTGTGCCAGAAGACGTATGAGAAGAGACTTGAAAACCTGAAATATGTGTACCCTAGAGGAGAGGACAGGGGAGATATGATACAGACTTTTAAATACTTAAAGGGTATCAATGAACAAACAAACCTTTTATAGCTTCCCCTTCTTTGAAAAACTAGAGGGCATATGATGAAGCTGCAAGACAGTAAACTTAAAAGCAACATCAGGAACTTTCTGCTGAAAGGGTGGTGGATGCTTGGAATTCCTTCCCGATGGAGGTGGGAGGGCAAATACAGTGACGGAATTCAAAATGGCATGGGACAGACACAGTGGATTCCTTTATAACAAGAGGATGCAATCAAAGCAAACCTAAATATCTTTTATACCTCAATAAATAGAGGAGACCGACCTGCATGGAGCATCAGGTACAACCACTCTAGCCACCTTTTACTGGGCAGACTAGATGAACCATACTTGTGTTTATCTGCGGTCATATACTATGTATGTTAGGACCTTTTCATTCTGCTTTTTAACAGCAGCTGCTGAAACCGCATACAAACTTGTTAGGCAATGTTGGCTGGCTGGCTGGCTGTCAGCAGACTGTGGGGGAAGGGAGCAGGTCTCCCATGTTTTGTGTTGTGTACCCAGTCCGGTATCTCCAAAGTGGACCCTCTGCTCACAGCAGTGACGAAACAGATGATCATTCTGGCCAAATTGAGTTCAGCCTTGAAAGATGCTCATGACAAAAGTTCAGGCCCTGCTTGGGAATGCCTTAGCTTCAGCCTTGGGGACCCAGGCGGCACCATGCGTTTGAATTCTGGCCTAAATTCTATTGAAGTGGATCCAACAGTTACCAGACAGCCTGGAAATGGCCATGCTGAAATCAGGGGGCTTGCTTTGTGGCAGATACCCTTTATGATTTAATCAGAATTTCCTCTAAAATGGTAGCTTCATTGGGTAGTAGGATGGTGTTGGCTATAGCTGCATAATTAGTCTTCAGATACGGACTCCAGGCTGAATCTGAGTAAGTTTCCCTTCAAAGGCTTAAAGAAACTAATAAAGGACCTGAGGGAATTCTGTCCTTTAGAGGCTTCCAGAGGACAGGCCTAAAGGCTTCGTTTGTCTATGTCCCAATTATTTGTTAAAATCATTAATGTTGGACACCTGGTGATAGCCCCCACCCCCAGAAGTTGATTATTATCTCCCCCCCCCCCCCCCCACTCAATGGTGCACCGCTTTGATCCGGAGAAAGGTGGGATATAAATACAGTTAAATAAATAAAATAAATAAATAAGTGCTCATCATGTAAGGGTTAGCTTGGATGCTGGAGTTACCTAAAGGTTTGGAGAGATTCTGCCTCTTTTGGCATTAAGATTAGGAAGGGTCAGTCCTTTCAAGGATCTCAGAGGCCCTGACACATAATTGAGCACTTCTCCAGAGTGCTAAGGCCTCACAATGAGTTGTGGCAGGTCCCTTCCAAAGAGCAGTCTGTTGGAGGGGTCACCACCTGTTTTTCTCAGAATGGGCTCATATCACCTTAGATCAGTGGGTCCTTGTCAGAGAGAGAGCTTGTACCTTGGAATGCACAGAGCCACTGAGGGAGACTGTCCTGATGTTCCCATGCAGCTCTCTGGCAAAAAGGGAACCGGTTGAAGATGCTGTCCAGTACCTACTGCAGTTGCAAACTGTTGTATCTGTGCCCTCCAGAGATCAAGGGCAGGGGCATTATTCCATTTACTTTGTGGATTCAAAGGGGAGAGCCTTTCAGGCCTATCTTGGATTTGAAAGTTGTCAAAGCTTGAGGGTACCTCACTTCCATATGGAATCTCTGAGGGAAGTCATAACCACAGTAAGGAAGGAAGAGTTTCTCACTTTCTTGGATCTCTGAGGCTTACCTTCACATCCCTATCTGGGATCTTCAGCAGACGTATCTCCTGTTCTATGTCCTAGGATGACATTTCCAGTTTAATGCACTCCCGTTTTGTCGGGCCTCAGCACCATGCCCCATCTTGGTTGTGCAACTACTGTGCAGACAGGGTGTAAATCTACCCTTATCCTGGACATTTGGCAAATTTGAGCCAATTTGGTCCACTCCTTCAAGAAAGATAGGGTCAATATCAGAGAGAATCAAAAGCAAAAAAAGGCGGAAAAAACACTCTACACATACACAAACTTCAAACTTGTTCTTCAAGGAAAATTTATAAATTAGGAGAAAAAGAACTGCTGAAACATAGAGCTATAACAATGGGCAGTGGCTGCCCTAAGCTCAGCACAGAAACATCAGCGGCCAGAAAAAACTCATGTAAAACAAACAACTCTGTTCCTGTCTAGAGCATGGGTAGTGCATAGCATATTAGCATAAAAATAGTACATTTATCATGAATTGAAGTCTTCCATTCCCAAAACAGCACAGTCAACTGCATAAACACAGCAGTAAGAACAAGCCAAACAAATGTTGGGATGGGCATTGGGCATGACATGGACCGTGGAGGCCATGTGGCTGAGAAGGCAAAGCATCGTTCAGGCCGAAATGGACTGTAGACGCCAGGGACACAAGGCGGTCTTCCTGTCCTGAGGAAGGAAAGCCATGGCCCGCAAGGTGTTCAAGGAGTCTCAATGAGATCCAAGGACTGAACTGGAGTGAGGTGGGGCTTTGGGTAATTGATCACAAACCCCAGATACTCTAGGAGGTGAATGGTGCAGTCCGTGGCCTGCCGGGCTTTGGAGACCGTGCTCCCTGTTACAAGCCAGTCGTCTAGATATGGATAGATGAAGGTGCCCTGCAGCCGGAGGTGGGCCACAGCCAGGCATTTCGTTTAAACCCACACTTGTCTGGTGCTCCGACAGAGTGCCGCCAGGCCCGGGGAGGAGCCAAGGGTTGCAGGGCCAAAGAGCGGGAGGCTACCGGGGATACTGGGGCTGCCTTACGGAAGTGATCATCCAGCTTCTGCTTACGACTGGATGGCCTTGGAGGACATCTTACAGAGGAAGCCTAGCACCGGGTCATGGTTAGCTCCTAGACGCCTAAGACAAAAGTCATGGGTGTTCGTGAGTGACACTTTTTTTTTGAACACATATCACATTTCTTAAAACAGTAGGCCATTGGGGGAGAAAGCACCCCTGCGAGGTCAAAGACCCTCGACGCAGCCAGTGGTTAAAAAGGAGTGCGAAAGTGCAGTAAAACACAAAAAGGCAAAAAGGGGGAAAAAAAACATAGACCATGGGCGAAGCAGAGGTGCTCAAGAAGGGGGGGAGGGGGGTGTAGAGGACCAGCAAAGGCCGGATAGCCAAAATCAGTTGGAAACAGAGGAAACGTTTTCCGAGAACAAGATGCACATCCTAAGTCTCTGTGGAAAAAGGGAGACTGAGTAAGATGGCACCTTTGGTGGCATTCCCAAAAGCTTTCTTTGAAACCTGGGGAAATGCCCGCGCGGGTTCTGTTGGTGCCAATATCACCCATATGTGAGGACTGATTCTTGCTGTCCCTGGAGAACACCTGTTACAGGTGAGTAACTACGCTTTTTGGTCAGGGATGCTGAAAGCAAACAACAAATAAATGAGCTGTGCTCCAAAGGTCTGTGTAAGCAGAGCCACATGCACACATGGGTCTGTTAGAAGTACCTATATCTTGTGCACAAAAGAAAGGTTTGGCACATGTGCTGGATTGTTATCTGGTGCATCCAGCAATCTTATTCTACACAGAAATTCTGCGGAGAATGTTTGTGCCAGATAACATTCCAGCACATGCACACAACATTGTTCCAGCACACTTCCTCTGCCTTTTTTTTTTGGTGCACTCTTCAACAAAGTCAGAAAATTTTTTTTTTTGATACAGTATACTCAAGAAATAGGCATAAATTCCTCACCAGCACTAACCATAGGCCTTTGAGTTAACCCTTTAGGTCGTCTCAGACCTTGTGTCAAAATCCAAGCATTGAGCTCCGCCTTTTGGTCTTTTGCACACTTCTCTGCATTTTCACTGCATAGCTAATTGCTTCATTACTATCCATTTAAATGGATTTAAGTGCAGCTATGTACTGCCATTAGTGCAGCCATTTGTGCATCGGTTATGTACGCATTCGATCCTCCATTCTGTGCCCCACTAGCATAGAAAATTGTGTGCAAACACTGTATTGTTGCCTGTACTAACAGCAGCACACTTTACTGCATTGAGCCCTGAGCAAGTTCAGAAAATCCTCATAACTAAGTAGTAACAGGATAAAAAAGTAATTCTGAATTGAGTACAGAACTCTTAAACATGGAAGCTTTTAGAGATGAAAATGCACAGGCATCTTCTGTTTGTAAAGCCCTTTCTAACATTGTAAAAATCCTGTAAGTCGCACGTTCTATGCCAGCTTAAAAACCTATGGTAAACAGTAAGACATTTTTCTCCTCATTCAGCAAAGACTCATTAGCTATTTTTCTTACTTTTAACTTGTAAGTTACTATACTGTCCACCTTGACAGTGAGAACCCGTTTTTGCCTCCAGAGCTAAGATGAGCACACTTTATGGTGCCCCTTAGAGGTCCACCATTAGGAACGTGAGGATGGGGGGGGGGAGCAATTAGGGGTTATAGGGTGTAAATGGGTATTAAGAGTTTTACCTAAAAAATTAAGACAGTGGAAGGGGAGAGGGGACAGCCTGTTGGGAAGGCTATCCCATAGCAAGCATTTTATTTGGGGATGAACATCCTCAAGATGAAATCAAATCCTGGAGAAGCTTTCCCAGAGCCCCTTATCAAGCTTAGCATGTTAGCATCTTGTCAGAGGTCGTACAGGATAATGTCTAGTTCAGGGCTCAAACGCCAGCTGCCAGGTTACCACAGCGACTGAAAAATCAGACCTGGCACTTGGGGCTCAGAGCACATGTGGGCAGAAGGGCTGCAAAAGGCGCAATTGCGACTGGGACTGTCAATGTCTGCCTGTGGGGGATTCTATCTCCTGCGGGCAAAAGTGCTGGATTGCAGCCTTTTGTAGCACTTTTGCCTACGGGAGATGGACTGCAGTGCCGGACTGCAAAAAAAAAAAAAAAAGTTAGAGTGGTGATAAAGAAATCTAAAAGGGCAGCAGGCTTGATTTATTAAAGAATGGTGGGGAGGGGAGGGATGGAGGGCTGGGGGTTGAGTGCAAGGGGGAGGGAGAAGCGGAGGGAGTCTTGGAATGGAAACACAGTGGAGGATGGACAGGAGGAGAGAGCCATTAGAGTTGAGGGGGGGGGAGTGCAGTTGATTGGAGGATGAAGCACCCCATCCCATCTCAGCCCACCCCACCCCAGTACCACACACAAGCAGGAGCCCCACCTCCACACCACACACACAAGCAGGAGCCCCACCTCCACACCACACACACAAGCAGGAGCCCCACCTCCACACCACACACACAAGCAGGAGCCCCACCTCCACACCACACACACAAGCAGGAGCCCCACCTCCACACCATACACAGAGGTGTAGCTTAAAAGGTCAGTGGAGATGGAGGGATAGGGCTACTGTCATCTGTTAGCACTGTGCAGTGGCCCATTAAGAGGCTGATTTATTAAGCTTTTTCCCATAGAACCCTAAAACCTTAAAGTAACTGCAATACACCATTTTGGGGGTTGGGGGCATGCACTGTGACCTAGGTTTCAGTGGCTGGCTCCCAGCTTCCAAGAAAATTTGTCAGGGCCTATTCTAGTTATTCAATGCAGACTGTTCTCCCCTGCTGGAAATCTGCTGCCAACACAGCTTTTGGATAAAAACTTTCAGTCCATGGCTCCCTCTTATGTCTGGATATTTAGTACAGGTCTACCTTCTCCACTACTGCTCAGAAGCCACCAGGGAGCAGTGTGGCATTATCACCATAGTTCCTTTACTCTCATCTCTGACAGTCTTCTCTGAGGTTGAAGGTTGAAAATATCACAAAGAGAATGAGAAGGCTAGCCTACCAAGAAATGACTATAGATGACATTTGAATGTGGGCGACAGGGTCAGTGCTACCTCTGGTAAGCTGGGTAAACACAGCAGGGGGTGTCTGTTTTAAGGGGTTCCTTAATCATGGCATCCTGTCCCATGCAGGGTCTGAGCCTCCCTTTGCCCTTGCTGTCTCTTTAACGGGCAAGCCAATGAAGAACTGGCTTGGGTCGCACAACCTTTAAGGGTGCCCAAAGCCTCCTTCACCGCTTCACCCTTTAAAGCAGCTGAGCATTCTCCTTTGCTCCTGTGGCTGTACTGCTTTAAGAGCCACAGGACTACTGTGTTTCTAAAGTTAATACAAGCATTTCCGCTGTCTTGTGACTCTTAAAGCTGCACAGCTGTGGGAGAAAATGAAAATACTTCCCAGCTGTAAAAGTAGGTGAGTGGTAACCATTGTTGGGGAAAGGCAAGCTGGGACTTCAGAGGATGGGGTGGAAGGACAGGAGGGGAGCCTACACTGAGGATGGGACTAGGGCTGAAACCGGGGCTAGACAGTGGGGGATGGGAGGACTATGATTGTAAGAGAGCTTGACACAGGAAGGTATTGGAATTGGAAGGGGGCTTGACAAGGGAAGTCAGACTAAGGGAGCTGACACTGAGGATGGGACTGAAAGAGGGCTAGATATTGGGGGGGGGGGGGGGGTTGGGACTGGTGTGGTACTGTAACGGGAATGGGGCTAGCCAGTGGGGAGAGGGACTAGGCTGTAAGGGAGCTCATACCGGGGATGGTATTGGGATTGGAAGGGAGCTGGCACTGGGGATGATACTGGGACTGGAAGGGGGCTAGACAGTAGAGGGGTTGGAACTGGAAGATAGCTGACTAGTAATGGTACTGGGACTAGAAGGGGGTGAGACAGTGGGAAAGTTAGACTGGGACTGGAAGGGATCAGACACTGGATGGCTGGGAATACAAGCAACTGGCACTGGCGATGGGACTGGAAGGGGACTAGGCAGTGTTTGTGGGGTTGGGGGGGGGGACCGGGACCAGAAGAAGGCTGTCACAGAATATGGTACTGGGTCTGGAAGGAGATACAGTGGGGGGAGGGGGGCTGGAACTGGAAGGGAGTTTACACTGGGGATGGTACTGGGATAGGAAGGGTCAGAGGGGGGATAATCATTGAGATTTGAAGTGAAAATAATCAGGGGAAGGGGGTGCAGAGGCTAAATGAGAGGATGGAATCGAGGAATAGCACTGCAGGACTCTGGCAGTAAGCAATGCATGAGAAAGTAAGGGAAGAATGAAGATTAGAGACATGAGAGAGGGGGAATGCAAAGGAGTAGAAGGCAGAGCCAGGAGCCAGAGATGGGAGACTCAATAGACTAAGTAGGAATTTGGAGACAACAGCACCTATTAATTGCTAGATAAGAGGGGGACTGTGGGATGGAGGTGAAAGAATAGGAAAAGGTTGGGGGAGCTTGAGACCTGATGTGAATGATCTAGAGGACTAGAGAGAGGGTGAGAGATGTGTAAAGGGATGGATCTCTGAAGGAGAGAGAGGGTAGAAATGTGGCTGTGGAGATGATGAAAGAATAGTAGGGGGTGAGAGGATGGGCTGGGGGCCAGGGAGTGATGAATGACGGGGAAGGCTAGGGCTGGTGATGGGATCAAAGGCAGAGGATGACAGATGAAGGTTGAGAGAGTGAGAATAGAGGGTAGAAATAGGGAGCTAGGGAATGGGTAATGGTAGAGAGGATATAGAAAGCAGGGGAAGGAGAGAGACAGTGACAGAAATGGGAGCATTAAAGAGGGGTAAGAATGGGAGATGGAAAGCTGATAGGTGAGAGGTAAAAAGCGTGATTCTCCAGGACCAAGCAGGAAGTCAGTGCTCACATATGGGTGACGTCGGCGCCGACGGAGCCCTCGTGCGGAGCATTTCCCCAGCTTTCAAAGAAAGCCTTTGGGAATGCAGCGCGCATGCGCGGTCCCCTTCCCGCCCAAGGGTGCCATCTTGCTCAGTCTTCTTTTTTCCACGGACCCCGACGGACGTGTGTCCTAGTCACCCGGTTAAAGTTGATTTTTCCTTCGATGATTCGTTGTTTTTTGCCGGTTCGACACCGGTTCCCCTTCCTGCCTGGGCACGGTACACTGGTATCGAGCCCGCGGCTGGGTTTTTTTCGGTTTTTGTCCTTCGAGACTAGCGTTCGTTGTCTTTTTTTTCTTTTTCACTGGCAGCCTGGTCTTTTGACCTTGCAGGGGTCCTTTTTCCCCCGATGGCTGCCAGCAAGTTCAAAAGTGTGATCGGTGTAAGAAACTGATGTCTCTCACCGACACACACGACTGCTGCCTCCAGTCCCTCGGGCCCGATCATGACCCCATGATCTGTGGCCCATGTGGCAAAATGTCCTCGAAAGCGTTGAGGAGCCGTCAGCATCAGCGGGAAAGGATCTTCTCTGACGCTGCGTCCAACTGGGCCCGGACTTCGTCAGAGGCCTCGACGTCTTGGGAGTCTGACCCTGAGCATCGTCGGGGCTCCTCTGAGTGGGGGTCTCCCTCACAGGAACACAAAAGGAAGAAGAAACCCGCGAGGGCGGCATCGGTGGACGCTCTTGGTCCTTCAAGGGCCAGGTCGCATAGCCCCGACCGCCGTCCCGGGTCCTCGGAGCCGGAGAGGCCTGCAAAATTGCCTTGTGTGGAGCCGGAGACCCCGAGTCACGTGAGTACTGTAGTCCTCGTGGACTCTCCGGGGGAACTGATGTCGGCCCCGATGCCATCGGAGGCCGAGTCGGGGGCTGCTGAGTCTCCTAAGCTCGGACTCAGGTTGACGGCCTTGGAGAGCAGCTTGGCTGCCTTCATGGAACAGCAGCGGGTGCTGATCACCGGTCTGACCGGTGCATCTGCCCCGACCGGTGCATCTGCCCCAACCACCGGGACCTCGACGTCCAAGTCGACCCCGGAGGCCAAGCCGATCCTCGAGTCCATGCAGTCTTGAGTCGATCCTTGGCCAATGTCTCCCTCGGCCTCCTGTATGGGGCCGAGGTCGTCAACGCTGGTATCCTCGGTGTCGGGGCGGATGGCAGCGGTGCCCACCCGACCGGAGCCACTCGATTCCTCCTCAGAGGGGTCGGGGTGGGAGACGGAGGACGAGGAGTCCCCGGACACTTTCTGGACCCGGTGCGTCCCATCAGACTCAACGGAGTCCGAACCTCGGAAAAGGTCCCCCCCGGAAGATACCCAGTTCTCGGACTTCGTGAGGGATATGGCCAAGGCCTCGGCCTTCCCCGCGGATCCCCGAGGAGGAGCTTCGAGCCGAAGAGCTCGAGGCCCTCCAGTATGACTCTCCACTGAAGGAGGCCTTTACTGTACCGGTTCCTCCGATGCTGGAACGGCTGCTCTTCCGCATGTGGGAGGCACCAGCCTCGGCGCCGGTTCTCAGCAAACGGGTCAATTCCATTTATCGAGTCCGTAAGAGCCCTGGGTTCCAGAAGGCACAGCTGCCGCACCATTCCATGGTTGTGGAATCGGCCATGCATCATCTGAAGAGTTAGAAGATGCACTCCTTGGTGCCCCCCGGCAGGGAGGGCCGGAACCTGGATACCCTCGGGAGAAAGTGCTTCCAGGGCTCTATGCTGGCTTGCCGTGTCCAGACGTGCCAGCTGTACATGGGCATGTACCTTTGAGACCTGGCAAAGGAGATTACCCGGTTCTCTGCTGGCCTCTCTGAGGAACCTTGGCAGAGGTTCAAGACTTTGTCATCGGGGATTCGAGAGTGCTCGAAGTTTATATCTCGAGCAGCCTATGATGGCATCGAGGCTTCGGCCTGAGTAGCAGCGGCCGGCATCGGTGCACGCCATCAGGCCTGGCTACAGTCATCGTACCTCGAGCCATGGGTCCAGGACAAGTTGGTCGATGTCCCTTGCTGGGGTGAGAACCTCTTTGGCAAACCCATGGCTGAAAAGGCTGCAGAAATCGAGATCGAGACTCTCGCCAGGACAAGGCTGTCCAGGAAGACCTCTGCCCGGGCTCAGGGAAAAAGCCCTTTTACCCGAGGAAGGCCTCTGCCTACAAATCCTACCCTCAATTCCAGGCCTCTACAGCTCCCCAACAGGGTCAGCAGGCCAAGGGGCAGGAACATGGGCCCCATAGGCAGAAAACCCCCAAGCCGCCAGCTCCGGCTCCTGCACTGCAGGGAGCGGGGTTTTGACTCCCACTGCAATAGCGTCTCCTCAGCTGGCTCCTCTCAGCACAGGAGGCCGTCTGACACTGTACGCCCACATGTGGTCAGCCATAACAGGCAATACCTGGGTACTGAGCATAGTCCAAAAGGGCTTTTCGCTCCACTTCCACCAGTTACCCCCCTCCTATTTTCCAGGGGAGCCTCCAAGACTCTCTCTGCACAGGAACCTCCTCCTTCAGGAGTTGGCCAATCTTCTAAAGGAACAGGCGGTGGAACAGGTGCCTCACCACCTGACAGGGCAAGGCTTCTATTCTAGGTACTTTCTAGTACCAAAAAGGACAGGAGGCCTCAGGCCCATCCTAGACTTGCAAAATCTCAACAAGTTCTTGGAGAGGGAAAAGTTCAAGATGCTTACCTTTGGAATACTGCTGCCCTACCTCCAGCAGGGAGATTGGCTATGCTCCATAGACTTAAAGGATGCTTATACTCATATCCTCATTCATCCAGACGACAGACAATATCTCAGTTTTGTAGTGGGAGGAAAGCATTTTCAGTACAGAGTACTTCCATTTGGCCTGACCTCCGCCCCCAGGGTTTTCACCAAATGCCTGGCAGTGGTGGCGACCTATCTCAGAAACTAGGGCATCTTTGTCTTTCCATACCTGGACGACTGGCTCATCAGGGTTCAGTCTCCACAGGAGGCCAGACAGGCCACTCTTCGCACTGTCTCTCTTCTCCAGCACCTGGGCTTTGTCATAAACTTTGCAAAGTCCACTTTGCTCCCCTCACAAGACATAGAGTTCATAGGAGCAAGGTTGGATACCTTCCAAGCAATGGTTTATTTTCCCAAGAGCAGGGCTCACAGACTGATGGCTCTGGCCCAGCAGTTTCGCAGTGGGTCACTGGTCTCTGCCAGACATTTTCTGAGACTTGTGGGCCACATGGCATCCACGGTCCATGTAACTCCAAATGCTTGTCTGCATATGCGGCCTGCTCAATGGTGCCTCAGAGCCCAATGGATGCAGGCCACAGGAGACTTAAGAGACCAAGTAAGAGTGTCTAAACTATTAGCGGTCTCCCTGCAGTGGTGGCTGCATCTCCCAAACCTGATCAAAGGGGTGCCTTTCCAGGCACCACCACACACACAGGTGCTGACGACCGATGCTTCCCTTCAGGGCTGGGGTGCACATTGCCAGGGGGCATGTACTCAGGGCCTCTGGTCCCCTTGGGAGTCCACACAGCAGATCAATCTGCTGGAGTTGCTCTCCACTGGCCCTCCTTGTTGGAAGGGCTCAGGCAAAAGGGTCCTTTTACCCGAGGAAGGGAACTGCTTACAAAAGCTACCCACAGTTTCAGGCTTTCCCAGCTCCCCATCAGGGTCAGCAGGCCAAAGGCTATGGGCAAGGCCCTCATAAGCAGAAGGCTCCCAAGCTCCAGGTGTCAGCTCTGGCCCAGCCTGGGGAGAATTTTTGACTCCTTGGACATAGCCTCTCTACCCCAAGGAGGACAGCAGCCCACAGGGGGACATTTGATCCATTATGCCCACAGGTGGCCAGCCATCACCACCGATGCCTGGGCACTTCAGGTGGTCAAGGAAGGCTACCCCCTTCACCTGGTACAGACACCTTCCCCTTTCTTTCCGGGAGAGCCCCTTCGGTCTCCCCTTCACTGGGATGTCCTATTGCAGGAACTCGCAGGCCTTCTTGAGGACAAAGTGGTAGAACCAGTGCCCCAACATCTCAGGAGCAAAGGGTTCTACTCCAGGTAATTACTCATGCCAAAAAGAGCAGGGGGGGGGGCCTAAGGCCCATCCTCAACCTGTGCAACCTGAACAAAGATCCTGGTGAGAGAGACGTTCAAAATGCTCTCCCTTGGAACATGCCTTGGATCTGAAGGATGTTTATAGCCACATCCTCATTCACCCCAACCACAGGCAGTATCTTTATTTCATGGTGGAGGGAGGCCACTACCAGTACAGGGTGCTACCCTTCGGTCTGGCATCCATCCCCAGGGTCTTAACCAAATGCCTAGCATTAGGGTCCGCCTACCTCCGTCTCCAAGTGGTATTTGTCTTCCCCTACACGGACAACTGGCTTATAAAAGGAGGCACAGCTGCCGAGGTGCAGCAAGCTACACCATGCACCATCCATGTCCTGCAACATCTGGGGTTCGTGATAAACTACCCCAAGTCTCACCTTCTCCCCAACACAATGTCTGGAGTTCATAGGGGAAAAGCTGGACACCATTCAGGCAAGGGCCTTCCTCCCCCTGGATTGGGCTGACCGTCTCAGGGAATTGGCCGCAGACATGCAACACCATCGCTTGGTGTCGGCTTGACTTCTGTTGCGCCTACTCGGCCACAGGGCCTCCATGGTCCATGTCGCCCCAGACGCCCGTCGGCACATGAGGGTTCCCCAGCGGTGCCTTCGAGACAAGTGGACATACAAGCCACCGGATGCCTCCAGGACAGTCTCTCAATGACTCACCAATTGGTGGAATCTGACTTTGTGGCAAAACCCGCAACACCTCCAAGCAGGGATGCCCTTCCAAACCCCAAATTCCCAAAGGGTCCTCACTACAGATGCCTTCCTGCTGGGATGGGGAGCCCACTTTCAGGAACTTAGTACGCAAGGCAGCTAGTCATAAGCAGAGGTCAACCTCTTGGAGCTTCGGGCAATATATCTAGCTCTCCAAGCATGTTGCCACCACCTGAGCACCAGTCGATGTTGATCCAAACAGACAATCAAGTGGCAGTGTTCTGCGTGAACAAGCAGTGGGGAACGGGATCTCGCACCCTCTGTTGCAAAGCAATAACATTCTGCTCCTACGCAATTTGTCATGGAATACTACAGGCTGTATACCTACCAGGCCAGGACGACACCCTGGCAAACACACTGATCAGGGTCCTTCAACAGCCCGAGTGGCAGCTGGACCACAGAGTGGTCGCCCGGCTCTTCCGACTCTGGTGGACCCCATGGGTGGACCGTTTTGCCAGCCCGGACAACTACCAGTTGCTCCACTCCCGTTCCTGTCAGCCCCACTCATACTGGCTAGCAGCTGACCTGTTCCTCATTCCGTGGCTGGAAGGCCTCTTGTTTGCCTTCCCACCCATGCCATAGATTGCCAAGACCCTTGTCAAGGCTCTTTGTGACAGTGTTGCTTATCCTGGTGGCTCCATTGTGGCTGAGGCAGCCGTGGTTCCTGCTGCTCCTCCGATTGTTAGTGGAGGCTCCGATTCCCTTGGGGAGCTCCCTGGGGCTCTTGTCTCAGGAGGAGGGCTCTCCCCACACCCCAACCTAGGGTCTCTATCATTGACAGCATGGCTGCCGAAAGGGTAGCTGTAGCCCCTTTCAAAGATGGGCCAATACCTCAGGGAGTCGTTAGTGGGATGGGAACAGCTGGGGGATGTAGAAAAACAGTGGGCAAAACTGAAAGGGGGTATTTTAAGGGCAACCAATCTTTTTGTTAAAATGGTAAAGGCAAAAGGAAAAGGAGACCGCTATGGTTTTCGAAGGAAGTAGCTGAAAAAGTGAAGAAAAAGAGGGAGGCCTTCATGAAATACAAGAGATCACAGAAAGAGGAAGACAGGCATCTGTATTTGGAAAAACTTAGAGAAGCTAGCAAAGTAGTCAAGAAGGCAAAGATTCAAAAGGAGGAGGAAATAGCCAATGCAATAAAATGGGGGGATAAGACATTTTTCAGATATATTAGTGAGAAGAGGAAGGGCAAAAGTGGTATTGTCAAGACTCAAGGGTGCAGGGGAGGAATATGTAGAAGCTGATAAGGATAAAGCGGAATTGCTTAACAAATATTTTTGTTCTGTGTTCACAGATGAAGAACCAGGAGCAGGACCTCAGAAAACACCCACAAATAGGAACAGAAGCGAGGGACATCTTGAACAATTTTCAGAAGACTGTGTTCTTGAGAAACTAGTTCAACTTAAAGTAGACAAAGCGATGGGACCGGATGGGATACACCCTAGAATACTGAGGGAACTTGGACGTTCTAGCAACTCCACTGACTGACCTTTTCAATGCCTCGTTGGAGTCGGGAGTGGTGCCAAAGGACTGGAGAGAGGCTCATGTGGTGCCTTTACACAAAAGCGGAAGTAAGGATGTGGTTGAAAACTACAGGCTGGTTAGTTTAACTTCAGTGGTGAGTAAATTATTGGAAACGCTGCTGAAAGAGAAAATAGTGAGGTTTCTGGAGTCCAGCGGATTACAGGATCCGAGGCAGCATGGATTCACCAGAGGCAGGTCTTGTCAGACAAATCTGATTGATTTCTTTGACTGGGTGACCAGGGAGTTGGACCGAGGGAGAGCTCTAGATGTGGTGTATTTAGATTTCAGTAAAGCCTTTGACACTGTTCCTCACAGGCGACTTATAAACTGAGCACCCTAGGGATGGACCCTAAAGTTACTGCTTGGATTAGAAATTGGTTGGATGGGAGGCGACAAAGAGTACAAGTAAATGGAGCTCACTCTGAGGAGAAGGATGTTACCAGTGGTGTGCCCCAGGGATCTGTCCTTGGTCCGATTCTTTTTAACATCTTTGTTAGTGATATAGCGGAAGGGCTGTCGGGTAAGGTTTGCCTCTTTGCAGATGATACCAAAATCTGCAATAGAGTAGACACCCAGAAAGGTGTAGATAACATGAGGAGGGATCTAGCTAAGCTTGAGGCATGGTCTAGAATTTGGCAGCTGGGATTTAATGTTAAAAAATGTAAGGTCATGCATTTGGGCTGCAGCAATCCAAGGGAGCAATACAGTATAGGAGGTGAAGTACTTTTTTCCACTAAAGAAGAGCGGGACCCTAGGCGTGGTTGTGTCTGATGATCTTAAAGTAGCTAAACAGGTAGAAAAGGCGATGGCAAAAGCTAGAAGGATGCTTGGGTGCATACGGAGAGGAATGGCTAGCAGAAAAAAGGAGGTGATAATGCCTCTGTATAAGTCTTTGGTGCGACCTCATTTGGAGTATAGTGTGCAATTCTGGAGACCGCACCTTCAAAAGGATGTGAACAGGATGGAGTCGGTGCAGAGGGTGGCTACTAAAATGATTAGTGGGCTTCATTATAAAGCATATGAGGACAGACTTAAGGATCTTAATATCTACACCTTAGAGGAAAGGCGGGATAGAGGGGATATGATTGAGATGCTTAAATACCTCCGTGGCATAAATGTTCAGGGAGAGAGCCTCTTTCAATTGAAAGCAAGTTCTGCTACGAGGGGACATTGGATGAGGGTGAAGGGAGATAGATTCTGGAGTGATATGCGGAAATATTTCTTTATGGAAAGGGTAGTGGATCCATGGAATAGTCTCCCAGTGGAGGTGGTAGAGATGAGGACAGTAACTGAATTCAAAAAAGCATGGGACCAACACAGAGGATCTCTAAAGGTAAAAAGTGGACTATTGTAGTTGTTGATATGGAAGGACAGACTAGATAGGCCATGTGGTCTTTTTCTGTCATCATGTTTCTATGTTTCAATATTTCTTTCAACCTCTCAGGAGAAATGGAAGATATCCTGTTGGCCTCCCATGAGGCCTCCATCACGAGAGCTTACACCTTCAAATGGTGCATATTCTCGGTGTGGTGCGCAGAGCAGCAGCTAAACCCATTCTCCTGCCTGGTGCAGATGATACTGCAGTACCTTCATCTCTCACAGTCCAGGCTCAAGTTGAACTCTGTCAGGGTACACCTCGGTATCCTAGCAGTGCACCACCACCGTATTGAGGGCAAGCCCCTCTCTGACCAGTCTCTGTGACCTGCTTCCAGACGGGGACTCCTACTGTCCAACCCCCCCCCCCCTGTCCGCCCTCCAGCAGCAGAATGGGACCTCAACGTAGTGTTGACGCAGCTCACCCGCCTGCCATTTGAACCCCTGGTTACCTGCCACCTGAGGTACCTCTTCGGGAAGGTCGTGTTCCTGGTGGCGCTCACCTCCGCTCTCAGGCTTAGTGAGCTAAGAGCCCTAGTGGCAGAGTCGCCGCATACCAGATTCTGCATGAACAGGGTCGTGCTACGCACACACCCCAAATTCCTTCCGAAGGTGGTATCTTCCTTTCATCTCAACCAGGAGGTGGTGCTACCCACCTTTCTTCCCAAGGCCTTACTCCAACAGAGTGGAGACTGTCCTTCACACCTTGGACTGTAAGAGGGCCCTGTCTTTTACATTCAATATACGCAAGACCACTGCAAAGCTGCTCAGCTTTTTGTTTCCTACGACCCCGGTCGCTGGGAGGGAAGTGGTGCCCAAGCAAACACTGTCCACCTGGGTGGTGGACTGCATCGCCCTCACCTATGAGCGGTCTGGGCCCATTCCGGATGACTGTGTCATGGCACACAGTGTCAGGGCCATGGCGGCTTCTGTGGCAAACCTGTGCTCTATTCCGATGCTGGACATCTGCCTGGCTGCCACCTGGTCTTCAGTCCATACCTTTGCAGCTCATTACTACCTGGAGAGGGAGTTACAACGGGACAGCGCCTTTGGCCAGGCCGTGCTCTGCAATCTTTTTGGGGTCTAGGCAGCTCCTACCCTCCGACTCTTCTGTCTTCAGGCTACCGGAGCATTGGTTCCCATCGGACACATGGGTCCTACTGTAGTCTGTATCTGTGGACTCAATTTCTGCTTATGGCTCCCTTTGAGTGTGACCGTGTTTTTCCGTGCAGGCTTGCGGTAGCCTGTAGCTAGGGAGTCCCATATGTGAGGACTGACTTCCTGCTTGTTCCCAGAGAAAGCATAGTTACTCACCTGTAACAGGTGTTCTCCACAGACAGCAGGAATCAATCCTCACAACCCTCCTTCCTCCCTTGGAGTTGCTTCTTTACCATCTTTTATTTTTGCCGTCTTTTAGCTATGTTATCTGACTGAGCAAGATGGCACTCTTGGGTGGAAAGGGTACCATGCATGTGTGGTGTCATCTCTCAAAGGCTTTCTTTGAAAGCTGGGGGGGAGGGGGGGATGCTTCCACGAGGGCTCTGTCGGCACCGACATCTGTATGTGAGGACTGATTCCTGCTGTTCCCGGAGAACACCTGTTACAGGTGAGAAACTACGCTTACTGCTCAGTACTTGTTTTTATTCCAGCTAGGGATTTGCCCCTTCCCTGCAATTTCTTGTTACAATATTTGTTTTGAAAGAGAAATACTAGCATCATGTGAACAGAGTTCATGAAGCAGTTTTGGGAAAGGGATGGTGCAGCCTACCATTAATAGTAACGAGGGAGGGGGGGCACTGATCTGTAGGTTGTAGGGGGGCGCTTGATATCCTAGCACTGGCCCTGATGGGTGGGCAGGATGAAGTAAGACATTTTGAGTTGCTGTGAATTCCTGAAAAAAGGTTTGAAAGAGCACTAAACTGTGAAAGAAGACTTGGTGATACTAGTTCATTAATTCTTTTTTCTGGTTAATAGTTCTTTAGGGCCTTCAGAATTTCTGAAGGAATCATAAAATTTTAAGTGGTTTTTTTCTCCTCTTTTTTTCTTGCTCTTTGTTTTTCAAAGAAGATAGTATTCAAATTGTCCAGTGAATGTTGCTGTGTGATTCATTGATTTATTATATTGAGCATTAAAATTAATTGATCTTGCATTTGCATGTGGCATCTCCACCATTTATTGCACATCTGTATATTTTGCACGAGGAGCATATCGTCATTTTGCTCCTTATGGATGTTTCAGTTGTAAGAAAAATGTTATTTTTGATGGAAAATTTTCACCAAGTGGCATGCTTACTAAAAATGCAGTAAGCTGCTTTGCAGTAGCTGCAAAATCTGTGCGGTATCAGTAAAGAAAGCCTTTGGGAATGCCACCACGCATGCCTGGTCCCCTTCCCGCCCAAGGGTGCTTCCCTTCGGCCTTGCATTTGCCCGCGGGTGTTCATCGAATGCCTCGCGGTAGCTGCAGACCACCTTCAACTGCAGGCACCTTCGTATACCCTTATCTAGACGACTGGCTCGTTACAGGGGGAACGGCCGACGAGGTGCAGCGGGCCATGGCCTGCACCGTCCACCTCCTCGAGCACCTCAGCTTTGTGGTCAATTACTCGACGTCTCATCTCACTCCAGTCCAATCCCTGGAGTTCATCGGCACATGCCTTGACACTCAGCGGTCGACGGCCTTCCTTCCCCAGGACAGAACAGACCACCTCACTGCCCTAGCATCTATGGTCCAATGCTGTGACATAGTATTGTCCCGAGCAATGCGCTGTCTCCTCGGCCATATGGCCTCGACAGTTCATTTTGTTCCCGATGCCCAACTGCATATGCAGGCGGCACAGTGGTGCCTTCGAACTCAGTGGTCTCAGGCAATGAGTTGTCTTTGAGATGCCATCTCTGTCACTCCTCAACTGACAGAGTCCCTCGATTGGTGGCAGGACGCCTGAAACCTGCTTCGGGGCATGCCGTTCCAGGCCCCACAACACGACAAGGTCTTGACCATTGATGCCTCCCTCATGGGCTGGGGAGCCCATTGCGGCAAACTCCGCACGCAGGGTACTTGGACCCTGGAAATGTCCCGACAGCCATTCAGTCTTCTCAAACTCCGAGCGGTCCTTCTCGCCCTCCAGGCATTCAGGCACCACATTCACCACCGGCGGTGCTCGTCCAGATGGACAATCGGGTGGCAATGTCCTATATGAACAAACAAGGGGGCACTGGCTCTTACAGCCTCAGCCTGGAGGTGGTAGCCTATGGTCCTTTGCGGTTTGCCAGGGCATAGCTCTATGGGCCACCTATCTCCTGGGCCAGGACAGCGTCCTGGCAGACAGGCTAAGCCAGCTACTCCAGCTACACGAGTGGCGCCTCTGCCCACAGATGACACAGCAACTGTTGCAGTGCTGGGGAACAGTGGTCCTAGACCTCTTCGCCAGCCCGGTGAATTTGCAGCTCCCACGGTTCTGCGGCCCAGTTCCCCATCCAAACAGGGAAGCCTCCGATGCCTTCCTCCTGTCATGGACGCACGGCCTCCTATATGTGTCTCCTCCCATCCCGCTCATAGCGCAAACTCTTCTCAAAATACAGCGGGATGGGACCTCAGTAATTTTTGTGGCCCCGGCAGCCCTGGTTCCTGCTGTTGCTCCGCCTCTCATCAGAGCCTTTGCTTCCCCTCGGCACCACACTGGGCTTGACGACGCCGGAGGAGGGTCTGCTACTCCACCCGAACTTGAGGTCCTTATCCCTCACGGCCTAGCCGCTGAGCAGATTGCTCTAGCCCTGCTTTACCTCTCGGTGGAGGTCGAGGACATATTGCTGGCCTTGTGCAACAACTCTACTAGGAGGACTTGCGCCTTTAAATGGCATCGGTTCTCAGTGTGGTGCTCGGGGATACGGGCCAACACCACCTCTTGCCTCACCCACTTGGTCCTGCAGTACCTGCTCCATCTATTGCAGGCAGGCTTGAAGTCCAACTCGGGGTCCATCTGAGCGCTATCTCGGCTAACCACCACTCTGTCGGGAGCAGAACCCTCTTGGGCAACTGCTTCATGCGTGGGCTGCTTCTTTCCAAGCCCCCCCCCCCCATCCGGCCACCTCCAGCAGAGTGGGACCTCAATGTCTTCCTCACATGACTAACTCAGCCACCCTTCAAGCTGATGGCATCCTGCTTGCTTCAGCACCTTTCCTGGAAGGTGGTTTTTCTGGTGCCTCTCACCTCGGCCCGGAGGGTCATTGAGCTTCAGGCCTTGATGGCTGACGCCCCCTACACGAGATTCTGTGAGAACCAGGTGGTTCTCCAAATGCACCCCAAGTTTTCTCCCAAAAGTTGTCTTGGATTTCCACCTCAACTATGAGATAGTGCTGCTGATCTTCCCGAAGCCCTGCACCGACCGGGCATTGGCGGTCCTCCATACCCTTGACTGCAGGAGAGCTCTTTCCTACCTGCAGTGTATTCAGGCTCACCACAGGTCTGAGGCTTTTCGTCTCCTATGACTCTGCCTTATGGGGCTCATCACTAAGCGGACCCTTTCCATCTGGGTGGCAGACTGCATCGCCTTTGAATTCAGTCTCTTCCGCCAGAAGTCCAGCCTTATTCCCCTATAGACGTTGGTTGAGGAACTGAAGAGAAAATCCTTTTTTTTTTTCCTAGAAGGTAAGTTGGGGAAGGTCAGGGTTACTTTTCTGGAGTAGTTCCAAGTCTGTGGAGCCAACTGAGCACAAAATGCCGAGGTGGCTCTGAAGCTTGAGGGACCTTCCCATCCTGAGGAAAACTCGACCCAGAAAAGAAAGGAACTAAGCCCCCAGGTATACTAAGTCCTGGAACAGAAGCAGGCTGCTCTTGGGTAGCTGATCACCAATCCCAGCCTTTCCAACCAATAAATTACCAGTAAACTACTGATGGTCATTCAGGAGAATATCGACGTGAAGAATCTTTAGGTTTCAGGAAGTGTCTGTAGGTATCAGTCTTGGAAGCCCTACATCAGGGTCCTTAGTGAACCATCATCTGCTCAGGATTTGGTCCGTTCTGGGCCTGATGATCCTAGAGGCCTCAGACACAGGCCTCCCAGGCTGATACACAGGTCTCTTGAACCTGTTGGCAGTGCCTGCCCCTTCTCTTGTTACCTCAAGAGAAGAGCCTCCTGTGGCAGGGACTCAGGATAATGGAGGATCCTGGTCCTACTACTACTACTACTAAACATTTGTATAGCACTACAAGACATACGCAGCACTGCACAGACACATGTAAAAGACGGTCCCTGCTCATCAGAGCTTGCAATCTAGTCAAGACAGACAACACAGTAGCTGTAGACACGGGATACATCTAGGGGGAATGGTAAGGAAATGCAAGGTGAATCAAGATCCAAAAGTGGCAGTGAATAGGTGAGTTTTCAGCCTGGATTTAAAAAGGGTCAGAGAAGATGCCTGATGTACAGATTCAGGTAGTTTGTTCCAGGTATAAGGAGCAGCAGGGTGAAAGGAGCAATCTCTTACAGCCTGGCCCTTGGTAAGCATAGGCTCTACAAGAAGGGCTATTTGGGAGTGATATTAGACAACCTGCTTAAGGCCCGGGTGAGCCTCTAAGTACTTAGCTTATGTGTGAGTCTGGCGAGTTTTCGAGAGATGGTATTCCTCTCAATCCATGAAGACCAGGAAGGTGTTGATGACTGAAAGGGCTGCCCTTTGTTCCCGTTCATAAGGCTTCCTTCAAGGATTTGACTCTTAAAGTGATTTTCGAGTTGGCTGTAGCGTCCACTTGGTGGACGCTCTGAGCGGCAGGTCTTGTCTTTCAGTGAGCATTTCTTGGTCATCTTGATAGCTTCTGTCTCCTTGCGGACTGTGCTTTCTCCCAAAACTGCTAACCACCTGTCATCTTAATCAGACCGTCATTCTTCCCCTTCCTCCATGGATCTTCAGAAAGATCCCTCGCTGTGTGTAATGGACATGCAGAGGATATTGAACAGGTACCTGTTTACTAATTTCTTTTTCCAGTCAGCTCATCTGTTTATTTTTTTGTCCTCTGCAGTCCATGGACAGGACTGACATTGGCCAAGTCCTCTATTCCCCAATGGATTCAGGAGGTTCTTGTGTCAACATATGTTTTGGCTGGTAATCGGATGCTAGAGGGAATTAAACCTCAATCTACTGGGGCTCAGGTTGATTCCTGGCTAGAGTCTGCCTGGGAGTCTCCAGGGTATATTTGTAAGGTGCCTACCTCATTTTCTCTGAAAATTTTGTAAAGCACTACAGGTTCCATGTGGAAGCCGGAGTAGATAGCACTTTTGGCATGGCAGTCCTATCCAAAGCGTTGTCTTCCTCCCTCCCTGGGTCTTGAGAGCTTGAGTAGGTCCTACTCATATAGACTGATCTAGCAGGATGATAAGGAAGGAGAAATTTTACCTGATGATTTTCTTCACTTGAATCCTGCTAGATCATTCCAGGACACACCCTGGAAATTCCTATTAAAGGCTGAGAAGCCCTGCTGCCCTTTTATCGCATATGTCTGAATAAGTGCCAGGTACAGAGTTAATTCTGGTAAGAGCCAAACATTTGTGTGTTTTTTTGTTGTTGTAAAGTTGAATTGTTGGTTATTCATGTTATGCATTATGAGTTTTTTGACTCTTTTGGTTTACTGCTTGGAAAATGTCATACTGGCTTCTCTGTGCGACAACAAAATATATATTTAGTGATGACATCATTGAAAGTTGTTCAAGTCTGCCTCCACCTACTGGCAAGGGAACATAACCCACTTGTTAGCTCTGGTCTAGCAGGATTCAAGGAAAGAAAATTATCAGGTAACATTTCTCCGGGGTTCTGTACATCTGTTGGGGCCAATGTGGCTGGGTTTGGATGAGAAACACAGACAATCCAGGACAAAAGTGTCAATACAAGAAAAGCAAACATTCTCTGTAACAAAGTTCAAAGCTCGTATCAAAGTGATGTAGCTAATGCATGCAGCTACAAAAGAAATATGCTTCTAGAATACTATGGAGAGGGGGGTTGTCATGCTTCACAAGTAAGCTGCTAAGAATTTATGTAGAAAAGAAATCGTAGGTGCTGCGAGTTATCCATGCTGAAACATTCTTTCCTTGTAAGTAAGGTATTGTAATCTGAAAACTTACTGCTTTTCATCCAGCAGAAAGCGGTGCCCATCATCCCATCTGTTGACAAGTTCCTGCACAGTCTGTTTCAAAGGAGAAACTATATATACAGGGCCTTTAAAACCTTCAGTAAAAACTCTGGCCTAAACTTAAAATGCTGATCTAAGCATAATAATGGAGCTAGTATTACTTAGAGGCCATTAACATGGAATTTTTAAATGTGAAAGAACATTTCAGAATATTGCATGGATATATAATACTGATAGTGAGCTAGCCAGCTTCTGCAGGATCAGCTCCTGACCAGATTGTACCATTGTTTTTTTGTATAAATAGATGCTTAGTTTTAGGATGGTTACATGTTAAAGATATTAATTTTAATGGACTGCCCTTTTATCAGGAAAGGAATCTTGTTGCTGACTGTGCCTCCCATTGATTATTGTGATGCCCTTTCTGTTGCCACATTCTTAAAGCAGGATGTTCTTCCCATTAGGTGCTTTTGCAGCTCTGTACAAAGCAGGTATAAGTAATTTAGCATAGAAGAGTCTAGAACCAGCTGTATTCAAAGTCACTACAGTCATGTCATGCTAAAAGCTGACTGCTTTTTGCCAAAAATTGAACATTGAAACCTGGGGCACAAGCACTGAAATTATATAATGTGTGTGTTCTTTGTCTTAAAAATATAAAATTACAAAATTGATGGGATAGTGCTGACCAGTTGTGAAGCAGCTTTCCTGTAGACAGTTGTCTAATTGGTAAATCCAGACAGAAGGATTTGGGAGTGGTCCCAGAGGACTGGAGAAGGTCGCACATGTTGCTTTACACAAAAGCAGAAGTAAGGATGAGTTTGGGAACTACAGGCCAGTTAGTCTGACCTCTGGTGAGTAAATTAATGGAAACCCTGCTAAAACAGAGGATAGTGATGTTTTTAGAGTACATGGCTTGCAGGATCTGAGGCAGTCCATGCACTGGGCGATCAGAAAGTTGGTCTGAGGCAGAGTTCTAGATGTGATGTTCTTAGATTTCAGTAAAGCCTTTGACAGTCTTCTGCACAGGTGACTTATAAATAAATTGAGCGCCCTAGGGATGGATCCTAAAGTGACTGGATTAGAAATTGTTTGAGTCTGAGGTGACAGTGTACAAGTAAATGGGTTCTCTGAGGAGAAGGATGTTACCATTGCTGTGCCGCAGGGATTCTGGCCAGCAATCGCCTTGCTCCGGATGCTTTCCTGATCCACTGGTGCAGAGGCCTATCATATGCCTACTCCCTCAATTTCGCTAATCGCAAAGACTCTTGAAGCTCCAGGCCGAGATGGGATCCATGATTCTCATTGCTCCTTACTGGCCTTGACAGCCATGGTTCCTGTTACTGCTACAGCTCTCGCAGAAGGAGCCTCTTTGTCTAGGCTCTGACCCAGACCTCATCTCGCAGGAAGGCAGCTCCCTGTTGCATCCCAACTTCTGCTCCCTAGCCCTCATAGCATGGATGCTGAGTGGGTAGCCCTCGTGGAGCTTGCCCTCCCTGAGGTGTCACTGAGATCTTGCTTGCATTTCGCAAGGAGTCAAAGCATAAATCCTACACGTTCAGGTAGCAGCATTTTGATGTTTGGTGCGCTGGTCAGGCATTGGATCCCTTTGTCTGCCCTGTGAGCCAGCTGTTGGAGTACCTTTTGAGCCTTTCTCAGTCTGGGCTCGTCCATCTTGGTGCATGTGCATCTCAGTGTGATAGGAGCATTCCATCATGGCTGTGATGGGAAGCCCGTCTCCGCTCAGCTTCTGGTACACCAATTCATGAGGTGCTTGCTTCTCTTGAAGCCTCCAGGTAAGGCCCCTATGGTTGCTTGGGGACCTGAGCCTGGTCCTTGGCCAGCTCATGCGGGCCCCATTTGAGCAGCTGAACACGTGTCCACTGAAGTTCTTGACCTGGAAGTTTCTCTCTTCCTGGTAGTCATCTTGTTGGCCCGGCGTGTCAGCGAGCTCCAGGCTCTGGTCGCACACCCTCCATCACCAGGTTCCACAAGAAATGGGTGGGGCTCCACATACACCTGTATTTTCTGCTTTTACCTCAACCCAGTCCATTGTCCTTCTGACATTCTTTCCCTGGCCTCACGCCAATTGTGGTGAGGCAGCGCACATGCTGGATTGCAAGCGTGCGTTGGCCTACTTGGAGCATACAAAGGTGCACCGTCAATCCTTTCAGTTGTTGGTCTCCTTTGACCTCAATAGGCTGTGGGTCGCTATCTCTCTGGCTTGCTGATTGCATTGCCCATGCATATTCCTTGGCTGGTCTGAGGGTCATGTCACGGCTCACAATGTCCGTACGATGGCTACATTCCTGTTCGGTAATCCAGTTTAGTCCTCCACAATCGGGTAGTGCCCCTCCTCCTGCAGCCTGGAGACTGGACCAATCAAGTCTTCTGTAGTATATATGCAGACGGAGCTCCCAGAAGCCCCCAGTGTGTCCAGTCTCCTTGCAGCTTGAGGACTGCTGTGCCCTTTCTGGGCACACTAAGTGACACTTGAAGGAGCAACACTAGTTAGTTCTTTTGGGGTTTTGTTTTTGGTCCTTTATTTACCATTTCTTTGCTAGGTAGCTGTATCTTTAAAAAGAAAAAAATCCATTACCACAGGGGACATCCTGGGGGAAGCCAGACCTGCATTGGGCTCCTGCCTTCCTGCCTGGGGATTTCTGAAACCTGGGTTGAGTTCTCCCCTAGGCTGTACGGGGAAGAGCCATACCTGCTACAGCATTGTCTGTTACCTGGAGAAGCTGGCTGAGTTCCTGGCTGTTTCCTGAGCTGGTAGGAGTTTTCATTTCCTTACCTTTCTCGGGCACTGCTGCTCCCTCCTGTTTGATTTGTCAGAGGGTCTGTCAGCTCCCCTGCCTCAGGATTTGCATTTTTTCCTGAATTTTTTCGCTTGCCCTGTATTTGAGGGTCGTTTTCTTTCTTTTCCATGTTATTTGGTTGCCTTTGTATTTTCGTGCCGTTTTTTACCGCGGGTGAAAAAGTGCGGCGGCCATTTTGAATTTCTAAAGAGTGCTTTTTAGGGGCATTTTTTAACACTTGTGCACGGGTTCCCCTGGCATTTTTGGGGTTTCTTATGCTGGCGATTTTGCTCAGGGCACCCCTGGGATTCTGGGGAGTGTTTTATTTTCTGAAAAAAAAAAAAAAAGTTTTAAATTTAAGTCTGTACTAATTTGCATAGGGTTGGTCCCTTTGGTGTGGGCTTCCCTGTTTCTGTTCCCTTCTTTCCCGCTGGGCGGAGGTTGCCTTAGCATGGCTGCCAAACCCTAATGCATGATTTGTGGGTCCCGCAGAGGTGCGGTGACTGACTCTGGCATTTGCAGGGGCTGTGCTTCAGTTTCTTCAGACCTGGAGCGTCCTATTGAAGTTAAGGAACAGCTTATCCCCGGGGACACTTCTCTTTTGGGGGACAGTGTCCCTTCAACGAGCGTCCCCCCTTCTGGATCGGTCCCACCGTCCAATGATTCGGTACCTGAGCTCCAACATGCGGCTATAGTAGCGCCGCCTATGGACTTTTCCCCTGATTTCGTTCTCATGCATCAGGCTTTCCACTTGAGCCGGTCCGGTCAGTTGCCGGAGGCTTGGCCCGCCTCTCTCCCCTCAGGACCCGCAGGGGAGGTTCAGCGGTCTTCTCAGCACGCGGTCAAATGGCTCAAGTTGGTGGACCAGGATCAGGTCACCCTTTGTCTCCCGGATTCCGAGGCGGAGGCTGATCCTGAGACTGAGGAGTTAGAGGACGGGAAGATCCCTGAGCCGGAAGATCAGGCTCGGATCATTCGGGTGTTTCGAAGGGACGAGCTGATCCCTTTGGTCACGGAGTCTCTGCAAGCGCTTAACCTATCGGCGGTGCAGCCCCTGAAGGAGGGAGGGTCTTGAGGATCCTCTCATTCAGGCGGTCAGGGATGCCCAGGTAGTTTTCCCCGTGCACTGCGTGGTTGAGCAGATGATCCATGCGGAGTGGGAGCAGCCGGAATCCGGTTTGAAAGGGATTCGGACCATGAATCGTCTTTACCCCCTTGCCGACAAGGACAGGGACTTGTTTAAGTCTCCACGAGTGGATGCTGAAGTTTCGGCAGTGACCAAGAAAACCACCATCCCGGTTGAAGGGGCTGCGGCCCTGAAGGATGTTCAGGACAAGAAGGTTGATAATTTGTTGAAGCAAGCCTTCGACACCAATGCCTTGTCTTTGCAAGCCTCTATTTGTGGGGCGTGGGTAGCTCGGGCTTGTTTGCGGTGGTCACAGCATCTGCGCTCGGGTTTCCGGTCTAGACCAACAGGGTCTGCTGGATGTTACCCGCATGGAGTCGGGATCGGCCTACTTGGCGGATCTGTTTTATGATTTAATCCGCTCCTTAGCGAATAGTATGGCCTCCGTGGTAGCGGCGCGCCGGTCCATCTGGTTGCGCAACTGGGCGGCTGACGGTTCTTCCAAGTCTCGCCTCAGTAAGCTGCCCTTTAAGGGCAGATTGTTATTTGGTGAGGCTCTCGATAAGTTGGTGAAGGATCTCGGTGAGTCTAAGGGTGGACGGCTTCCGGAAGATAAGCCTAAGCTCAATAGATCGTCCACCTCGGCGCGCGGTCAGTTTCGGGATTTTCGCAGGTTTCGTTCCTCCCGACTGTGGACATCGCAGCGCGGTCGTTTTGGAACCCGTCATCAAGGATTTCGTGGTTTCAGGGGAGCGGGAAGAGGCTTCTCCGGAGCCGCCTCTTCCTCGGCCTCTTCCTTTAATCGCAAGCCACAATGAAACGAGGCGGGCTCTAGAGGGAGGCCTGGTTATCGGGGGTCGTTTGCGCGACTTTCTTCCTTCTTGGGCCCAAATTACGTCAGATCGGTGGGTGCTGCTGCAGATTATAGAAGAAGGTTATGCCCTGGAGTTTGCGTACCCACTTCCAGATTCCTTTGTTCTGTCACCCAGCAAGGGAGCTCAAAGGACGCGGGACATCCACGTGACCCTGGATCGGCTGCTTTCACTGGGGGCAGTGGTTCCGGTTCCTCCTTTGGAAAGAGGCGCAGGTCGCTACTCCATCTATTTTGTGGTTCCCAAAAAGGGCGGCTCTCTTCGTCCGATCTTGGATCTCAAAGGCGTGAATCGCGCTCTCAGAGTGCCGCACTTCCGTATGGAGACCCTGCGGTCAGTCATCGTAGCAGTGCGTCAGGGGGAGTTTTTGACGTCCCTCGATCTCACCGAGGCCTATTTACACATTCCCATCCGGCCCTCTCATCAACGGTTTCTCCGCTTCGCGCTTCCGTGGGGCCACTTCCAATTCCGGGCCATGCCGTTCGGACTCGCCACGGCTCCCCGCACCTTCACAAAGGTAATGGTTGTCGTCGCGGCGGCCTTGCGCAAGGAGAGCATCCTGGTCCATCTGTATCTCGACGACTGGTTGATTCGAGCAAAGTCCAGTCGGGAGTGTGGGCAAGTCACGAGCAGGGTGGTGGCTCTGCTGCGGTCCCTCGGCTGGGTGGTGAACAAATGCAAGAGTTGTCTGTGTCCGACGCAGGATCTCGAGTACCTGGGGGTTCGCTTCGACACAGCACGGGGCTTGGTGTGCCTTCCGGAGCGCCGCTTTCTGGCGTTGCGGGCTCTTGTCCGACTCTTCCGAGGGATGCCCGCTCCGTCGGCGTGGTGGTACCTGCGGCTCCTCGGAACGATGGCAGCGACCTTGGAGGTGGTGCCTTGGGTGCGCTTCCACATGCGTCCGCTGCAGAGTGCTCTTCTGCGCCGTTGGTCCAACCAGTTCGACTCATTGAACAAGAGATTGCCTTGCCCAAGGGCGGTTCGCCGATCACTACGGTGGTGGCTCTCCTCCGAGAACCTGACACGGGGGATTCCCTTGGAGCCTCCACTTTGGGTTCCGTTCACAACGGATGCGAGCGTAACCGGCTGGGGGGCTCACTGCGAGACCCGCTTCGCTCAGGGGGAATGGTCTCCCCGGGAGGCTTCTTGGTCGATCAACCGTCTCGAATTACGGGCAGTACGGCTAGCCCTGTTGGCCCTGGAGATTCTAGTCCTCGGCCGACCGGTGCGGGTCCTGTCGGACAATGCGACCACAGTAGCTTACATCAATCGCCAAGGGGGCACCGGCAGCGTGTCCTTGGAAGCAGAAGCGACGGCCTTGTTCAATTGGGTGCAGACTCGTCTTCCGGCAATCTCGGCAGCACACATTGCAGGCGCAGACAATGTCCAGGCCGATTTTCTCAGCAGAGTGCGGGTAGACCCCGGAGAGTGGGAACTCAACCCACAGGTTTACGCGCAAATAGTCCGGCGGTGGGGTCCGCCCATCATGGATCTCATGGCGACATTTCAATCGGCCAAGACAGGGCGCTTCTTCAGCAGACGAAGGGAGCGCATGTCCGAGGGGATCGACGCTCTCATTCAGCCGTGGCCAACGTCCGGTCTTCTTTATGTCTTTCCTCCGTGGGCTCTGATCGGCCGGGTCGTGCAACGCATCGAGAGCCATCGGGGTCGAGTGTTACTGGTGGCCCCGGATTGGCCCCAGAGGCCCTGGTATGCCGATCTGGTCCAGCTGCGCGACGGCGTTCCATGGCTCCTGCCCGCGCTGCCGGATCTTCTTCTTCAGGGTCCCTTGCGGATGCCCCAAGTGGATCGATTCTCGCTTACGGTTTGGCCATTGAGAGGGCTCGGCTGAAAAAGAAGGGCTACTCCCCCGCGGTGATTTCTACCCTTCTGCGGGCGAGGAAAACGTCCACTTCTCTTACTTACGTTCGGATTTGGAGGATCTTTGAGGACTGGTGCACCCGGCGGGGAGTCCGGGCGGCGACGGTTTCCGTGCCCGTCGTTTTAAGTTTTCTTCAGGATGGTTTCGATAAGGGCCGTGCGGCTAGTTCCCTGAAAGTCCAGTTGGCGGCTATCTCGTGTTATCGAGGCAAGGTTTTGGGCCGTCTTCTCGGGGCTCATCCGGATGTACGTCGTTTCCTTACGGCTGTTTTTCATTTGCGGCCCTCCCGCAGGATTTTCGTTCCTCCGTGGGACTTGAATTTAGTGCTGCGGGCCCTGGTTCGTGAACCTTTTGAGCCCCTGAGTAGAGCGTCCCTGAAAGATCTCACGCTGAAGACGGTTTTTTCTTGTAGCCATCTGTTCGGCACGGCGCATTTCTGATCTGCATGCATTGTCCTGCCGAGAACCTTTTTTGTCTTTTTCCGCGGATCGGATCATCCTCCGTCCGGTCCCTTCCTTTTTGCCAAAGGTAGTGTCTCCTTTCCACATGAATCAGGCAGTGTTTCCTTCCGGTGCTTTCTTCGCACTCTGTCGGTTCGGCGGACAAAGGTCTTCACCGGCTCGATGTGGGTCGTACGCTTCGTCGTTATCTGAAGGCTACCGAGACTTTTCGGAAAACTGACCGTCTTTTCGTGCTCTTCGGGGGTGCGCGTAAAGGGGAAGCGGCGGCTAAAGCCTCCATTGCAAGATGGCTCAAGGAAGCGATCGCGTCTGCGTATCTGTTGCAGCAGCGGTCTGTTCCGGAGGGGCTACGGGCTCATTCCACTAGGGCTCAGGCGACCTCTTGGGCGGAGTATAGTATAGCCTAGTTCCGCCAGCAGATATCTGTAAGGCGGCCACTTGGTCGTCTCTGCATGCTTTCAGTAAACACTATCGCTTAGATGTGTCAGCGGCTCGGGATTCCTGTTTTGGTTCGGCGGTTCTGCGCGCCGGATGGCAAGGTCCCGCCCGGTCTTGACTGCTCTGTTACATCCCGATTGTGGAGGACTAAACTGGATTACCGAACAGGAAATGGAAATTACACTAACCTGGTAATTGTAGTTCCTGGTGGGTCCAGTTTAGTCCTCCTTCCCTCCCGACTATCTGCTATAATAATGCGGCGCGCTTTTCCGAACGGTTGATCATAAGACGGTTCCTCTTTTCCGTTCGGACCTTTTTTTCTTTACAGCCGCGTTTTTTGCTATGGCTCTTCCTTTTCTCAGGTGTTCAGTCAGCTCCTGAGATTTCTGATGGTGAGCTGTGTTTTGATTACCGGGGCGTCGGTACCGGCGCAATGCAGTGTTCTGACTTCCTCGTTTGGGGAGGGGGTTGGATATTTATTGGGGGGTACAAATTGTTCTTTCTTATGTCATTTTGTATATTAATCTAATGTGTTGCTTCGTTAAGTATGCTTTGTTACTAGTACACTGGGGGCTTCTGGGAGCTCCGTCTGCATATATACTACAGAAGACTTGATTGGTCCAGGCTGCAGGAGGAGGGGCACTACCCGATTGTGGAGGACTAAACTGGACCCTCCAGGAACTACAATTACCAGGTTAGTGTAATTTCCATTTGGTAGCCAACCTCTGTTCTGTCTCTGCAGAAGAGATCTGTAGGGATGTGACACGGTCTTTCGTCCATAACTTCGCAGCCCACTACTGTCTGGATGGGGATTCCCGACGGGACAGCAATTTTGGCCAGGCTGTACAACGGCATCTCTTTAGGTCTTGGGTTAACTCTTGCCCACTAGCCCTTCTGTCTGTCCAGGCTACTTGCTCAAAATTCCCTTGGTTGATATTGACTGTGGATACTGCATTGGATGGGTCCTTCGACAGAACTGCCTCTCTGGTCTTCATGGCTTCTCCAGTTCTTGATGCCAGGTTGGGTTATTCTTCTCCTTGCATTCCAGTAGCCTGGAGCTTGGGAGTCCCATACGAGAGGACTTTTCTTACTTGCTTACGGAGAAAGCATAGTTACCTGTAACAGGTGTTCTCTGTGAATAACAGGAATAAGTACTTGCAACGCTCCCATCTCCTTGGGAAGTTGCCTTTTGGCCCCTGCTATGTTATACTGAATATGGCACCGCAGCGGACAGGGAAGGCAGGCACGCATGCATGTGCGGCATACCTCCCAAAAGCTTCCTTTGGAAGCTGGGGAGCATTCTGTGTGGTGCTCTGTTGGTGACATCACTCATACGTGAGGACTTATTCCTGCTGTTCATGGAGAACACCCACTGCAGGTGAGTAACTACGCTTTACAGCCCTCTTTCAGCATAATTGTGTTCCTCTGTCAGTGCATATTGCTTTCTAAAAGACCAGTGAAGGAGCACAGATCCCAGAATATGTTATGATTTTTTTTTTTCGTTTTAAAGCAAGCATTGATATGGGCTCTGTGGTCCTATTAGTGGCTTGGTTTACATGTTGACAAATATGGGGGGGCGGGGAGGGTGGTTTGGATTCCTGATCCCACAGCAATTTAGTGCAATCTTTTTTTTTTTTTTTTTGTCCCTAGAAAACAACATGGAAGGGAATGCCCTAAAGTTCTATAGGGCTGATATTCTTGGCAACAAATAAGTATGAGCAAAACAAAGAAGCCATCACTGCTCTTGAGAAAGAAGGTCCTTAAAATCAAAATATACTGACCACATTGCCTGGGTCTGCCTCTGAGCTTTGTACTAAATCTAAATTACACTATTGGCCATATTCTACCTTTCTGAGGTTGCTTTCTAAATCTTAAATGCTCATTCTTCCTTTTCCTGGTCTTGTCAGTTTTAACCATATTAGCTATAAGTAAAATGTTTCCTGAAACCTATTTATCTTGTCTGTCTCTTAAATTTATAAGCACTACTTGGCCAGAGTTGTCCTTATGTGTGCAGCGCTATACAATTATATACATCTGGTACTATTACAGAAATGGTAGCAATAGGAAGACTTTATACTCCTCATATTTGGCCATGTCTTGTATTCATGGCCATCAGTTTTTTCTCTTTAGTTAAGTAGCTTTTGCTTTACTGAATCTAATATTTTATATGATCTTACTGTATGCCACTATTTACCTCGTTAGTCTATTGGCTTTAGATTTATTGAACGTGGTATTTTGAGTTTTTGTAACTATTTCATTTAATTCTGTTGTCCTTTTTTTTTCCTACTAAGAATTATATCTTATATGATTTTTTTAATTGCATACTGCTTTGTATGATTTAGAAAGGGGATTGTTTATTTCCAGTTTTCAATATACCAGCATTTGTCAGAACATCACAGCGATTTACAAAACAAAGTTGATTAAAACAAAGCAGAAGAAAAGAGAGAGGATAAATTAGGTAAAAATAAGAATAATGGTCCTCTTCATGACTCCTATGCATGGTGCTTCAAGCATCAGTCTTCGAAGACCTTTGTAAAAAATAGAAGGCTTTTAAGTCCAACTTTCAATTTGGCTAGAGAAGCCTCCAATCTAAGATGCGTGGGACTAGCATGCTATGAAAGCAGAGCCAAAATATAAAAAGTAATGCTTCAGGTAGAAAGATTTGCACAGGGTGAGGGAGGAATAAAAAGCTACTTATTATAAGAGTGAAATTATCTCAATGGCGCATGGGAAATTAAGCTACTAAAAGTTGGGCAGGTTGACTTACCCACATTATTTGAAATTCTAGGAATAGGAGGAACTGGAGCTCAAAAACCCCAAAGTTGCTGAATCAGTGATCACAAGGAGGCAAAGAATAGTTGTGGTTGGTAACTCTCTTCTGAGGAATACTGAGGTTTCCAGCTACCAACCAGACCTGATGACCCGGGAGGCATACTGTGTGCCAGGTGTAGTTGCATTATGGAGAGTCTGAACTCATCAAGCCGTGGTGTGACCACACCTTGAATATTGCGTGCAATTCTGGTCGCCATATCTTAAAAACAAAATAGTTGAATTAGAAAAGGTACAAAGAAGAGCCACCAAAATGGTAAAGGAAATGGAAGGATACTCCTATGAGGAAAGGCTTAAAAGGTTAGGGCTTTTCAACTTGGAAAAGAGACGGCTGAGGGGAGATATGATAGAGGTCTATAAATTAATGAATGGAATGGAACAGGTAAATGTAGATCAGTTGTTTACGCCATCAAAAAGTAGAAAGAATAGGGGACACGCAAAGAAGCTACAATGTAACTTATTCTAGACTAATAAGAGAAAATATTTTTTCTCCAGGAACAAGCAGGAAGTCAATCCTCGCATATGGGTGACGTCGGCACCGACGGAGCCCTCGCGAAAGCATCCCCCTATATTTCAAAGAAAGCTTTTGGGAGATGCCACCAAGAATGCATGGTCCCCTTCCTGCCCAAGGGTGCCATCTTGCTCAGTCTCTTTTTTTCCGCGAAGCCCTTCAGGTGTTGGTCTGGCTTGTCCCCAGAAAAAGTTGGTTTTTTTTCCTCAGTTTCATACTCTCGCCTCTGGAAGCGCACCGGTACTCTTCCCGCCACTGACCTTGCTGCCTCGGCATAGAGTTCGGTCTATTTTTGTAGTTTTCATGGCGTCTTTGCGCCTTTTTTCTTCCACTGGCAGCCCGGTGAGTCTTCGAACTCGCAGGGGTATTCTTTTCCCCCATGGCTACCAGTGGCTTTAAGAAGTATGATCGGTGCTCTAAAATTGTCCTTGACCGACACACACGACTGCTGTCTCTGCTGCCTTGGACCAGACCACGATGCAGCAGCCTGTGGTCTCTTCAAAAGGATGTCCAGTAAGGTCCTCAAGAGCCCCCAGCAGCAGCATAATAAGTTGTCCCCCCCCCCCCCAAGTCCCTGGTGCCTCCGAAAAGCCAGGGCCTCATCTGAGGCCCCGACGTTTTGGGTGGAACCTCTCGAACCAGTGCCTCATCATGGGTCCTCTGAAAGGGGCTCTCCCTTGAAAGGAGCCCAGGAAGAAGAAACCCTTGAAGGTGGCGTCTTTGAACGGTTCTGACCGGCCGGGTGTCTGACCCCGGTCACGCAGTCCAAGATGTTCGTCCGAGGCGTCGGAGAAAGAGCAGCATGCAAAGGTCCCCCAAAAGGATCCGACCATGGACTGGCCTCCGTCCCTAGACACCATTCTCATCAAAGATTCCCCTTCAGGGGAGCCAGTGTCGGGGCCCATGCCGAAGGCTGCAGAATCTTCAGGTCTGGAGTCCAGAATGGTGGCCCTGGAGTGCAGTTTGTCTGTTTTCATGGACCAGCAGCGGGTGCTGTTGTCTGGCATGACCGGTTCATATGCCCCGACCACTGGGCCCTCGACATCCCTGGAGGCTAAGCCAATCCTCAGTTGAGGTCGTGTTCTGAGTCCCGCTCGATGGGACTGTGGTCATCCCCGGCAAGTATGCCAGGTGCTGGCCGCAGGGTATCGGGGACCCTGAGGCCCGCAGAACAGACTTCGTACGAGTCCTCGATGGACTACTCCGAGTGGGAGACGGAGGACGAGGAGTCCCCTGATACCCATCGCCACTGCGACATCCCATCTGACTCTCCCGTCTCGGAGCCTTGACGGTGGTCCCTGCCGGAGGATATGGGCTTCCTTGATTTTCATGAAGGACTTGTCTAAGGCCCTGGTGTTCCCGACAGAGTCCGAGGACCCCCCTTGGGCAGATGAGTTGGAAATCCTCCAATACGAGGCTCCTCCACAGGAATCTCTCACGGTGCCCATCCCTCCCATCCTGGAATTGCTGATGCTCTGAATGTGGGAGAAACCGGCTTTGATACCGATGGTGAGCAAACAGCTCAACTTGATGTATTGAGTCTGCCGGAGCCTGGGCTGCCAAAAGTCACAGCTGCTGCATAACTCCATGGTGGTGGAGTTGGCCATGCTTCAGCTGAAAAGGCAGAAGATGCACTCTTCGGTGCCCCCGGCAGGGAGGCCTGCACTCTGGATGCCCTCTGCAGGGAGGCCTGCACTCTGGATGCCCTCTGCAGGGAGGCCTGCACTCTGGATGCCCTCGGCAGAAAGTGCTACTAGGTCTCAATGCTCATCGGCCGCATCCAGCTGTACATGAGTATGTACCTGAGAGACCTGGCGAAGGAACTTGCTGGGTTCTCAGCTGGTCTCTCCGAGGAACCCTTGCAGCGGTTCAAGAACCTGGCCAAGGCAGTCCGTGAGTGCTCCAAATTCATATCTCAAGCAGCCTATGACTGGTTCGAGTCGGTGGCTCAAGTAGCGGCGACTGGCATCAGTGCACGCTGCCAAGCTTGGCTACAGTCTGACCTCAAGCAGTGCGTTCAGGACAAATTGGTCAATGTCCTCTGCCAAGGAGAGAACCTCTTGGGCCAAGCCCATGACCGACAAGGCTGCCGAGCTGGAGACCAAGTTCATGGCGAGGATAAGGCTCTCCAAAAAGACCATGGCCCCTCCCTGATGAAAGGGCTCAGGTAAAAAGTCCTTTTACCCAAGGAAGGGAGCTGCTTACAGAAACTGCCCACCTTTTTAGGCCTCCCTAGCTCCCCAAAAGGGTCACCAGCCTAAGGGACATGGGGCATGGCCCTCGTAAGCAGAAGGCTCCAAAACCTCAGGCACTGGCTCCAGCCCAGCCAGGGAGGAGTTTTTGACTCCTTGAGCATAGCCTATCTACCCCAAGGAGATCAGCCGCCCATAGAGGGACGTCTGGTCCTCTATGCCAAGAGGTGGTTGACCATCACCACCCACTCCTGGGCACTTCAGGTAGTCAGGGAGGGTTACCTCCTCCACCTGACTCAGACACCTCATGCTTATTTCCTAGGAGAGCTCCTCAGGTCCCCCCCCTACACCAGGACCATCTACTGAAGGAGTTGGCAGGTCTTCTCGAGGACAAAGTGGTGGAACCGCAGTGCCCCACAATCTCAAGGACAAGGGGTTCCTACTACAGGTTCTTCCTCGTGCCAAAAGGGACAGGGGGCCTAAGGCCCATCCTTAGCCTGGCCAACCTCAACAAATTCCTTGTGAGGGAGAAGTTCAAGATGCTCTCCCTTGGAACATTGCTGCCATACCTCCACAGGGAGATTGGCTATGCTCCTTAGACCTCAAGTATGCTTATACCCACATCCTCATTCACCCCAACCACAGGCAGTTCCTGTGGTTCGTAGTGGGGGGGGGCAGGCATTTTCAGTATAGGGTGCTCCCCTTCAGCCTGGCCTCTGCCCCTAGAGTCTTCCAAAATGCCTGGCAGTCATGGCCACCTTCCTCCGGCTCCAAGGGGTCTTCGTCTTTCCCTACCTGGACAATTTGCTCATAAAGGGAGGCACAGCCTCAGAGGTGCAGCAGGCCACCGCACACACCATCCAGGTTCTGCAACACTTGGGGTTTGTCATGAACTACCCCAAGTCTCACCACCTCCCGACACAATTTCTGGAGTTCATCAGGGCAAAGATAGACACTCTCCAGTTGAAGGCATTCTTGCCCAGGGACCTGGCCGACCATCTCAGGACTCTAGCTTGAGACATACAGTACCATCCCTCTGAGGCTGCTCGGTGGCTTCTGCACATCTTCAGGCACATGGCCTCCATGGTTTGTCACCCCCGATGCTCGCCTCCACATGAGGGTGTTACAGTACCTTCTCCACCTCTCTCAATCCGGGCTCAAGTCTAACTCCATCCGAGTGCACCTTAGTGCACTGGTGGCACACCACTATCCGGTGGATGGCAAGCTCCTCTCGGTCCAATCCTTGATGACCCATTTTCTTCAGGGTCTGCTCTTATCGAAGCCACTAGTTTGCCCTCCGGCAACCGAATGGGACCTCAACGTAGTGTTGGGCAGCTCACTCGCTCGCCCTTCGAACCCTGACTACCTGCCACCTTTGCTGCCTCTCTTGGAAGGTGGTTTTCCTCATTGCGCTTACTTCCTTTCGCAGAGTTAGCAAGCTTCAAGCCCTTGTAGCAGAGGTGGCCTATACCAGGTTTTACAAGAACAAAGTGGTGCTTCTCACTCACCCCAAATTCCTGCCGAAGGTAGTAATAGCCCTTCCATCTCAACCAGGAAGTGGTGCTCCCTACCTTCTTTCCAATCCTTCACACCTTGGACTGTAAGAGGGCTTTGTTCTTCTATATCCAGTGCACTCAAGGCCACCGCAAAGCTGCTCAGCTTTTCATCTCCTACGACCTCAGCTGGCTGGTTGAGACAGCGACCAAGTCCACATGGGTAGCGGACTGTATCGCCCTCGCTTATGAGCAGGCGAGGCTCCAGCTGGAAGACTGCGTCACGGCGCACCGTGTCACGGCCATGGTGGCTTCGGTGGCAAACTTGCGCTCTGTTCCGATGGTGGACATCTGCTGGGCCGCCACCTGGTCTTCAGTCCATACCTTCGCAGCCCATTACTGCCTGGAAAGAGTCCTGACGGGACAGTGCCTTCGGCCATGCTCTGCTCTGTAACCTTTTGAGGGTTTAGGCAACTCCCTACTCTGACCCTTCTGTGTTCAGGCTACTAGAGTGCTGGTTTCATCGGACAAAGGGGTCCTACTGCGTCTGTGTACATGGTCTAAATTGCTGCTGCTTGCAGCTCCCCATGAGGGAACCCCTATTTTTGCTATGAGCTTTTGGTAGCCTGTAGCTGGGGAGTACCATATGTGAGGACTGACTTCCTGCTTGTTCCTGGAGAAAGCGTAGTTACTCACCTGTAACAGGTGTTCTCCGGAGACAGCAGGAATCAGTCCTCACAACCCTCCCTCCTCCCCTTGCAGTTGCTCCTTTACCTTCTTTTATTTTTTTGCCATCTTTTAGCTATGTCATCTGAGCAAGATGGTACCCTTTGGCAGGAAGGGGACCACACATGCATGGTGGCATCTCCCAAAGGCTTTCTTTGAAAGCTGGGGGAATGCTTCCGTGAGGGCTCTGTTGGTGCCGATGTCACCCATATGTGAGGACTGATTCCTGCTGTCCCCAGAGAGCATCTGTTACAGGTGAGTAACTGCACTTTCACTCAACGCATAATCAAATTCTGGAATTAGTTACCGAAGGATGTAGTGAAGGCTGTTAATGTAACTGGGTTTAAAAAAAGTTTTGAACAAGTTACTGGAGGAAAGATCCATAAACCATTATTAAAGAGGACCCAGGAAATCCACTGCTTGCCCTGGGACAAGCATTGTGGAACCTGTTTGCCTTTTTGGGAACCTGCCAGATACTTGTGACATGGATTGGCCACGGTTGGAAACAGGATACTGGGATTGATGGACCTTGGTCTGACCCAGTATTGCATTTTTTATTTTCTTATGTTAGCCTACTGACTATTATTTGATATTACTCATCCATGTTGGCAAAAATGATACTGCTAGGCATCCCTTCAAACCTATCCAAGAGTGTCTTCATGGGTCTGTGAGAAAGGGTGAAATACATAGGTGTGCAAGTGGTGGTTTCCTCAGTCCTCCCTATTAAAGATAAAGACTGAGGCAGAGAAGCTCATATCCTAGAGATGAATGTGTGGGAAGTGTCACTGAGAGCATTTTGGTTTCCTGGCCCATTGAATGATTTTCTAGGAGCTGGTAGGCAGAGATGGGTGTTCATCTATCCAAGAAGAATTCCACAATGTAGTCTACTGAAGAGGGCATTGAACTAAATTTGTTTGGGATGGGTGAAGAAAGCCATAGGTAAGTATTTTGGAACATTAAAAACCTCTGTAGAAATGAAGAAAAAAGGGCAGCTTCTGGGAAGTTGTGTGTATTAATGCCTGTAATATGGAAAATAAGATTGATCTTGAGGCTTTAATGGAAGAAGTTAACTTGGATTTAGTGGCGGTCACAGAGAATCATGTCTGGGATATAATTAGATTGGACTATAATTTATTCAGGAAGGACAGGGTAGGAAGGGAGGAAAAGTAAGACTATATGTAAAATATAATATTAAAGCAACAGAATTGCAGTGCTTATGAGGGAAGGAGGAAGCACTGTGAATTAAACTGGAAAGTGGGAATGGAGCGTCCATTTACATTGGTGTGATAAACAGACTTCCGCAGGAAAAAGTGAGTAGGTTTAATTGAAGACATTCATAGTATTACTATGAAAGAAGTGTTACTGATAGGTGATTTCAGTATGCTGGATGTCAATTGGGACATCCCTGCTGCAGTGTCATCTAGAAGTAAGGAGATCCTGGCTTCTCTACAGGGAGAACTAATAGCAACTGTAATGAAACCCACACAGGAGGGGGCCATGCTGGATCCGGTGTTTATCAATGGGGAGAGTATTTCTGATATTGTAGTGGGTGATCATCTCATATCCAGTAATCACCGGATGGTGTGGTTCAGTATTAGGAAAAGGGCTGAGAGAGTTCATTCAAAAGTGAGTGTACTAGACTTTAGGAAAACTAATTTTGTCAAGATGGGACAGTTATCTTAAGGACTCGTTAGCTGGATGGAAACAGGTGGGAGAGAGAGAAAAATAGTGGGCAAAACTGAAAGTGGATATTTTAAGGGCAACAAAGCTGTTAGGAAAGTAAATAAATGTAAAAGGAAAAGGAGGCCACTATGATTCTAGAAAGAAGTAGCTGAAAGGGTGAAAAAAAGTGGATGGCCTTCATAAAATACCAGAGATCACAGAAAAAGGAAGACACGCATTGATATTTGGATACGCTAAGAAAACCTAGGAAAGTAGTTTAGAAAGGAGGTTACAAATGGAATTAAAAATAGCCAATGCAGTAAAATTATGGGACATAACATTTTTTAGATATGTTAGTAACAGGAGAAAGTGCAAAAGTGATATTGTTAGTCTCACGATAAAGGAAGAAATATATAAAAGCTGATGAGGATAAAGCGAAATTGCTTAACAAATATTTCTCTTCTGTGTTCAGAGGAAGACCAGAAGTAGAACCTCAGAAAACACACAAATAGGAAGAGAAGCGAGGTGGAATTGGAACATTTTTTGGAAGACTAAGGAGCTGGCTAAACTAAAGGTAGACAAAGCGATAGGGCAAGATGGAATACATCTAAGAATACTGAAGGGACTTAAGGAAGTTCTGGCATATTCACTATAAGACATTTTCAGTGCTGCTAGTCTGGTGTATTCCCAGAGGACTGGAAAAGGGAACATGTGCTCTCAAACAAAAGCAAATGTAAGGAGGAGTTTGGGAACTACAGGCCAATTAGTCTGTCTTCTGTGGTGAGAAAATTAATAGAATGCTGCTAAAATGGACAATAGTGAGGTGTCTGGAATCCAGTTGATTGCAAGATTTGAGGCAGCATGGTTATACTAAAGGCCAGTCTGGCCAGACAAATTTGATTAATTTCTTTGACTGGGTGACAATACAGTTGGACTGATGGAGAATGCTAAATGTAGTGTACTTTTACTGTAGGTTTCAGTAAAACCTTTGAACTGTTCTGCACAGTCAACTTATAAATAAATTGAGCACCCTAAGGATGGATTCTAAAATGACCGATTTGGTTACAAGCTGATTGAGCGGGAGGCAGCACACTGCATGGGTAAATTGAGTTCACTTTGAGGAGGATACTGTAGTAACAGTGGTGTATCACAGCGATGTGTCCTTGGTCTGATATTATTTTTTGTAGCATTTTTGTAAGTGCTATGGTGGAAGCACTGTTGTGTAACTTCTGCCTCTTTGTGGATGGTAACCAAAATCTACAATAGGATAGATATCCAGGAAGGTTTAGATAATGAGGAGGGATCTAATGAAGCTCGAAGAATGGTTGAGAATTTGGTAACCGAGATTCAACACTAAAAATTGCAGGGTACTGCATTTGGACTGTAGAAATCCAAGGGAGCAGTACAGTATAGAGGTCAAAGTACTTCTATCCATGAAAGAAGAGTGAGACCTGGAGGTAACTGTTTCTCCAGGACCAAGCAGGAAGTCAGCCCTCACTTATGGGTGACATTGGCGCCAATGGCGCCCCCGTGCGGAGCATTTCCCCAGCTTTCTATGAAAGCCTTTGGGAATACTACAGGCATGCTCGGTCCCCTTCCCGCCTAAAGGTGCCATCTTGCTCAGTCTCTCTTTCCTTGGAGCCCTTCGGATGTTCTTCCTAGTCACCCAGGAATAGTTGACATTTTTTGAAGATTTCTTAGCTTTTTTCTCCGAGTTCGACGCCGGTTCCCCTTCTCGCTGGGTTCGGTACACCGGTATCGAGCCTGTTCTCTATTTTTCGGTTTTTGCCCTTCGTGGCTGGCGTTCGCGCCCTTTTTTCTGTTTTTCCCTGGAAGGCCGGTCTTTTGACCTCGCGGGGGCCCTTTTTTCCCTGATGGCTTCCAGTGGTTTCAAGAAGTGTGATCGGTGCAAGAAACTAATGTCTCTCACCGACACACACGACTGCTGCCTTCGGTGCCTCGGCCCAGATCATGATCCCATGATCTGTGGCCCGTGTGGTAAAATGTCCACCAAGGCACTTCGAAGCCATCAGCACCAGAAGGAAAGGATTTTTTCGGATTCTGCCTCCGGCCGGGCCTCGTCTGAGGCCTCGACGTCTCGGGAGTCTGATCCCGAGCATCGCCGGGGTTCCTCGGACAGGGGGTCCCCTGACCGGGAACACAAGAGGAAGAAACAGCTCGCGAGGGCGGTGTCAGAAGAGGTCCCTGGTTCCTCGAGGGCCAGGTCTAAGACCCCCGACCACCATCCCGGGCCTTTGGAGCAGGAGAAGCCATCCAAAGTACCTCTTGTAGAGCCGGAGACCGTCGGACACGTAAGTCCTGTAGTCCTCGTGGACTCTCCTCTGAGGGAGCCGACGTCGGGCCCGGTGCCACCGGGGCCCGAGTTGGTGGCTGCTGAGTCTCCTGAGTTTGGACTCAGGCTGACAGCCTTGGAGTGCAGATTGTCTGCCTTCATGGAGCAGCAGCAGGTACTGATGGCCAGCCTCGCTGGTTCATTGGCCCCGACCACCGGGACGTCGAAGTCGACCCCGGAGACCGAGCCGATAAGCGAGACCATGAAGGCTCGAAGTCATCCTCGATCAAGGTCTCCCTCAACCTCCTGCTCGGAATCGAGGGTGTCGATGCCGGTGCCTTCGGCGTCGGGGTAGGTGCCACCTCGACCCACGCGGTCGGAGCCCCTCGACGACTCTTCTGATGAGTCAGCCTGGGAGACGGAGGATGAGGAGTCCCTCGATACCTTTCAGACTCGGTGCGTCCCATCGGACTCACCACAGTCCGAGCCCCGGAGTAGGTCCCCTCCAGAGGACACCCGGTTCTCGGAGTTCGTGCGGGACATGGCCAAGGCCTTGGCGATTCCTGCCGACCCCGAGGAGGAGCCTCGAGACGAGGAGCTTGAGGCCCTCCAGTATGGCTCTCCTCTGAAGGAGGCCTTTACTGTGCCAGTTCCTCCGATGCTTGAATGGCTCCTCTTCCAGATGTGGGAGGCACCGGCCTCGGCGCCGGTCTTGAGCAAGCGAGTCGATTCCATTTATCGGCTCCACAAGAGCCCTGGCTTCCAAAAGGTGCAGCTGCCGCACCATTCCATGGTGGTGGAATCGGCCATGCATCGACTGAAGAGCCAGAAGATGCACTCCACGGTGCCCCTCAGTAGGGAGGCCCGGAACCTGGATGCGTTCAGCAGAAAGTGCTTCCAGGGCTCGATGCTTGCTTGCCTGCCGTGTCCAGTCATACCAGCTGTACATGGGTATGTTTCTCTGAGACCTGGCAAAGGAGCTTGCCGGGTTCTCTGCTGGTCTCTCCGGGGAACCTTTGCCAGAGGTTCCAGTCTTTGTCTTCAGGAATCCAGGACTGTTCCAAATTCATGTCCCGAGCGGCCTACGATGGCTTCGAGGCTTCGGCTCGTGTGGCGGCCGCCGGCATCACGGCCCGACGCCAGGCATGGCTGCAGTCATCGGATCTCGATCCTTGGGTACAGGACAAGTTGGTCGATGTCCCTTGCCGAGGTGAGAACCTTTTTGGCAAACCCATGGCCGAGAAGGCCGCTGAGCTCGAGACCAAGCACCTGACCAGGACTAGGCTGTCCAGAAAGACTTCTGCCCCTTCTCACAAAAAGAAGGGCTCGGGTAAAATGTCCTTCTACCCGAGAAAGGTGTCTGCCTACAAACCTTTCCCTCAATACCAGGCCTCCCCAGCTCTTTGTATCTTTTGACCCCAATAACTTGAGGGTACCTGTGTCCAAGCGTACCTTGTCCATCTGGGTGGCTGACTGTATCACCTGGGCTTACAGGGCAGCTGACCTCCCTTTGCAGGGTCGGGTCACGGCCCACCGTGTCAGGGCAATGGCTGCCTCAGTAGCTCATCTCCGCTCTGTAACGTTGGCAGACATCTGCAGGGCCTCAACTTGGTCCTCAAGCCAGACTTTTGCGGCCCATTACTGCCTGGAGAGGGAATCCCGCAGGGACAGTGCTTTCGGTCAGGCAGTGCTCCGGAATCTCTTTGAGGTTTAGGCAACTCCTACCCTCCAGCCCTCTGGTTGGGCTACCGGTGGAGGTATGTTTTCAGTGAAATCCTTTCTCTGATGCTGAGGCTAGAGGGAGCTCATTTTTCAGCTCTGGGTCCCCGGTAGCCTGAAGCTGGGGAGTCCCATAAGTGAGGACTGACTTCCTGCTTGATACTGGAGAAAGAGTAGTTACTCACCTGTAACAGGCGTTCTCCAGGAGCAGCAGGAATCAGTCCTCACAACCCTCCCTCCTCACCTGGGAGTTGCAGTTGTACATAGTTAATTTTTTTCATTTTTGTGTGCTGTTTTTTAGCTATGTCATTTGACTGAGCAAGATGGCACCTTTAGGCAGGAAGGGGACCGCGCATGCGTGTAGTATTCCCAAAGGCTTTCATAGAAAGCTGGGGAAATGCTCCGCACGGGGGCTCCATCGGCGCCGATGTCACCCATAAGTGAGGACTGATTCCTGCTGCTCCTGGAGAACACCTGTTACAGGTGAGTAACTACTCTTTCTGGTGATCTAAACAGTATAAAGGGTGATAGCAAAAGACAGAAGGATGCTTGGGTGCACAGGGAGAGGAATGGCCTGGTCTGCAAGAAGGAGATGATGATGTTAAGTGCCGTCGAGTCGGAGTCTACTCATGGCGACCCTCTGGATAGCTATCCTAAATTGTGTTTGGTCTTCAGTCAGGCGGCTCATTGTTGACAGACTGGTACCCGTAGCTGCTGTTATTGTATCGATCCATCTCATTGCTGGCCTTCCTCTTTTGCGTTGACCTTCTATCTTGCCAAGCATGATGTCTTTCTCTAATCTCTCTCTCCGCATGATATGTCCAAAGTATGAAAGTCAGTCTTGTCATCTGAGCTTCTAAAGAAAGCTTAGGTTTGATCTCCTCTAGGAGATGAGAGTTCCTCTGTATAAGTCTTTGGTAAGACCTCTTTTGGAATAGTGTGTGAAATTCTAGAGACCAAACCTTCAAATGGATATAAACAGGATGGAGTTTATGCAGAGGACAGTTACTAAAATTGTCGGTGGTCTTCATCATAATGCATATGGGGGCAGACATAAAGTTCTGAATATGTATACTTTGGCAAAAAGGTGGGAGATAGGAGGTATGATAGATGTTTAAATACCTCTGTGGCATAAATGCACAGGAGGAGAGCCTCTTTCAATTGAAAGAAAGCTCTGAATTGAGGGGTCAGAGGATCAAGGTGAAAGAGTGGTAGATGTATGAAATAGCCTCCCATTGCAGGTGGTAAAGACAACTATATAAAGGAATTCAAGAAGGCATGGGACAAACAGAGGATCTCTAAGGGTTGAGGGGAAGAGACTGTAGTAACGTTTAGTAGTTTGTATGGAAGGGCAGACTGGATAGGGCCATATGGTCTTTATTTGCTGTCATTTTTCTTTGTTTCTATAATGGCTGTCTTTAAGAAGTAGTGTCATATGTTTAGTGTATTTAGCACAGGGCAACTTTTTTCAGTACTTCAACAGCTCAAGCACTGAACGTAGTATGCATCTCAGTTCTCAGAGCACCAGTAGTCTGCTTGCATTGTTGATAATGCTATGTGTCCCCAGCAACATCAGCTACCAAACTAGGCTCTAAGAAGGGATCATACGTGTCAGTGTACACAGTAGCTTGTCCACTTCCATTACAGTGGTGTGCAAAAGTCTGGAATCACTTGTAAATTTGATGTTTTTTTTTCAACTTCGCAACCTTAAATCTTAATTTCATTTTCCTTCCAGTGACATTTTCTGTGTATCTCATGATAAGTGATAGATTTGGGTATTAGGGCCAACTTTTAGTGTTGGTTTGGCCCTTATTTTCTGAGTTTGTTCCCCATAGTTGTCCTGTTGATAAATTTTCTGTGAAAAGTGCGTAATGTACATCATTGGCCAATGATATATTATCGTAAGTATGCTTTAAAATATTATGGACGCACGCACACCAGGTTTCCTTCAAATTAATGTATGTAACTTTGAAAAAGGCTGTTTTTATGTGACGGTGATGGCTCAGTATTTGATAGGCCACCCTTTGTTCTTGATCACCTGATTGCATCTTGTTGGCATTGAATGAACCAGTCTGACAAGGTGATTGTTGGTGACAACGCGGTTCCAAGCTGCAATGAGTGACTCAGTCAGCTCACGCTTTGATGTCGGACGCCTCTTGGATATTTCCAAGGCCACCTTGTGCCACAGGTTCTCGATTGGATTCAGATCTGGAGACTGGGCAGGCCAGTCCATTGACTTGTTCCGCTGCTTCCAGCTGATCACCTGTCTGGAGCAATGGCAGGGCACATTGTTATCTTGGAAAAGGAACTGGCCAAGAAACAGCTAGTGTGCTGATGGCACCATGCACTTTTGCAGTATGGTGATGTACTTGGCCCTGTTGACCATTCCATCGACTATGTGAAACTGTCCAACGCCACTGGCAGCCATGCAGCCCCAGACCATGACCTTCAAAGGATGCTTTACAGTGAGGTTGAGACACTCAGGCTTGAATTCCTCTCCAGGAAATCTCCTCACATAGGTGTGGGCCTGGTTACCAAACAGGCAGAAGGTGCTTTCATCGCTGAATAGCACCTTTTCCCACATTTCAGTCGACCAGGTTGAGTGCTTTCTTGCCCACACGATCTGGTTGCGCCTTTGTATGTCAGTCATCAGTGGCTTATTCCATGCTTTACAGCCCCGGAGACCAAACTGCTGGCACCATGACGAACTGTTGATGAGCTGACACTGACCTCACTCTTGTCTGACCACTCTCGAAGTAGCTGAGGAAAGGTCAACTTACGATTAGTCAGTGAAATGCATCGTGCATGGTCCTGGCGTGATGTTGATGCACGTGGATGACCTGAATGAGGCTTGTCCACCACTAAACCTGTTTGTTTCTTCTTCTGTATAATAACAGCGCTGTGACTGCAGCCAACTTTCCTGGCTATCTGATGGTTTGAAAATCCTTCCTCGCTCATAAAGGACACACGAACATGCTCCTCCAACATCAGGGTCCGAGTCATCTTCATGGTCGATCCAGAAAGCGTATGAAATTCAAAACTTCTGGGCGTTTTTATAGCTGCACTGTTGGCTAGATATCTGCATTGTGATTGGTTAGTGAAACCAGCCTCCTGATTGGTCAGAAATAACATGTGCATATTGGATAATCTCAATCCAGTTTTGACGCAGGATCCACAAAAATCACAGTAGCTACTATCTCCCAGTGTCTGTAAAGTGTTTAAATTGGAAGCAAGGAATGCAAAAAAGTCAACTCTAATAGCCAAATGTATCCCTTTTAACATGGTAGAAAGATGAATATGCTGGGCTAATGCAAAATTTAAAAAAAAAAAACGTTAGAAAGTACGAAAAACACAAAACTCACAAGTGATTCCAGACTTTTGCGCACCACTGTAAGCACTGCTCTCATTCTTGAATTTCGAAACTAAGTGAGATCCAGCTTCATACGTTCATAGTTCCTTGGAGCTGAAAATCAGTGTCAAACAGAAAATGCTGACATTCACACAGTACTTTGGGTATCTGCCATTAGATCTATTAAAACATTCTCGGGCTTGATTACCTTGCAGAGTACATATTTGCGGTTACAATTTCTTAGAGTAATATTTAGTTATAGGCTGTGGATCCTCCAGAATGATTCACATCATCCCACGATCTTGCAGCTACCATAAACAAAAAACACCTGTTCTACAGCACAGACGAATTGCCTTGGACTCTTACTTCCAGTATCCTCTGTTTACTCAGGACAGTACTAATAGTGTATAAGAAAAGCGTAGGTCATATTAGTCCAAGCCCATAATTTCACTCTGGACCCTTACAATCGGTCTTATTGAACTGACCCAGCCTGAAGCTAAGTCTTTGTGGTTGTTGAGTGCTTTAAAAGGTGCTTTAGTGCATCTGTGTCTATCAGCATCGACCTAAGAACCTGAAGCTGTGTTGGACATATCAACTTAGAGGAAATGTTTGGTTCTCCTTGAAGTTGGTCTGTCTTGAGGAGCTCTATCGGCGCTCCTCATCAGTCTTAATGCATGTGAAGGACTGTACTGCATTAAAACCAGTATCAAAGACCCCTGATAAAATAGAAATGACCTGGAAATAGGAATAACAAGTGAGGTGATCAAATTTGCAGATGACACAAAATTATTCAAAGTTGTTAAAATGCAAGAGGTTTATGAAAAATTGCAAGAGAACCTTGATAAATTGAAAGACTGGACGTCCAAATGGCAGATGAAATTTAATGTGGATAAGTGCAAAGTTATGTACCTAGGAAATAACAACCCAAACTATTGTTAAACAATGCAAGGTACTACCTTAGAAACCACCACCCAGGAAAAAAGATTTAGGCGTAATCGTGGATATGTTAAAACCCTCTTCTCAGTGTGCAGCTGTGGCCAAGAAAGCAAATAGAATGCTAGGAGTCATAAGGAAAATGGAGAATAAATCCAAGGATATTGTAATGCCTCTGTATTGTTCTATGGTGTGACTGCATCTTGAATATTGTGTGCAGTTCTAGTCGCCATATCTTAAAAACGATATAGCAGAATTAGAAAAGGTACAGAAAAGAGCGACAAGAATGGTAATGGGGATGAAGGATACCCCTGTGAGGAGATGCTTAAAAGGTTGGAGCTCTTCAACTTGGAAAAGAGATGGTTTGGGAGGGGGGATTTGATAGAGGTCTATAAATGAATGGAGTGGAATGGGTAAATGTAGATCAGTTGTTTATGCCATCAAAAAGTAGAAAGACTAGAGGACACCCAATGAAGCTTCATTTTAACCCATTTAAGACTAATAAGAGGATATTTTTTTACTCAACACGTAATCAAACTCTGGAATTCGTTACTGGAGGATGTAGTAAAAACTATTAGTGTAGCTGGGTTTAAAAAAAGGTTTGGACAAGTTCCTAGTGGAAAGGTCCATAAACCATTATTAAAGAGGACCCAGGAAATCCACTGCTTACCCCGAGACAAGCATTGTAGAACCTGTGCACCTTTTTGGGAACCTGCCAGGTATCTGTGACCTGGATTGGCCACTGCATAAAACAGGATACTGGGCTTGATGGACCTTGCCAGTATGGCATTTCTTATGTTTTTATGATGCCAAATATCAAGTGAAGAAAATGGTATGTCACGCTTAAAATTCACCAATAGAAACCTCAATTTCAAAGACTAATGATATTTCCATTGCACATCATAATAAGGTCTCCGACAAAATCACAGCACTCAATCACGGGCCGAAATTCGGTCCTTATATAGTGCTTCCTTTGCATCAACGACCTTATTATGATGTGCAATGGAAATATCATTAGTCTTTGAAATTGAGGTTTCTATTGGTGAATTTTAAGCGTAACATACCATTTTCTGCTATTGAGAGTACTCGCTTTTGAGAGGTGACCGGCATTCATTGTTTAAATATCAAGTGAAAGCAAGAAAACATTGGTCCCCATCAGTGTATGATGGGAGCAAGGAGAAGTGCAGCCACATACCACTCACCACTCCTAAGCATCCTCATAAAGAAGTTGATTTGGGGTGTTGGGGATACACTTCCATCCACCAAAGAAACAACATCCTCCACCTTCCTTGATTCTATTATCGCAATCAGGGACCTCACTCTCGCCCAGATGTTCAGTCTGCTTTCCTTTTGATTTTTGTCAACTGCTTTTGATTTTATATGATCAGATATTCTAATTGCAAGATGGTAGAGTTAGGTTTGGGGGGGGGGGCGGTCCTTCTGCATAGTCTACCCTTGTGTGGTCTTGGCATTAATTTTGTACTTCTGTAATGTGCAGATTTATCTGAAGACCGGGTACATTGGTTACTCAGAGGTGATTGCCAAGAGCACTAACATGGAATAAATTTTCAGATCTTTCTGGGAAAAATGTGAAGCTCCCTAGACATGTATAGAAGTTCCCACATCTCTGTGGCTATGAAGCTTGCTGAGAAGGAAGGATGCATTTTCTCTTACCTAAATTTTGTGATTCTTGTTACTTTCAGCTCAAAGTAATTATCTTCAGGTAAAAATGTGCCTTAGTTCTTTTTTAGTCTCCTCTATTTTGTTAGTCTGGTTTTTCAACATCTTCAGGCTTTTGTTAACTTTCCTTTCAATGGGTCCTATTTTTACTTCTCTCTGTCAAACGCTTAACAAGGATCTCAACTTTTCTCTGCTTAGTCTGTCTTCAAAGCACATCTTTTGATATGGTGTCATCTTTGACAGTGGCAAAGAATACAGCCAGTGACTTTCTGAAGTACCCAGAATGCAGGCAGATGTCCTTAACAGGCCACCACAAGATCTGTTACGAAAGAATTGTATATCCACTGCATTATTTGTCCAGGACTATAGAGATCCACATGAGACTAGTATCTCATCCTGATTAATTGAGAATAGACTGGGTCCACCAAATCAGTGCCAGAAATGTCAGACAAACACTAGAGCTGTACCATTCACTGGCGCTTCATACTGAAGATGTTGACTACTTTAAAAAACCAAAACCTAAGAATATGCCCAGGAAATGAGTCTCAACCCATTTCCTCAAGGTTGTGCTGAGCATTGCACTCTGAACATAAGCTCAGAGCTGAGCAAGCATGCAGCACAGCACATCAAAAAGTCTGTGGATCTCCTTTGCACAACTTTGAGAGCAAGGGGGCACTATAGTTTGGTGTTCCACCCCTAAAGCGGTTACACATAGAAAAACGTTCTGTTACTCATATGGTGTGCCTACCTTGTTAGTCTCTAGAAGTCCAGCTTGAAGTTTTCATGTCTCCTCATAATCCAGCAGAGAGAGTCTGCATTCACGCTGAGACCCATCAACTCTTCAAGTAAAGTCTTCAAGGAGGAACTCTGAAATCAAGTAACAGAGGTGATAGCATAGCGCAATGGAGTGTCGGTCAGCATGTATAGATCAGTTTGACTTCCCTTAGAACCCAGACTGATTTGCCTGCTGCTGCCTTCCTCATATAGCTCTCTGGTTATTAATTGAGCTTCAAGCAAAAAGATTTGTTATGAATGCCTAGCTATAGTCAAGTAGCCTTTGAGAGAAACCTGCTCTCATAGTCGCCAATAGATGGTTTGGGAGGGCCGGGGGTTCAAGTCCCACCTGGGGACAGCAATCTCAGGCCGGAGGGACTGGGATTTCTAGTTCTATAGGCACTCCTTGTGGTCTTGGGCAAGCCACTTAACCCTCCATTGCCCATGTTCCCTGTAAGTATTAGCGTATGTGTGTCATATCCCCTCGTGTTAAATGTATCTCCCAATTGACCGCTTTGACCCGGTGAAAAGCGGGATATAAATACAGCTAAAATAAATAAATAAATAAATAATAAATGGTTTGTTATCTGTAGATTAACCATTTGACATAGAGAGACTTTCACCTCTAGGGCTGGTGGAACCTTAGATGTCTCCAGTGTATAGTGTCTCTGCTTTCTCTGATTAGTCATAGGCCTCTTATGAATCGGAGGTGGTATATTCTGAAGAGGAATTCTCGACTCCCTTCAGACCTCTGCTTCCCAGTCAAGGCATAGATCTCTACTTTTTGATCTCTTGTCTGATTTTGTTCAGACTGGACAAAACACACTCCTCCTTTGGTTGCAAATTAAAAAAGAGTTCATGCAGATTTTTTTTTCATGAAAACCTGGACACCCCTCAAGAGTCTGTGGCAATATTTTTCTATATCCTCTAGCAGAAGTTTTGCAAGAGAATTTAGGAAATGCCATATTCTATTCTCCTGGTTGGTAAGAAGGTAAATAACTTTTTTTTAAAAATTTATCTCCAGGAACAAGCAGGAATAAGTCCTCACATATGGGTACGTCGGAACCGACGGAGCCGGCGCGGGAAAGCTCCCCAGCTTTTCAGATGAAAAGTTTTTGGGGCTTCCCACAGCGCATGCGCGCTGCCTTCCCGCCTTCCTTACCAGCTCTCTTCAGTTTCTCTTTTTCCGCGGAGCCAGCAGGTCGTGTTCCTGTCACCGCTGAAGAAATTGTTATTTTAATTTTTCTTTTGACCGCGTACCTGCCTTCCCCATACCAAAACCGGTTCTGCCGGTCTCTCTTTCTTTATTTCTTAAAAAAAATAAAAAAAAAAATCTTTTTTTTTCTTATTTCAGCACAACGTGGTAACTTTTGCTAGGCCTACACTAATTCTCCTCATGGAGAAGCCAGCTCCTGGTTTTTAAAAAGTGTACCAAGTGCAGTGCTGTTATTTCTCTCTGACACCCATGAATGGTGTCTTAAATGTTTGGGACCTGACCACTCCATACCGGACTGCCCATTCTGCTCCCAGATGTCTAAACGTGGTATGCAGAACCGGGCCAACAAGTTCCATGTGCTGTTTGCTTCAGATAATCCAGCATCACAGTCATCCAGGTCTTCCTCTCCGGATGGATCTCAGGTAACCAAACTTTCTGTGGGCAAATCCTCTAAAAGCAAATCTCTTTCAAAAGATCGAGAGGCTCTCAATCTTGAGTTCGAGGATTCTGCCCACACCAAAAAACCCCGGCGGGAGGCTCCGGCCTCCAAAGCATCACCTATGGGGTTACAGGTTGACATCGATGGCACGGCCTCGACTGATCACCTGTTAGACTGCTCTGGGGTACCGGTCGATACCGGTACCGACATCCAGGCAGCAGTGGCGTCCATGGGCAATACTGTCCAGACCATGCAGCAGGCCGTTCTGGCTTTCATTAAGGCTGCGACGCCCTCGGTACCGATTCCATCGGTACCGACCCCGGTTCCGGTATCCACACCGGAACCGAGACCATCGACTCGTCGATCGGTTCCGCTTGCTGGATTCAGGCTTTTGCCCGATACCAATCCCATGCCCGATACGCCCGATCTCGATATCGATCGGTACGCGTATCGTGCTTTGCAAGCACAGAGAGAATACTCAGATTCTTCTGATGAGTTCAATTCCTCTGATGACTCTGCTGAGTTTGATCTTCCTGAGGAGCCCTCTTCTCTAAAGAGGGCGATGTCTCCTCCAGAGGATTTATCCTTTCAGGATTTCATTGTTGATGTAGCTAAAGGACTTCTATTGCTACATCTTCTGAAAAGAAACCCAGATCAAAAAAATTGGATATTTTAGGATACTCTAAAGCTCCTAAAGAGGCAGTTTCTCTGCCTATCCATGAAATCCTTCAAGAACACTTGATGGATTTGTGGGAGACTCCTTTAACTCTGTCTCCTCATTCTCGTAGGTTGGACACCATGTACCGGGTCCTCCCTCCTCCTGGGTTTCAAAAAACTCAGCTGCCTCACCACTCCATTGTGGTGAAGTCTGCTATGAAGAGGATAAAGAGTCCCAAAAGGCACTCTTCTACCCCTCCAGGGCGAGAATGTAAGACCCTTGACTCTTTTGGTAGAAAGATCTTCCAGGCTAGTATGCTTATAGCCAGGATCAATTCTTACAGCCTTTATATGGGCATGTTTCTCAGAGAACTTGCCCTAAAGGTACGGCATTTTGCCCCTTTATCCCTGAGGATAAAAAGGAGGACTTCACTTCTGTGGTGACACAACTTTCAGAGGTCTCCAAGTTTTCCAACAGGGCAGCCTTTGATTCCTTTGAGGTTGCTGGCAGGGCTTCGGGAATTGCTGTTGCAGCCCGACGTCTTGCTTGGCTCCAGGCTTCTGACCTAGAACCCTGGGTTGTGGATGGCCTAAGGAATCTGCCCTGTACAGGTGAGAACTTATTTGGTGAAGACTGGCAAATTAAAGCTGCTCAAATGGATGCAGAAAATGCCACTCTAGATAGACTTTCTAAGTCTACTTCTACTCCTGCCAAAAAGAAGTCTTTTAAAAGGCCTTACTATAAGAAGGCCAGATTTTCCACAAATACTGGCCAACAATCTTCTCAGCCTCGCTTTGCTGCTAAACGTCAGCAATTTAAGCAAGTAAAGTCAAAGTCTGCAGTGTCTGCTACACCCCAGCAGGCTCAACCCCCTCGGGGTTTTGACTTGCCCCTAGAGAACTTACCATTTCTGGCTCTGGAACAACCAGAGCCTCTCACCATACCTGGAAGTCTAGTTCACTTTGCTCCCAGATGGGAGCAAATAACATCAGAGCAATGGACCCTCTCTATCATCAGAGAGGGCTACAAACTTCATTTCTCCAGCCTTCCTCCCCATACCATGGTGAGGCAATTCAGTTCTCCCCCATCTCTTCTGACCCTGTTGGGTCAGGAAGTCTCCTCTCTCCTTGCCCAAGGGGCAATAGAGGAGGTTCCTCTTCCTCAACAGGGGTTAGGGTTCTACTCCCCTATTTTCTCATAACAAAGACAGGGGGCTTCAGACCTATCCTAGATCTGAGAGAATTGAACAAGTTTCTATTCAAGGAGAAATTCAAAATGCTCTCTCTGGGCATTCTCCTTCCATACCTTCAGAGTCAGGATTGGCTTTGTTCTCTAGATCTCAAGGATGCGTACACTCATATACTCATCCATCCATCCCACAGAAAATATCTTCTATTTCTGTTCCAGGGAAAACATTTCCAATACAGAGTACTTCCTTTCGGTCTCGCCTCTGCTCCAAGAGTATTCACAAAATGCATGGCAGTCGTAGCCGCATTTCTAAGAGGCATGGGAATCTTCGTCTTCCCATATCTGGACGACTGGCTCATCCGAGCTCCATCTCAGTCAGAAGCCCAGATTTCCTTGGACCGCACAAGGCGTATTCTTCAATATCTGGGACTTGTGGTAAACATTCCCAAGTCCCAACTCATCCCTATTCAGTCCCTGGAATTCATAGGGGCCCACTTGGACTCCACCACTGCAAGGGCCTACCTCCCTCTGGTCCGAAGCCAACGACTAATCAGCTTGGCCTCCCAGGCTCAGTCCAGAAGTCACTTGTCAGCCAGGGAACTGCTGCAACTTCTGGGCCACATGGCCTCCACGGTCCATGTGGTGCCCTACGCTCGTCTCCATATGAGGGCAGCTCAATGGACTTTGGCCACCCAGTGGTCTCAAGCATCAGGAGCGCTCTCAGACCAAGTACTCACCTCAAAACGTCTGTTTTGGTCTCTCCAGTGGTGGACATCCTCCAAAAATCTGTTGTTGGGGACCCCCTTCCAACCTTCGTTGCCCCAAGCAACCCTCACAACAGATGCCTCCCAAACAGGGTGGGGAGCTCATCTCCAACACCTCTCCACTCAGGGCACCTGGTCTCCCCAGGAGACCACCCTTCACATCAACCTTCTGGAACTGCGAGCAATCTTCCTTGCCCTCACAGTCTTCCACACCCTCCTTGTCAACCTGACTGTCCTAGTCCAGACAGACAATCAGGTAGCCATGTTCTATGTCAACAAACAAGGAGGGACGGGCTCTCTGTCGCTTTGCAATGAAGCTCTCAGATTATGGGCCTTCGCCAGAGAGCATCAAATTCATCTTCTGGCAGTATACCTTCCAGGAGTTCAAAACTCTCGGGCAGACAGACTCAGTCGAGTTCTGCTTCCACACGAATGGTCCCTGCATATGGACCATATACGCAGAATCTTTCAGGAATGGGGGACCCCGGACATAGACCTCTTTGCAAGTCCGTGGAATGCCAAACTTCCCCGGTTCTGTTCCAGGACTCCGTGTCAGGGAGCTCAGGCCAACGACGCCTTTCTCCTGCATTGGGGTCAGGAATTCCTGTATGCTTTTCCACTCATTCCTTTGATTCCCAAGACTCTGTTCAAACTTCAGAGGGATCACGGGTCGATGATCCTCATAGCTCCACGCTGGCCACGCCAAGTGTGGTTCCCTCTACTTCTACAGCTCTCCCAGGGCTCCTCCCTGGACCTGGGAGCTGCGCCAGACCTTCTGTCTCAGGAGAAAGGGACTTTGTGGCACCCAAACCCCAAGTCCCTACATCTCCGAGCTTGGTTACTGAAGGCTTAAGCCTTCATGAGTTTAATCTTTCTCAACCAGTGAAAGATATCCTTCATGCCTCTAGGAAACCCTCTACCAGGCGTTCCTATGCTTTCAAATGGAAACGTTTTTCCATTTGGTGTGCTCAACAGGGTCTTGACCCTCTGGCACTTCCTTTGAATTCTCTACTAGACTATCTCCTGCATCTTTCCAATGCAGGCCTCAAGACGAATTCAGTACGAGTCCATTTAAGTGCTATTGCAGCATCCTTAAAACCTATAAATGGACAACCTGTTTCCTCTCATCCTCTTGTTCCAAGGTTCATGAGAGGCCTGACCTTAACTAAACCTCCCATCCGACCTCCGCCGGTAGCATGGGATTTGAACCTAGTTCTAGGTCAGCTTATGAAGCCACCTTTTGAGCCTTTGGACTCCACCTCCTTGAAATTTCTTTCATGGAAGGTAGTTTTCCTTATTGCAGTCACTTCAGCTCGCCGCATCAGTGAACTGCAGGCTTTAGTGGCTAATCCACCTTATATTAGGTTTCATCATGATAAGGTGGTCCTTAGGACGAACCCCCACTTTATGCCCAAAGTGGTCTCGCCTTTTCATCTTAATCAAGAGGTATATCTACCTGTTTTTTTTCCGGCTCCTCATGCATCCAGTGCAGAGAGGAACCTTCATACTCTTGACTGTAAAAGAGCTCTCGCCTTTTACCTCAACAGGACTCAGCCACATCGAAAGTCTTCCCAACTTTTTGTGGCTTTTGATCCTTCTCATTTGGGACTTCCAGTCTCCAAACGTACACTTTCCAATTGGATTGCTCAGTGTATTTCTTTTGCTTACCAGAGTAAGAATATTTCTCTGGAAGGCCATGTCACAGCTCACAATGTGAGAGCCATGGCTACTTCTATGGCTCATCTTCACTCTGTATCCATCGATCAGAACTGTCGAGCAGCCACTTGGGCCTCGGTTCATACCTTCACAGCCCATTACTTTTTGGACAAGGACTCCTGCCGGGATGCCTTGTTTGGTCAGGCTGTCCTCAAACACCTGTTCCATACTTAAGCAACTCCTGCCCACCTTCCCTGAATGGATGCCTGAGATCCATACGAAGATGGTTTACCCTTGGAGGGGGATCTCCCAGGCATCTTAGCTAGGGAGTCCCCATATGTGAGGACTTATTCCTGCTTGTTCCTGGAGATAGCACAGTTACTTACCTGTAACAGGTGATCTCTGGGAACAGCAGGAATTAGTCCTCACAACCCACCCACCTCCCCTAGGAGTTGTATCTTCTATCTACCTTCCTTTCCTCTCTCTATTGTCTCAGCTATAAACTCGAACTGAAGAGAGCTGGTAAGGAAGGCGGGAAGGCAGCGCGCATGCGCTGTGGGAAGCCCCAAAAGCTTTTCATCTGAAAAGCTGGGGAGCTTTCCTGCGCCGGCTCCGTCGGTTCCGACGTACCCATATGTGAGGACTAATTCCTGCTGTTCCCAGAGATCACCTGTTACAGGTAAGTAACTGTGCTTTATTAGTATTTAGCTTATGCCTTTCCAATGGTAGTTCAAGGTAAATTACATTCAGGTACATAGGTATTTCCCTGTCCCCATTGAGTTTACAATCTAAGTTTATCTGAAGCAGTGGAGGGTTAAGTGATTGATTTGCCCAAGGTCACAAGGAGTGCCAGTGGGAATTGAACCCAGAACTCTTGGATACTAGGCTATTGCTGCAACTGGAATTTGACTGTTCTCAATTGCTGCACCAATCTGTGTTTGTCAAGTCTGATCAAAATCAATCCAAGAAATAGGGTATAAATGCCCGACTTTGGATCATTTTGGCATTAGAGGCTTTAGAACACACTGCACCAGTCCTGCATAAGCATTCTACTAGATCTTTGATCCATTGCTTACGTATTTTGAAAGGGGTACAAGAATTTAGATTACATCCCTTGGGAGACTCAAGGTGAATTCCATTCACTACTAGCTCAATGCAAGAAATATTAGAAGCTTCAGCTTATATTTTTTTTGGTTATGCATTGAAGGCCTCTACAATGGTTGTGGATGAGAGCAGATTGTGGATATTGAACCTGTACACTGATAGGCCTTGTACTGGAGGGAATTTTGGAAAACAAGGATACTGTGATGTCCTAAAGACCATCATTTGACACTTTCCCATTACCATCTCCAAGCCACCTTATGAGGTTGTCAGGAACCTAAAAGGTAGATTTAGAAACATAGAAAATGATGGCAGATAAAGACCATATGGCCTATCTAATTTGCCCATCCATAAGGACTATTAAACTCTACAATCCCTTCCTCTCCATCAGATCTTCTGTACTTGGCCTATGCTTTCTTGATTTGAGATACAGTTCTTATGTCCATCTTCTCCACTGGGAGGCTTTTCCACACATCTATCATGCTCCCTGTATAGAAATATTTCCTTGAATTACTCCGTGTCTCTCTTCTTTCACTTTCATTCTTTGACCCCTTATTCCAGAGCATCTTTTCAGTTGAAAGAGGGCCACCTCCTGTGTATTTATACAACGGAAGTACTTAAATGTCTCTCATATCTACCCTCTTCTGCCTTTCCCCGCATGATAAACATATTGAGATCTTTGTCTATCCCCCTATGCTTTGACAAAGACTACTGACCATTTTAGTCTGCACTCTGTACAGACTCCATCCTGATTTTCTTTTTGAAGGTGTAGTCTCCAGAATTGTATGCGGTACTTCAAATGTGGAGTACTCCTTTTCTGTTCTGGCTGTTCCTCCCTATGCACACATGCATCTTTCTGGCAACCATTTTTCCTAGAAGTCTGACCATTCTAAAATCATCTAAAACAATCACCCCCAGGTCATGCTTTTTCATGCATTGAAGCTACTTCTCCCATGGGTTTTTGCAAACCGGATGCATGACCTTGAATTTTTCAGCATTAAATCTTAGCTGCCAAATTCTTGACTCTTAAAACTTGATTAAATCTCTCCTCATGTTGTCCAGGGTGTCTACCCTCCTTCGGGTTTTGATATCATCTGTAAAGAGGTAAACCTTTCCCAACGAACCTTCCACAATATTGCATACAAAAATGTTTAATATAACAGGACCTGGGGGATCCAAGATGGCACCTTAGACAGCAGCATGCTCCACACTGCTGCTTACTATGCTGAAGCACAAGGAGAAATACGAACAGAAGTCATCCTTTCTTCCCGAAAGTACCTCTGCGCTTCCACTTACCCAATTGTCTGTCCTTTGGATACCTTTCTGCAGCATTCGGAGCGCCCGCAATTATTCTCTGGCAGTTTCTTGGCTCTGCGACACCGAGACTGGGAAGTTTGGTTTTGTCATCGGGGTGCGACCTCTCGCTGGAGCAGTGCTTACCTCCTGCTCTGCCTGCTGCATTTGCTGGGAAGGTTGCTCCCAGTTTGCCGGATCCCATGTTGGAAATACCAGAGGTATAGGTAGGGGAGAGAGCTCCCAACTCAGAGGCAGCTATAAAGCAGACACTGCGGGAATCAACTGGAATGGCAGCAGGAGTTGCTAAAAACTTGTGAATGAAGGTACAGGAGTTGCGTGTTGTGTCTCAGCCACTGGCTTCAAATTCTGGCTCCATCCTTCCGATGGGGACGGTGGCGTCTTCATTTTCTGGCCAGCTCTTTCTGCTCGAGTGGCCAGAGATCTTTACATTCAAAACTATGTGGAGTGCTATTTCCAAATTGGGTGAAACTGTTCAAGTTCAAGGTAATGCTGCTTTGATACAAAAGATATGTGGAGTGCTATTTCCAAATTGGGTGAAACTGTTCAAGTTCAAGGTAATGCTGCTTTGATACAAAAGAATGTGGAAGATATTTCTGCTCTAAGGGAGTCTATGTTAACTTTGAAGGTTAAATCACAAAGTTTGGAAGGTACTCATTTAGCTCTTAAGATTTGACTGTTTCTAAGTTTAAACATGAGATGTTGGAAAACCAGGTTTGCGCCTTACTAACTTTCCCAGGTCATCGTTAATATCAGCCAGGGACGTGTTTAAAAAATATCTGGAGGGAATTCTTGGGGTTCCTTTGGAATCCCATCTCCCACTATCTAAAGTGTATTATGTCCCAGGCAGTAAGAAAGAAAGTATAGGCGGAGACTACCCAACAATCAGCTGTAGGTGTACAACAGTCAACTGTCGATGTACAACATATGGACATTTTGGTATCCTCTGATTTGGAGTCGGTGGTCCTTTCCACTCCATTAGTTACTCTTGTGCTTCCTTCGGGCTTGGACTGGTTATTAGAAATGTATTTTAAGAAGGACTCTGTTCCCTTTAGGAGATATTTGGTCTGTATTTTCCTTGATTTATCCAGGGAAACTCAGATGAATGGAGTCTCTTCTTTTGAAGCCAGGAGTTCTGCAGTTGGGAGGGGTATTTTTCCTAAAATTTCCATGCAAGTACATGATTCAGGTTCAGTCTGTGAGTTTTATTTTCCTAGAACCTTCCCAACTTGTAGCTTTTCTTAGTGCTCGTACCTCCGTTTCCTCCCAGAATGTTGGCTAGGAGATTCAGCGTATATATTATGTTGCTGGTTTTGCTGTCTTTTCTTTCCTTTGTGTTTATAATTATTTATTTGTTACATTTTTCTATACCGCCCCTTCCAGAGATCAGGGGCAGTTTACATATAACTAACATTTTACATAGAACAGTTGTTTTTAGAACTATTTACATAAAAACTTGCATGTTATAATATGTATTATCCTCTTGATGATCCCCCTCTAATGAAAAGCTAGAGGGTTTTGAGAAGATGTATAATTTTCCTTCTTCCACCTCCGACTGATTGTTATAATATGTACCGATACCTACTATATTCACAAGAACAAACAAATCCACATCCATGCGAGCCTTCTCTCTGTCTGCCCCTGCCATCTGGAATGTCCTCCCAGATAAGCTAAAATCTACAACAGATACAAAAGACTTCCGGAAGCTACTTAAACCACCCTATTCATTGAGCACTACAATGACATAACATGAACTGTCTAACCGAACTCTCTCTCAGCCCATCAAAATGTAAAAATGTACATATTTCCTGTACACAGCTCACACTGTATATAGCCCACCAAGCAATCAAATGTAAAAATGTAAATACTTCATGTACACAGCTCATAATGTATATGGATCACCACGCAATCAACCTCAAACCTCTCACACACACGCCTACACGTATCACTGCCTGCCCACACACAAGCACCCTGACACTTGATTGGTTGATGTGTAATCAGCTTTGCTTTCAGGATAAAGCGGTATATAAATCCTGTTAAATAAATTGTTATATCGATTTCCTTACCATTTTTGGTTCATGCTTGGATTGGATTGTAAATTGATAAATAAAAAAATAACAGGACCAAAGACTGATCTCTTCGGCACACCACTGGGAATACCTCCTCTTCAAAGGGAACTGCATTTGCTACTACCCTCTGTAGCCTTCCAGTGAAGTCATCTTTAGGGTCTGACTCACCCCAGATAGCAATAGGCCTTCAGGCTTCACCATCACAAGATTGAAGCTCAAATCTTACAAGGCTACCTGATCAAAATAAAGGACAGATTTTGGACTAGATCCATCATCTGAAGCGAGTATTCTAGTCAGTTACTGAGGATATTCCTATTGAAGGCCCCATGTAGTCTCCTACCAGAAGCAGAATATACAGGGTGTGAGCCGTGCCAATGCCCTGCAATGTGACCCTTTATCGAGTTCCAAATAAAACAAAACCCTGGCAACTACAGGACATTGCGAACTAAATAGCTGTGTTTTTAGATAATTATACAGCACTCTGTAAAGGCCGCCTTCCTTTTTTTAAAATTCTATTGGGAAAAAGGCTCTTACTGGTTCTTTAAAAGTTGCTAGTAAATAGAGCTAGATAGCTCCATATTTGGGTGGAGTGGAGGAGTAGCCTAATGATTAGAACACTGGTTTGGTAACCAAGAGACCAGGGTTTGATTCCCACTAGTTCTTCTTATGGCCTTGAGCAAATCACTTAACCCTCCATTGCCTCAAAAGAAAGGCCTGGCAGTCTGTTAATTCCTGTCACACTGCCAAGAAAACTCAGAAGCTGTTGGGCTGCCAGGAGTCAGCATTGACTTAAAGGTTTGCATTGCATTGCAGCTGTGTATACAGTTGTAACAATTATAATAAACTATCTTTAATACAGAGTTTATTGTATAAATATAGGGTACTTTTTTAAAAAAGTATATTTAACGTTTAAAAAGTACCTTACTGGTTCAATCCACCCATTTATTATTCCAAAGACATTGCTTCTCCCCCCCCCCCCTCCCCCAGTTTGAACTCAACAGATACGTGTCACAGGAAGTTCCACTGTGGTTCCATAAGTTATGCTAGTGACTGACCAGAACTTTGTAAGCTGCAATTATTCTTCAATAGAGTAATGTTTAAAAGTGCTGGCCAATCCATATGGATTCAAGATTTTCACTTCTCTCCTTATTTTAAAATCACATAATCTCCAGGAACAAGCAGGAATGTAGTCATCACATATGGGTATCGTCGATACTGACGGAGCCTGCGCAGGAACGCTTCCCAGCGTCCAATTAGAAAGCTTTTGGGAGCATCCCACAGCGCCTGCGTGCTGCCTTCCTGCCTTTCCCAACTGCCTCTCTCCAGTTCTTCTTTTTCCGCGGAGCCAGCAGGTCGTTGTTCCTGTCACCGCAGAAGAATTCTTCTTTATTTCTTTCTTTTTTGTGGTCGCGTCTGTCTTCCTCGATGCTTTACCAGTACTGCCGTTTTTTTCTTTTTTCTGTCTTTAAAAAAAAAAAAAAAATACTAGGACTTTTTCCTATTTTTCCAGGTGCATGCGCCTTAGGCACAAAAACTTTTCCTACAATGGAGAAACCTGCCTCAGGTTTCAAAAAGTGCACTAAGTGTGGCGGTACCATTTCCATCACAGACACCCATGAATGGTGTCTAAAATGTTTAGGTCCTGACCACTCCATCAAGGATTGTATGTCCTGCGCCATGATGTCTAAAAGAGGTCGGCAGAACCGAGCTGCTAAGCTCAGTACCCTGCAGCTTCGGTGGCATCGACATCTTCCAGGGCTTCCTCTTCCTCCCGTGGATCTCAGGTAACTAAACATAATTCCAGCCGGCCCTCAAAGGGTAGATCTCCTAAGCATCGAGATGCCTCTGGCATTGTCCTTGAGTATTCTGCACCGGCAAAATTGCCCCGGCGGGAGGCTTCGGCTTCCAAAGCATTATCGGGGCTCCAGGATGTTCTCGAGGCCTCAACCTCGGCAGAACTACTGGTGCCATGCTCTGGGGTACCAGCAGTCTTCTCCGGTACCAACATCCAGGCATTGGCAGCGTCGATAGACCAGAGAGTCCTGGCTATTGAGTGCAGTCTGGCGGCTCTCCTTGCGGCATCGAAGCCCTCAGAACCGCGACAGACAATCCAGCCGGTACCGATAGCATCGACATCGGCATTGGTGTCTGCTTTGCCGGTACCCAGTTATCCGATGCCCTCAGGTACCGATACCCCGGTACCGATTACTCACGGTACTGACTTCGGTCGGTACGGGTATCGGGCTCCTCAAGAGCATCTGGACAGACGGTACTTCGAGTCCTCAGAAGAATCTGAGGATTCTGTCGATGCAGGAATGCTTCTCGCAGAGGAGCCCTCCTCCCCTAAGCGCAGGATGTCTCCTCCAGAGGATATTTCCTTCCAGGATTTTATCAAGGAGGTGGCTCGGGGTCTGTCCATTACTGTGGCCCCTGAAACAGAGCCAAGAGCTAAGGAGTTGGAAATTTTACAATATCCCAAAACTCCTAAGGAGGCAGCTACCTTGCCCATTCATGAGATTTTGCATGATCTCATGTTAAGGATGTGGGAGACACCTCTTACCACCTCTCCTCATTCTTGCAGACTGGATATTCTGTATCGAGTCCCTCGTCCTGGTTTCCAGAAAACTCAGCTTCCTCACCACTCTATTGTAGTGGAATCAGCTATGAGAAGGATCAAGAGTGCAAAGAGGCATGCCTCTAATCCTCCAGAACGTGAATGCAGAACCCTGGATGCTTTTGGACGTTGTGTCTTCCAAGCTTCCATGCTTTCTGCCAGGATAATTTCCTATAATCTTTACATGGGAATGTTCCTGAAGGAGGTCACAGATGATTTAGATGCCTTGAGTCCTATTCTTCCTGAGGATAGAAGACAGGATTTTCTCACTTTGGTCAAACATGCCCAAGATGTTTCTAAATTTGTCAACCGTGCAGCCTTTGACTGCTTTGAGTGCATAAGCAGAACCTCTGCCATTGCCATAGGCACACGTAGAATTGCTTGGCTCCAGGCATCTGATCTGGAGCTCTGGGTACAAGACAAATTGGGAAATATACTTGTACTGGTGAGAACCTGTTTGGTAGAGATTGGCAGGAAAAGGCCAATGAGTTGGATGCTGACAACTCTACCTTGGATAGATTATCCAAGTCCACAGCTGATCCTGATAGAAAGAAATCGTTCAAGAAACCATTCTTTTCTAAGAAGAAAAGATATTATCCTGCTTATACTCAGCAGGGACGTTCTGCAGGTCAGCTTGTCAGGAAAGGTCAGCTTGTCAGGTAAGGTCAGCAACCACCCAAGCAGAAGAAAGCAAAGACTGCTAAGCCTCAACTGTCTCAGCAGTCTCAGCCTCCACAAGGCCTTTGACTTTCAGCTAGAGAACATAGCCTTTCTGGCTCTCGTGGGACCAGAGCCTTCCACCATTCCAGGAAGGTTATGTCACTTTGCCCCCAGATGGGGGCACATAACAGCAGAGCATTGGACACTTTCCATTATAAAGGAGGGGTACAGGCTTCATTTTTCAAGCATGCCCCCTCCCACAATAATAAGGCAGTTCAATTCTCCGACACCTCTCATCAACCTGTTAGGTCAGGAGGTCACTATCCTTCTTGCCCAAGGGGCGATAGAAGAAGTACCCAATCTCCAGGAACAAGCAGGAATGAGTCTTCACAAATGGGTATTGTCGGTACCGACGGAGCCTGCGTGGGAACGCTCCCCAGCGTCCAAAAGGAAAGCTTTTGGGAGCATCCCACAGCGCCTGCGCGCTGCCTTCCCGCCTTTCCTAACCGCCTCTCTCCAGTTCTTCTTTTCCGCGGAGCCAGCAGGTCGTGTTTCCTGTCACCGCTGAAGAATTTCTTATTTTCTTTTATTTTTCTTTAGTCGCGTGTCTGCCTTCTGGATTCCGGACCGGTACCACCGGTCTTTTTTCTTTCTTTAAAAAAAAAAAAAAATACTCTTTTCAGTGCATTTTTTCTTCTGGGGCCTTAGGCCTACAGATATATTTTTCCTCATGGAAAAACCCGCCTCCGGGTTTAAAAAGTGCACGAAGTGCAGTAGCACTATTTCTGTCACTGACACCCATGACTGGTGTCTAAAATGTTTAGGTCCTGACCACTCCATTGCAGATTGTGAGTCTTGTTCCATGATGTCTAAGAGAGGGTTACAAAATCGGGCAGCCAAGCTCAGTACCCTGTTTCCCTCCGATGCAGCTTCTGTGGCATCGACGTCTTCCAGGGCTGCTTCTTCATCCCATGGATCTCAGGTAACCAAACTTAAATCTGGCCGGTCCTCAAAGAGTTCATCTCCCTCTAAGTATCGAGATGCCCCCGGGCTTACTCTTGAGGAATCCACACCGGCAAAATTACCCCGGCGGGAGGCTCCGGCTTCCAAAGCTCTACCTATGGGGTCACAGGTTGACATCGATGGCTCGGTCTCGACCGATCACCTGTTACAATGTTCTGGGGTATCGGCGGTTACCACCAGTACCGACATCCAGACATTGGTGGCGTTGATGGATCAGAATATTCTGACCATGCAGCGTGCCATCATGGCATTCATATAAGCTGCGACGCCTACGGTACCGCAACAAACCCCATTGTCTGTACCGGTACCGATTCCGGTACTGGATCCGAAATCGGTTCCGATACCGGTACCGCTTGCATCGACATCAGCATAGACGGCAGCAGTACGCTATCCAGTGATGCCCATCAGTACCGACTCGGTACCGATTACTCCCGATGTCGATACCACCCGGTACTCATATCGGGCTCTGCAAGAGCATCCAGACAATCGATACTTTGATTCCTCTGAAGACTCTGATACATCAGAGGCCTCAATTGAAGCATCGGGGATCCTTCCTCAGGAACCCTCTCCTTCAAAAAGGAGAATGTCTCCTCCTGAAGACTTGTCTTTTCAGGACTTCATTAGGGAGGTGGCCAAAGGCCTGTCCCTCTGTGGCCTCTGAAACTGAACCTAGAGCCAAAAAATTAGATATCTTACAATATCCTAAGGCTCCTAAAGAGGCAGCCACCTTACCAATACATGAGATTCTTTATGATCACATGTTCGGCATATGGGAGACTCCTCTTTCCACCTCCCCTCATTCTCGAAGGTTGGACACCATGTATCGTGTTCCTCCTTGTCCTGGGTTTCATAAGACTCAGCTTCCTCACCACTCCATTGTGGTAGAGTCTGCTATGAAAAAGATCAAGAGTACAAAAAGGCACTCCTCTGCTCCTCCAGGAAGAGAATGCAGAACCCTAGATGCCTTTGGCAGGAAAATCTTCCAGGCCAGTATGCTTGTAGCCAGAATCAACTCCTATAGTCTCTATATGGGGATGTTTCTAAAAAGTTACAGATCATCTGCAAACCTTATCTCCTTTTATGTCAGAAGATAAGAGAGAAGAATATATCACCTGGCTTAAACAGGCACAGGATGTATCCAAGTTTTCCAACCGTGCAGCCTTTGACTCTTTTGAGGGTGCCAGTAGAGCCTCGGCTATTGCCATAGGTGCACGCAGAGTTGCTTGGTTGCAAGCCTCTGATTTGGAATCCTGGGTGCAGGATGGTCTAGGTAACCTTCCCTGTACAGGGGAAAACCTGTTTGGCAAAGATTGGCAAGCAAAGGCCAACCAGATGGATGCTGAAAATTCTGCTTTAGATAGACTTTCAAAGTCTACTACTGCTCCTTTTAAAAAGAGGTTGTTCAAAAAAGGATCTTTTCCAAAAAGGAAATTTTCTTCTGGTTATGGTCAGGCCTCTTCTCAAGGTCGTTTTGCTACAAAGAGACAGCAACAACCAAAACAGGCCAAACCTCAGGCTGCGAGGACTGCTACGGACCAACAGCCTCAGCCTCCTCAGGGCCTTTGACTTTCCACTAGAGAACTTAGCCTTTCTGGCTCTAGAACATCCAGAGCCTCTCACCATCCCAGGAAGGTTAGCTCACTTTGCTCCCAGATGGGAACAAATCACAGCAGAGCAATGGACCCTCTCCATCATACAGGATGGGTACAAGCTTCATTTCTTAAACCTTCCTCCTCACACCATGGTGAAACAGTTCAATTCTCCAACATCTCTCCTCAACCTTCTAGGTCAAGAGATTGCTACCCTTCTTGCCCAAGGGGCAATAGAAGAAGTACCCCTTCTTCAACAGGGCTCAGGGTTCTACTCCCCCTATTTTCTCATTCCAAAGAAAACGGGGGACTACAGACCCATATTAGATCTCAGAGAATTGAACAAGTTTCTATGCAAGGAGAAATTCAAGATGACTTCTCTCGGAACTCTCCTTCCATACCTCCAGAGTCAGGACTGGCTTTGTTCTCTAGATCTCAAGGATGCGTACACCCATGTTCTCATCCATCCAACACACAGAAGGTTCCTTCGGTTCCTCTACCAAGGAAAGCACTACCAATACAAAGTGCTTCCTTTCGGTCTGGCCTCTGCTCCAAGAGTGTTCACAAAATGCATGGCAGTAGTAGCTGCATTTCTGCGCACTCTAGGAATATTCGTATTTCCATATCTGGACGACTGGCTCATCCGAGCTCCATCCCAGTCAGAGTCCGAGACTTCCCTGGCCTGCACAAGGCGTGTTCTTCAGTATCTGGGACTGGTAATCAACATTCCAAAATCCCATCTCACCCCTACTCAGTCTCTAGAGTTCATAGGGGCCTTACTGGATACCACAACTGCAAGGGCCTATCTTCCCCAGGCCCGTTGCCTACGCTTGGTGCAGTTAGCCTCCCAGATTCAGTTAAAATCCCATTTAACTGCTCGAGAGATGTTGCAACTCTTAGGCCACATGGCATCCACGGTGCATGTGGTCCCTTATGCTCGCCTTCACATGAGGGCAGCTCAGTGGACTCTATCCACCCAATGGACCCAGGCCTCAGGTTGCCTGTCAGACAAAATAGCAACCTCCAGTCGCCTTTTTTTTTTTTTTCTTTTAAATTATTTATTTATGACATTTCCATATAACCAGAAAAATTACAATTACAAGCCATAGTAATCTACAACTTTAAGAAAATAATACCAAAAAGAAAATAAGTTACAATGCACTAGTCCACATCATGGAGGTACTTGCAAATATTAATAAAAACAAAATACAACCCTGAATGGTCTCTACTAATGAAAACTCCTTTTAACTTATCAGTGAACTAAGAAACTTTAAACAATAAAGAAAAAGTAAATTAGGTCTTACTGTCAAGAAAAGCCACTAATTCATCTACCTTAAGAAATATATATCTCTTCCCTTGATAAACAATATGACATTTACATGGGAACTTTAAATAGAACGAGGCACCTAGGGCCAAAGCCCGAGGGCGATGTTCTAGGAAAAGCTTACGTCTCCTCTGGGTGTCCCTAGAAACATCTGGAAACATTTGAATTATATACCCACAAAATATTTCATCCTTTTTTTTAAAATATGCTCGCAGGACTCTGTCTTTATCTAATTCTAATCCCTTTCAACAGGTGTTACCCCAAGCAACCCTTACAACAGATGCCTCTCCAAAGGGTTGGGGAGCTCATCTACAAGATCTCTCCACCCAGCGCATCTGGTCTCCACAGGAGACATCTGTACATATCAACCTCTTGGAGCTCAGAGCAATCTTTCTAGCTCTGAGTCTTCCACTCCCTGCTCAGCTACAAGACAGTCCTCATCCACACGGACAACCAGGTAGCCATGTTCTACGTGAACAAGCAGGGGGGGACTGGCTCTCTGTCGCTTTGCAACGAAGCTCTGAGATTGTGGGCCTTCGCCAGAGAGCATCAAATCCATCTTATGGCAGTGTATCTTCCAGGGGTTCAAAACTCTTGGGCAGACAGACTCAGTCGAGTTCTGCTTCCGCACGAATGGTCCCTCCATGGGGACCAGATAGTCAGGATTTTTCGGATTTGGGGTACCCCAGACATAGACCTGTTTGCAAGTCTGTGGAATGCCAAACTTACCCGGTTTTGTTCCAGGATTCCATGTCAGGGAGTTTAGGCCAGTGATGCCTTCCTCCTTCATTGGGGGCAAGACTTCCTCTATGCCTTTCCACCTATTCCCCTCATCCCCAAGACTCTGTTCAAGCTCCAGAGAGACAAGGTGTCTATGATCCTCATAGCACCACTTTGGCCACGCCAAGTGTGGTACCCTCTACTTCTGCATCTCTCTCAAGCTCCCTCCCTAGACCTGGGGTCTGCTCCAGATCTCCTCTCCCAGGAGGAGGAAACCTTGTGGCACCCAAATCCTCAGTTTCTTCATCTCAGGGCCTGGTTGCTGAAGGCCTAGACCTTCAGGATTTACACCTTTCTCAGCAAGTGAAGGATATCCTTCATGCTTCCAGAAAGCCTTCCACCAGACGTTCATATGCTTTTAAATGGAAAAGGTTTTCCATTTGGTGTGCAGAGAAGGGTCTCAACCCTCTTGCAATACCTTTGAATTCTTTACTAGACTATTTGCTGCATTTATCCTATGCAGGCCTTAAAACAAATTCAATCAGGGTCCATTTGAGTGCTATTGCAGCATCCCTTAAGCCTCTCAATGGACAACCTATTTCCTCTCATCCTCTTATAGCAAGATTCATGAGAGGCCTTCTTTTGACTAAACCTCCCATTAGACCACCTCCAGTGGCATGGGACTTGAATCTGGTTCTTGGCCAGCTTATGAAGCCACCCTTTGAACCCTTAGCCACTACCTCCTTGAAATTCCATTCCTGGAAGGTTATTTTTCTCATTGCAGTCACCTCAGCTCGCCGTATCAGTGAGTTGCAAGCTTTAGTGGCTAATCCTCCTTATACAAGGTTCCATCATGACAAGGTAGTCCTCAGAACTAATCCACACTATGCCTAAAGTGGTCTCACCTTTTCATCTGAACCAGGAGGTGTATTTACCTGTCTTTTTTCCAGGACCTCATGCATCAAGTGCAGAGAGGAATCTTCATACCCTGGATTGTAAAAGAGCACTCGCTTTCTACTTACAAAGGACACAGCAACATAGAAAGTCCTCTCAACTTTTTGTTGCTTTTGATCCTTCTCATTTAGGACTTCCAGTCTCTAAGAGAACTCTGTCCAATTGGATTGCTCAGTGTATTTCCTTCACCTTCCAGAGTAAGAACCTTTCTCTGGAGGGCCATGTCACAGCTCACAATGTGAGGGCCATGGCAACCTCTATGGCTCATCTAAACTCTGTGTCCATCGACCAAATCTGTCAAGCGGCCACCTGGGCATCGTTTCATACCTTCACAGCCCATTGCTGCTTAGACAAGGACTCCCGCCGGGATGCCTTGTTTGGTCAGGCTGTTCTCAAACACCTGTTCCATACCTAATCAACTCCTACCCTCCATCCCTGACTGGATGCCTGAGATTCATGGGTGGAAGTGGAGCCCTTCCCAGGGACTCACAATCTGGGTGATCTCCCAGGCATCTCTAGCTGGGGAGTCCCCATATGTGAAGACTCATTCCTGCTTGTTCCTGGAGATAGCACAGTTACTTACCTGTAACAGGTGATCTCTGGGAACAGCAGGAATAAGTCTTCACAACCCACCCACCTCCCCTAGGAGTTGTATCTCTCTATCTTTCCTTTCCTCTCTCTCTCTCTTTGTCTCAGCTTTAAAACTCGAACTGGAGAGAGGCAGTTAGGAAAGGCGGGAAGGCAGTGCGCATGCGCTGTGGGATGCTCCCAAAAGCTTTCCTTTTGGATGCTGGGGAGCGTTCCCGCGCAGGCTCCGTCGGTACCGACGATACCCATATGTGAAGACTTATTCCTGCTGTTCCCAGAGATCACCTGTTACAGGTAAGTAACTGTGCTTTCCTCATCAGGGTACGGGGTTTTACTCCCCCTATTTCCTTATCCCAAAGAAAACAGGGGGATACAGACCTATCTTGGACCTCAGAGAATTGAACAAATTCCTTGTCAAAGAGAAATTCAAGATGATTTCTCTCGGAAATCTGCTGCCATACCTTCAGAGTCAGGATTGGCTTTGTTCTCTAGATCTCAAGGATGAGTACACCCATGTTCTCATCCATCCAACTCATAGAAAGTTCCTTCGGTTCCTTTTTCAGGGAAAGCACTACCAATACAATGTGCTTCCTTTTGTCCTGTCCTCAACACAGAGGGTGTTCACGAAATGCATGGCTGTTGTAGCAGCATTTCTCCACACTCTAGGGATATTCGTCTTCCCCTACTTAGACTGGCTCATTCGAGCCCCAACAGAGTCAGAAGCCAGGACTTCTCTATCCTGCACAATGCGTATCCTTCAGTATTTGGGTCTGGTAATAAACATCCCAAAATCCAGTCTAACTCCCACTCAGTCTTTGGAGTTCATAGGAGCTTTGCTGGATACCAGAAAGGCAAGGGCCTACCTCCCCCAGACCCATTGTCTTTGCATGGTGCAGTTAGCTTCTCAAGCAGTGCTAAAGTCTCATCTCACTGCTCGAGAAATGTTACAACTACTAGGCCACATGGCATCCACCGTGCATGTGGTGCCCTATGCTCGCCTCCATATGAGGGCAGCCCAGTGGACTTTATCCACTCAATGGACCCAGGCATCAGGATGCCTGTCAGACAAAATAGCAAACACAAGTCGCCTTATTTTGTCCCTCCAGTGGTGGACGTCCACTCAAAACCTGTTGCTGGGGTCCCCTTTTCAACAACCTTTACCCCAAGCAACTCACAACAGATGCTTCTCCGATGGGTTGGGGAGCTCATCTGCAAGACCTCTCCACCCAAGGCACCTGGTCTCATCTACATATCAATCTCTTGGAACTCAGAGCAATCTTCCTTGCTCTTTGAGTGTTCCATACCCTGCTCAGCTACAAGACAGTCCTCATTCATACGGACAATCAAGTAGCCATGTTCTATGTGAACAAGCAGGGGGGAACAGGCTTTCTATCGCTTTGCAACGAAGCTTTGCAACTATGGGCCCTTGCCAGAGAGCATCAGATTCATCTCCTAGCAGTGTATCTTCCAGGCATACAAAACTCTTGGGCAGACAGACTCAGTCGAGTTCTGCTTCCACACGAGTGGTCTCTGCATGCTGACCAGGTGACCAAGATTTTTCAAATTTGGGGAACCCCGGACATAGACCTCTTTGCAAGTCCGTGGAATGCCAAACCTTTCCCGGTTCGGTTCCAGAATTCCGGCTCAGGAGGCTCAGGCCAGAGATGCTTTCCTCCTTTACTGGGGTCAAGACTTCCTGTATGCTTTTCCACCCATTCACCTAATTCCCAAAACCCTGTCCAAGCTTCAGAGAGACACAGGCCGTATGATTCTCATAGCTCAACATTGGCCACGGCAAGTGTGGTACCCTCTGCTTCTACATCTCTCTCAAGCTCCCTCCCTGGAGTTAGGGTCTGCTCCAGATCTCCTATCTCAGGAGGACGGAATGTTATGGCATCCCAATCCCCAGTCTCTGCATCTCAGGGCTTGGTTGCTGAAGGCCTAGATCTCCATGATCTTAATCTCCCTCAGCAAGTAAAAGATATTCTTTTTGCTTCCAGGAAACCTTCCACAAGACGCTCTTATGTTTTCAAGTGGAAAAGGCTTACCATATGGTTTTCGCAAAAGGGTCTTAACCCCCTTGTGATACCTCTGGAATCATTGCTGGAATATCTCCTTCATTTATCCAATGCAGGACTTAAGACTAACTCAGTAAGGGTCCATTTGAGTGCTATTACAGCTTCCTTTAAGCCTCTAAATGGACAGCCTATTTCCTCTCATCCTCTTATAGCAAGATTTATGAGAGGTTGTCTTCTAACTAAGCCTCCCATTAGGCCACCACCGGTGGCATGGGACTTAAACCTGGTTCTTGGGCAGCTCATGAAGCCACCCTTTGAACCTTTAGCTACTACCTCCTTGAAATTCCTTTCTTGGAAGGTTATCTATCTTATTGCAATCACATCAGCACGTCGCATTAGTGAGTTGCAAGTGCTAGTAGCTAATCCACCTTATACAAGGTTCCATCATGACAAGGTAGTCCTTAGGACTCATCCACACTTTATGCCAAAGGTGGTCTCGCCTTTTCATCTGAACCAAGCGGTCTACCTACTTATGTTTTTTCCAAGGCCTCATGCATCAAATGCAGAGAGGAATCTTCATACCTTGAACTGTAAAAGAGCTTTAGCCTTTTACTTACAAAGAACACAGCAACATAGAAAGTCCTCTCAACTCTTTGTTGCTTTTGATCCTTCTCATTTGGGACTTCCAGTCTCCAAGAGAACACTAACTGGATTTCTCAGTGTATTTCCTTCGCCTATCAGAGTAAGAACCTTTCTCTGGAGGGCCATGTCACAGCTCACAATGTGAGAGCCATGGCAGCCTCAATGGCTCATCTGCACTCTGTGTCTATCGACGACATCTGTCGAGCAGCCACCTGGGCCTCGGTTCATACCTTCACAGCCCATTACTGCTTGGACAAGGACTCCCTCTGGGATGCCTTGTTTGGTCAGGCTGTTCTCCAACACCTGTTCCATACCTAATCAACTCCTAACCACCATCCCTTGTAGGATGCCAGATATCCATGGGGGGAAGTGGAGCCCTTCTCAGGGGGACACAACCTTTTGGGTCTCTCCCTGGCATCTAAAGCTAGGGAGTCCCCATATGTGATGACTACATTCCTGCTTGTTCCTGGAGATAGCATAGTTACTCACCTGTAACAGGTGATCTCCGGGAACAGCAGGAATTTAGTCCTCACAACCCACCCACCTCCCCTAGGAGTTGTATCTCTCTCTCTCTTTCCCTTTCCCTCTCCCTCTCTCTCTCTTTCCCTTTCCCTCTCCCTCTCTCTCTCTTTCCCTCTCCCTCTCTCTCTCTTTCCCTCTCCCTCTCTCTCTCTCTCTTTCCCTTTCCCTCTCTCTCTTTGTCTCAGCTTTAAAGCTCAACTGGAGAGAGGCAATTGGGAAAGGCGGGAAGGCAGCACGCAGGCACTGTGGGATGCTCCCAAAAGCTTTCTAATTGGACGCTGGGGAGCGTTCCCGCGCAGGCTCCGTCGGTACCGACGATACCCATATGTGAGGACTAAATTCCTGCTGTTCCCGGAGATCACTTGTTACAGGTGAGTAACTATGCTTTATGTAAAATATCTCAGAATACTAGTAAAGCTGAGTCTTGAGACCAGATTTGAAGAGCGTGAGAATAGTGTGTTAAATGAGAATGAAGAGCAAATTATAACTGGACTGCAGGGGCATAGATAGTGGAGAAGCAAGGGAACTGGTAAACTGAAAACTACTATGGCATATCCTGCCTGAGCTATAATTCCAAAATTCCTCAGGAATAAAGTTCTCCAGTAATCTTATGAGGGGATTTAGATATCACCAAGCACCTAATTGCTATTAACTGGTCATGTACCAACAAGTTCAGTTCTTATATTAGGTAGTGAAAATGTACTCCTCTCCATTACTTTCTCTGATGCTCAGAACCTCATTCACTGGCCTAGGTGTTAAGCAGTGGAGATGTAGTCTTAAATGAGAAACAGCAGATTACGTTAATTTGTGGCACTTCAAATCCCTGACTGAAAAATTGCTTTAGAGGACACACCATTTTATTTTTTGTATACTTAGTCTGTTTCTGTTTTTAAAAATGATCTGTACTGGTGATGTCATTCAAATGTGAAATATAATACAAGATTCAGACAATCTCTTAATCCAGTGTGTAGATTAATTGATATGACTTTATTTGTCTTGAGCAAATAACAGCTAACCATACTCTGCATTTATAAGTAGTTGTAAACCCAATGCATTTTCTGTGGTGTGTGGAGATGTCTTAGTGACTAACTCATGACACAATAATGCTACTGGAAAAAAATGGCCAGCTTACATTTTTGGTGGCTCTCAGCCATGAAAAGCACCGTTATGCCCATGCTGGGCAATGAATACAATGACTGAGGCATAAGATCACAAGTTGGAAGCATTGGAGCCTCATAAGTGATAAGTTACATATCGGCTGCATTTGACTCTCTTACATCCATTACCTTTCAATAGACTTCATGATATTGGAATTCAAGACAACCCCATCAAATGGTTTCAATCCTACTTATCAGACCGCAAACATCAAATATAAATAGGATCCCATAAATCCCTCCCCTTCTCTCTACACCAAGGAACACCTCAAGGTTCTGTACTCTCGTCGGTCGTCTTCAGTATATGCATTCAGCCCCTATGTGATGTCATACAAAGCTTCAACATTAAATCTCAAATATACACAGATGATATGATATATACTCCCTTTTCCATGAGCACACCAAACTATTCTACTATAACAAAATGTTTCACAGCAATGACCAAATGGCTTCAAGAGCACAACCTCGGTATCAGCTATAATAAGACTAAAGTCCTCCATATAACAAGACTTGACCTTCAATCCACCAACAGCACTCAAAATAGATAACAAAGAGCTATCAATCAAGGAGGAGGTTAAATACCTAGAAGTAATACTAGATCAAGGGATAAATCTACAAGCACATATATAACAAACTGCTAAATCAGTATATCATAAACACAGAACGCTAAAGAACCTATGTCCCCTACTAAACCCATCAGATTTCTGCACAGTATGCCAGGCCATCATCACTCCCATACTAGATTATTGTAGCACAATTTACCAGGGGCTACCAAAACACACCATTTGCCCACTGTGTCTAGCCCAAAATACAGCTGCTGGACTCATCCAAGGAACATTTTGGCAAACTCGCCGTCACCCCAATCCTCAAGCAACTGCACTTGGTTACCCATTACAGCAAGAATCAAATATAAAGTAATCCTTAATGCATACGAAATCATGAATAACCAGTTAGCCGCATGTTTCCAGTCGCTAAGAAAACTCATCAACAGTAGACCAAGAAGAGACAATAAAGTCAACACACTAGATATACCAACCGAAAAATTACTAAAAGCCAAAGGACATGCAGAGGGCGGTCTCCCTTTATGCCCCAATCACCGGGAACAATATAACACCTCATCTAAGAGCAACTGAATCTACGGGAGAATTCTACAAGAAGCTGAAAACTCAACTTTTCCTAGAATACTTTGGAGCAGACCCTCACTAAGAATAACCCATCACAAGCCAAAGAATAAACTCTAACATTATGGAATTTGCACATAGTTAATTTCTTCTTTAGCTGTCTCAGCTCCTCTTCACCTTGTATCCCCAAACCCTACACTGTTAGAGATAGCTGTGTGCATTACATTTATCTAGCAGCTTGCCAGAAGTGGTGCTCTAAAGCTAGCCAGAGAAGATTAGGAGGGAGAACATTGTTAGAAATGGAAATAATTGAAATGAGTGTTTTCAGTGTTTTGTTGGTTTTATAACAAACCTATTAGAAATTACACTGTGGCATTACATGTTAACAAGTCTTAGTTTGAGGCGCTATCAATTGTCATATCTAGGAGTGGAGGTTTAATAAAAAAAAAAAAAGTGACCCTATAAACAATTTCAAATGCAGAATTAGAAGATTGTACAAGAAACTCTTTGATCATTTGAGAGACTTTCAATTGATCTTGTACTTCATTTATCTGTCATTACTTTGTTCATTTTACTGTGCCGGGCCTTCACGCCAGATCAGTTTTTCTGAAGTGGAACCAGTCAGTGGATACTTTACTGCACCTTGGTCTAGCAAAGGACAATTCCACTTTGGTGTAGCCTGTAAAAATGATGCATGAAAGCAATGCAACAGCACTCTTATACGGTGGTATTTCTTTAGACTTAAGGCGCGATTTTGTTTTGCAACTACAAATGCTCTTTTGTTTAAGAAAAATCTGATGTAAAATGATGGCAGAAAACCAAGCAGAATAGAGGAAGGTCAAGGATTGTACTACAGCCTTTGTATTGTCTCTGCAAGGGATTGTTCAAACTGTTCTTTGTACTTTGCAGTCTTCTGATTCATTTAACATTGACATACACATTTTGTGAAAGAAGCCTTTTTATCTCTGCAATTAGACATGTATTTAAAATCGCACAACAGTGTTCTGAGAAACTCCTTACCTGATGAAAGCAGGAATTACAGATAACTTCTCTTAATAGTTGGTTAGAGTATGTTTGAGAGCATATATTTTGATAATTAAGAAATGCAAAATATTTTCAGAAGTAGAATCTTGTTCACGTGGAGTAGAATCTTATAGCAAGTGATTTAGGATGAGGTATCAAACAATTGCCTCATAAAAACTGCAGAAACTAAAGCTAAAATGAAGCTGCAAATATTTACTCCTATTAGAGAGCAGGTGTTAATGTATGCACTTAAATCTTCCTTTGCCTGAAATCCATCCAAAATCTATCCCCGAACACATCTACACCAGTCACACAAAAGTATACACGTTCTTCTAATTAGTTTTTCTTTTGCACAGAGGTTATTTTATAAGCATCTTTTTATGCATGTATACTTGCATGTGTATGCAAAAAGCCTTTGTAAAATAACCATCTTAATATGCAATACCTAATGCAGGGTTTCAGGATAAGCTGCCCTTACAGCTGGAGTTGCTAATGTGCACTACCCAATTAGCACACGTTAATGTCTTTTAACATGCATAAAATGAGATCTGCAGTAAAGTAACACATATGCATGCTAATGTGGCAGCATATATCAGTGGCTGTAGCTGTAAATATTCATCAGATCTAGATACATGGATATGGTTTAAGAACAAGACCAAGGTGCATAGCCTTGTTAGCCTGAAAACAAAATGTGTTTGTGGCCCTTGAAAACTGAAGTTGAGAATCCCTGACTTTATAAGAAAAGTTTCAACATTGTTATAGGATTTATTTAATAGGAACAAATGGTAGCACTTCTATATCCATTATTTGTAATGTGATATTTCAAATCTTCATTTACTAGTGCTGCTTTTTATAATTTTGGCCATGCATAAAGTCTTTGACATCTTCTCATTTGTGCTTTGTTTACATGCAGCAAGGAGTTATGGGCGAAGACGAGGTAATGCACTTATGTTTGCTAAACAGCAGTTCTTGATTGAGTTGCTGCTGATCGATGTTTTGATTAATTAGCCTAGCTTATTGATTGTGGTTTGTCCATCTGCATGTTGTGGCCATGTCTCTGGAAAACCGAATCATCTCTTAAGACTGATCTTATGTACTCATCTAAATCACAAATATTTGTTTAAAGCCTACTTGGTACTAATCATGCTTCATTGGTACCTCTAATATGTTTTTCACTAATTGGATTCACTGCCTTGTTTCCAATAACTCATAATTATTTGTGTCTGCTTGTACAGGTAAACACTGATGCAAATAAGTCTCTTTTTTAATAACGAAGCAATAATACTTACTTTTATGGCAATACCGGATGTATGCAGCACTGTATAGTGGCAATCATTCAGGTGCAATATTTCCCTTCCCCAAAGAGCTTACAATCTAAATGGGTACTGAGGCGATGAGAGAGAACATGATTTGCCCAAGGTCACAAGGAGTCTCTGGCAGAAGTAGCTGCCATTGTGTGCTTGCAATTAGTGCCATGACAAAATTCAGATGGTCCCTTGGAAGTGCTTAGTGTGTGGATTAATTGATATGACTTTTTGTCCTGAGCAATAAGAACCACCCATACTCTGCATTTATAAGGTGTTGGAAACCCCCGTGAATTATTTGGGGTGTGTGGAGATGTCTCAGTGACTGGCCCATGACCCAATGAACTTGAGTATGCCTGTTACTGGAGAAAAATGTCAGTTTGCATTTTTGGTGGCTCTCAGAGCCTTGAAAAGTACCTCATCTCTATGCCCATGTTGGGCAGTAAATGTCAGCAGTCTAAGCAGCTTACAGCATTAGAATTCCTAGTGTGCTTGGAGCAAAGCACACTGGAGTCAAAAGGGGATTTATTGGACCACTAGGAACCCATAATCCACTTTTTAAGTGTGATTTTCAGCTGCGTGGGTGAGAAATGTGACCACAGCTAGTGAAAGCTCTTATCAATCGAATAGCCCTATAATGAAGAATGATGGATAGGTGGATCTCAGCTAATGTATTTTAGCCATTCTGTCTGGTTGTGACTTTAGTTTTCAAATGCTGACCAAGGTAATAACATTTAACTTACCCTTTCTAGTAGGGTCATAATTAGGGTTTTGAAATTTCTCTCCATTGGAGTGGTTTTCTTGCTCAATGTGGTTTAAACTGTAGATGATCTTATATAAACTGCTTATTTCCTCCCTTGCATGCCATCTGTTCCCTTGTGATGCAAGCATCATGCAAACTGGAAGTATTTACAGCTAGGTCAGAAATCATATGTCTGGGCATTCTTTGCATTTTGCCTTCTGAACGTTCTACGAGATCTCTCCAGGCATTTTTTTATAGGTTCACTGGTACTAAAAATAGATGTGAACACTTTGGCTGTAGCGGCCTCTTTCAGTGAATCTTTCAGAAATATCCAGAGGCACATTTGGCATTAATTTTTTTTTGAACGGGTATGTTTCAAGTGAAATGTCATACGACTAATCCTGAGGGAAATGGAATTCAGGCAGAGAAGTAAAATGTCACGGTTGCTGCAGCATATCTTTTATTTGATAATGTAAGTGGGAAGTGTGCGTCAGTGAGAACTCAGTGGGAAATTAATTGTGCTATTAAGAGGAAGAGAGAAGTTTTTTGGGAACAGTCTGAGCCCTTTCCTCTTACATACTTCAGGCTAGCTGAAAATGTATTTATTGAAGTTGATGCCCACAGCCCCAGGAGCTCAAAAAGGATGTTGGCTGTCACCAAGAGCTGCTAGTGGAGCAGATGTAATCTGTATTCTAAGCATGGTAATCTCTGAAATCAAAAGGCAACCTGTAAAGAAATTTCGGAAGACTACAGATCGTGTACCTCCAGGTCTGTGAAGCACGAACTTTAACTTTCTGCCTTTGATTCTTATCCTACTCTATATAGCAACATGCTAATGGCACTGTGCTGTACAGCCAAGGGCACATGTTCAGTGGAAGGTACACACCGCGCAGTACAGTATGACTTCATTCAGTGTATAGAACCCTGGTAGTGACAGGTCTGAGCTGAGAGAGATGCAAGTGAAGAGATCAGACCCCATTGGTGTAGACAGAACCCATCTATCAGCATGAGTAAGAAGATTGGGCTCTGCCAGAGCAAGTGGACCCTTCTGTCTGTTTCCTATCATTCAGTGATGGGCTTCTCTGCTAACTATCAAAAGCTAAAGCATGTACAGTTTTAAAGACTAAGACATGGAGGTTTTAGGGAAGAAATCTTTCTGTTCTGAAAGCATCTTTAAATGAAACTCGGACTATACTGTTGTATCGTTAAGTTTGTGGTGGGGTGTATGAGCTTTGCTTGTGTTGTCCAGCTGATGAATTCTACTATTAGTTTACTTAGAGTATGTTTAAATACAGGTCAGTGTACTATGCAGTCAGTCAAAGCTTGCAGTGTTGGAAATCATTGTGCTATCTATAGTGCACTATGACATTTCAAAGAAATTAAATTAAAATCCCTTTTCTGCTTATCTAATGCCTGAGGAGATTTAAAGATTTTGTGTAAACGTCTGTATAATCTTTCCTACTTTGTGACTCTACCTAAATTGTGCTGCAGTTGAGCTAGTCTGTATGAAAGCCCATATGAGCATTACACAGACATAAAGCAGAGATGTTGTATCAACTACAGAAGAATGGAAGAGACTTTCAAACATAGATGTGTGTCCATAATAAAACAAACACGTCTATCTGTAAAAGAAAGAAAAGAAAAAAATAGAGTAAAAAATTAGGATAAAAGAGAGGCCCAAGGAATAAAAAGGAAGAAACTGAGACACAAATCAGGTAGAGCCGATATTTGAATGATCGAACTAACACTGCTGCTTTTTTCCTTTCTTAAATCGCTTTTTCTATAATTCTCTGAACAACGTTTGTTTTGATAGTAGAAATCAACCTATTTGGGGCCAAGATGGTGATGTGATCAGATGTATTAGCAGCCTGATCCAAGAATTACAGCACAAAACTAGTTATGTTCCTTCTATTTTTATTTTCCTGTGGTAAGGAAGATTTGGAAGAGGAAGAGCAAGTCTGGAGATGCCCCAATGGCTCAGCCACAAGCCCAGAAATTAATTACTACATTTGTATTGAATCAGAGTGCTTCTCAGTCTTTTGGAGCTGCCTCTGCTAGCATGGAGTGGTTGGTAAGACCACCTATCTTGGAGAGAGTATTATGTCTGGATACCCTCCTTCCTCCCTTACCTCCAATGATGAGCTCCTCTATCTGTCAGTGAAAGACTTGTAACTTGTGAACTGTGCCAATGGGGTTATTTGGTCGCTGGAGTTGGCTGTGCAGCCTCCAGAGATGCTGGCATAGCTGCTGTGACCCTGGAAGTAATTGCAGTCCAAGTAAACTGACAAAACTAATGCGGTAGGAGTTAGTGGTATGACAGTGTTTGGTGAATATCATGGTGAGGAGTGCCCAGCAGCAACTGGGGGGGGGGGGAGATTCATGACCCGGCATGATCAGTGTGCCGCTGGAAGTTAAAAGGTTGGAAAAGCCGGAAACAGTTAGTGCACATAATTTGGCAGACCATTGTCCACCTTGAGAGTGCTGTATTAAATAAGACTAGATCATTGGAGTCAATGGCAGGAGAGATGAATCAGCTTTTCACTGTCATGGAAGATTCACTCAAGGATCAGTGTGGTCATTTTGCTTAAGTTCGAGACTATTCAGTTTGATCAGGTGGCCAATCGAGGATAGTTGGAACCTGCTTGGCCCTGAGATGGAAGGTAGAAGCAATGGAGAAAAAGATAGATCTTTGAATCTTAAGCTTTTTAAACTTCCTTCAGGTCTCCAATATAGGTCCATCTGAACTTTTTAACAGTCTATATGACTGTTTAAAGAACCCTGCTGATGGTGTACATCCGCTGAATAAAGTGTTTTATGTGCATATTAGGAGAATTAAAAATTAGATTTTGCAAGTAGAGGGAGGGTAGCATGAGTCAGGTTTCAGCTGACAGCTTAAATGTTACTGCGTTGTTATCTTTAGAAGTTCATGAAAGGACTACCCTGATGGTATTGCTTGTATTTTGCAATTTTTTTATTTTTTATTTTTTTGCAACAGACATGTTATATATATGGGTCAAAAAGTTTGGAGTGTTCCTGATTTGGGTAAGGAGATGCAGAAAAGGCATAAGCTCTTTTTGCAGCTCTGCCCAAGAATTATTGCAAATGGTAAGGATTTTTTCATAGTTATCCTGCTAAATGTTTAGTGATGATTATGGAATGTTCATTATATTTTCTTTGAACCCATTCATTTTAAAGACAGTCAGTTTCTTCAGCAAAAAGGGACTGTGGAGTCCAATTTGAGGTTTAATGAAAACTCTGGCTAGATTGGCAGGATTTAAAGAATTGTCTATTATAATTTGGTGCGTGTTCGTATAAGATTCTTCCCAGTATTTTCTCTTTCTTTTCTGGCTTCTCTTTTTTTATTGTGAACTTTGTAGAGAATGGAACATTTTACCCTTCCAAGAGGTAAATATGCTAGGTATTTCTTTTTTTTTATTGCTATTTTATTCATTCTCTTTTCTGGCAAGATTGATTCTCGTATTGTTTTTGTAAAATTTGTAAATATCTATCGAAAACAACCTATTCAAATCTTTCTTCACTCTTCTCTATAAAAGTGGTTCAATTACTCTAGCATTTTGAATATTTTCAATATAACAGATACAAATTCAGCCCAGGCTAAAAGGCCTTCATATCTGACAGAATGTAAAAATTTGGTGACTTGCCAAGTTTGTAAAGGGAAGACATCTCTAAGTCGGTATGGCTGCATATTTGGGAGGTGCAGTTAAGAGCAGGAATTTATGTGCAGGTACAAACCACTTTTACCTCTAGCAACATAAAAATATGTGTATGTGGGAGCAGAGGAGAGACATGCTCCCTTTGCTTTGGAGAAGTGTTTCTGGGGATGCCTTTCAGAAATTAATTGCTCTAGAAAATGTGTTTAAAACGGCTTACATTTATAGATGTGTGTAATCAGGTGTTAGGTAGATTTTGTGACTTGTACTTCATAATCTTAGTCATCAAGACATTACTGCATCGAATTTCAGATCTGTAGTGATTCAGCTGTACTGTGTGCAGTGAGGGAGGGGTGCATTTTTTGAGGGGGGAGATAGGGCTTTTGAATAACCACATTTTGTTTTATGTGTGTACTCCAAGTCAGAGGGTGATGAGCCACCTCCTAGCAAAAGTCATAACTCTGAGAATCAACTAAGATATTTTTGGCTGTAGAAGGACCATGCAAAGCCTAAACCGGGAAGCCAGTGGGCTTTACATCTAAGAACTTTCAGATTTTGTGGTGTGGCCAGGATTGAACTGATCCTGAACACTCTGAAGCCAAGTGCCTCACCTGGACACTCAGTCCCCTCCATCCTTAAGGGAAACAAAATCCAGAATTGGCTCATGGTAAAGATAAATCTTTCCACGGGAGTGGTCCCATCTTTGAAATTAGCCAGGGTATACCCACATTTAAAAAAAGAATTTAAGTGCTTCTGAATGACATCTCACTTCAGCTAGACACAGATAAGGTCATTCTTGCGCTATTGGATTTGTCATAGGCCTTTGAAGTAGTGTATTGATCTCTTTGGTTGCCAGAGCTGCTTGATCCTTGGGTATTGTAGGTAAAGACCTATGCTTGGCTTAAGTCTTTCCTCTTGAATTAATCCTTCATAGTGCAGTGGAATCTGCACTATCGGACCCGTTCTCGTTGCCGTGTAGCCCTTCAGGGATCCATCCTGGCTTCTACCTTTTTTTAAAATCGTTTTATGGTCCTATTAGCTACCCTGGTGCAAAGCTTTTTGGGGTTAGGGTCAAATTACTATCCAGATAATGTCTTAGGGCAGAGTTGCATTCTTAATAATTATTTAGATACTGTAGATTAGCAGATTCACGGCATTCAGATTCCAATCAAAATTATGGTAGAAGGATTATAAGTCATAGATGCCAGTCTGACCTTCACTTGGTGCCCTCTGTTGTAAAATAACCCTGTGGTTTTTTCGGAAATACATTGTAGTACTTTTTTTTTAAATAAGCAAGATATTTGCTCTCTCGTCCCCCACTTATTTGTAATACAGTGATTAAATTATGGTAATAGCCTCTTGGAGTGGAGGAGTAGCCTAGTGGTTAGAGCACTGGCTTGGTAACCAAGCAACCAGGGTTCGATTCCTGCTAGCACTCCTTGTGACCTTGGGCAAGTCACTTAACCCCCTCCATTGCCTCGGAAGAAAGGCCTGGCAATCTACTTCCGGTGACACTGCCAAGAAAACCCAGGAGCTTCTGGGTCGCCAGGAGTCAGAACTGACTCAAAGGCACACATTGCATTGCATTTTTGCATTTGCAATAGCCTCTTACATGGGTATTTCAACCATTTGTATGAAGTGACTTCACAGTTGAAAACGTAGCCTTAAAGCTACTTTGTAAGTCAGATAAATTTAATCATCGCTTGCTCCCAGTCCCTCAAAGAATTAAATACAAAATTTGCATTTTGACATTGAAAGCATTACTCACAAGTCATCGAAGATACTTAACAGATCTTCTTGTGCCATATATCCCTTGCTGGTGCCTTAAGTCATCCCAGTTAGGTTTTCTCTTTATTCCACCCTCAAGTAGAATTCTGTATGAAGCCACCCATCATACTGCGTTTAGTTATCTGGGTCTTTTTTTGTGGAATAGTCTACCACTATCATTAAGACAGAACTGTACATAACCCTCTTCTAAAGCAGACCTGAAGGCCTGGTTTTATAGGTGGGCTTATGAGATGTAGCTGAATGCAGACCTCTCTGGATTCCTTCTTTGTTACCCAACTGGTTCTTACATTGTAACATTTACTCCCACTGCTGTTTTCCACCACTCTTTTCACCTATTGATTAGTTGTAAACCGCTTTGGTGCCCTAAAAGCAGTACATAAAAAAAAAAAAATGCTTTGGGAGTTTGCATTTAATCGGGAGCTTGGATTATACAACTAGTATTTTCAAGATTAGAAACACTCAAATTCAGAGAAGTACTAGTTATCTTAAATGTGCACACTGTTTCTTGAAAAAATTGGAAGGATGTTTCTGGCCATTGATTAAGATGATGCAGACTTTTAAGGTCTTGCTTAACATTGAGGTCTTTCTCCTTCATTTTTGAATAATTTTTATATTTTGTGACCGTTTATATAACAGTTGTGTGCAGTTTTCAGTGTGTGTGTCTGTCTTTGTAAAATATCAACTGCCATAGTAGATTTTTTTAATTTAATATCAAGAAAAATAAACCATAGCCAATATGGGCACTTTGGGGGAGGGAGAGGGGGTATGTCTTGCAGAAAAGCTGTAGTAGAAACGCCTTTATATTTATGCCCTTTATTTAAGAAGATAGGCTGGTTGCTTTAGCGATCAAATATATAGGGAGGCACCTGTCTAAGATGGAGGAATAGCTTCTGTAGCTTGGTGTCATAAAAGATAGTGGTGTCTGAGCACCATCAGCTGGTAAAAACCTGAAATGAAAACTACAACAATGGTTAAGTCTGCCTGCCTGGCATGGGTGGTTCTCAGTTTGGTTCCAATATTTGTTCCCCTTTTCTGTGTTTCTGCAAGATGATATAAAAATATATTTTGTACAAATTAAGTTGGTAACTGTACCTGATTGGTCCAAATTGTTTGCTACTGCTTGCGTTTAGAGTGGGTAGGAATCAAGTAACCTTTTAAGTATCTCAAATGTAGGTGTGAGTTTTTGCCTATGGAAAACATTTCGTAAAAACAAAGATCCTAGTTCCTGATCGTGTAACCAGTCTATTCTCCAGGACCAAGCAGGAAGTCAGTCCTCACATATGGGTGTCATCGGCGCCGATGAAGCCCCAGCGGAGCATTTCCCCAGCTTTCTATGAAAGCCTTTGGGAATGCAGGCACGCATGCGCGGTTCCCTTCCCGCCAAAAGGTGCCATCTTACCTCAGTCTCTTTTTTTCCAAGAAGCCCACCGGACGTGTGTCCTGTCATCCCAGATAAAAGTTGATTTTTTTCGGCGATTCTCGCTGTTTTTTCTCCCGGTTCGACGCCGCTTCCCCTCCCGCCAGGTCGGTACACCGGTATCGAGCCTGATTCTTCTTTTTCGGTTTTTGCCCTTCGTGGCTGGCGTTCGCGCCCTTTTTTCCTTTTTTCCCTGGAAGGCCGGTCCTTTGACCTCGCGGGGACTCTTTTTTCCCCGATGGCTTCCAGCGGTTTCAAGAAGTGTGATCGGTGTAAGAAGTTAATGTCTCTCACCGACACACACGACTGCTGCCTTCGGTGCCTCGGTCCTGATCACGACCCTAAGTCGTGTGGACCATGTAGGAAGATGTCTTCCAAGGCACTCCGAAGTCGCCAGCAGCAGAAAGAAAGGCTTTTCTCGGACTCAGCCTCCGGCCGGGCCCGGACCTCGTCTGAGGCCTCGACATCTCGGGATTCAGATCCCGAGCGCCGTCGAAGCTCCTCGGACAGGGGGTCCCCCGACCGGGAATGCAAGGGGAAGAAGCGGCTCGCGAGGGCCTCATCAGAGGAGGTCCCTGGCTCCTCGAGGGCCAGGTCTAATACCCCCGACCGTCGCCCCAGGCCCGTGGAACAAGAGAAGCCTGCCAAAGTTCCTCGCGTGGAGCCAGAGTCTGCTGGACACGTAAGCCCCGTAGTCCTCGAGGACTCTCCTCCCAGAGAGCCGACGTCGGGCCTGGCGCCGCCGGGGCCCGAGTCGGTGGCTGCTGCGTCTCCCGAGCTGAGTCTCAGGATGACAGCCTTGGAGAGCAGACTGTCTGCCTTCATGGAGCTGCAGCGGGCACTGATGGCCAGCCTGTCTGGTGCATCTGCCCCGACCACTGGGACATTGACTTTGCAGTTGACCCCGGAGACCGAGCCGATACTCGAGTCCATCATGGCTCGAAGTCGACCTCGGTCGAGGTCTCCCTCGACCTCCCGTTCGAGACCGAGGGCATCAACGCCGGTGCCTCCGGCGTCGGGGCGGGTGCTCCAGGGCCCTGCGGGGTCAGACCCCTGACTCCTCCTCGGACGAGTGCGCCTGGGAGACGGAGGATGAGGAGTCCCCCGATAGGTTCAAGACTCGGTGCGTCCTGTCGGACTCACCGCAGTCTGAGCCCCGGAGTAGATCCCCCTCCAGAGGATAATCGGTTCTCGGAGTTCGTCCGGGATATGACCACTGCCTTGGCTATTCCGGCGGACCCCGAGGAAGAGCCTCGAGCTGAAGAGCTCGAGGCGCTGCAGTATGACTCTCCTCCGAAGGGAGGCCTTTACTGTCCCGGTTCCTCCGATGCTGGAACGGCTCCTCTTCCATATGTGTGAGGCACCGGCCTCGGCGTCAGTTTTAAGCAAGCGAGTCGACTCGATCTATCGACTCAGAAAGAGCCCTGGCTTTCAAAAGGCACAGCTACCACACCATTCCATGGTTGTGGAATCGGCCATGCATTGTCTGAAGAGCCAGAAGATGCACTCCGCAGTGCCCCCCCGGCAGGGAGGTCTGGAACCTCGATGGCGTCGGTAGAAAGTGCTTCCAGGGCTCGATGCTTGCTTGCCGTGTCCAATCTTACCAGCTGTACATGGGCATGTACTTGCGGGACCTGGCCAAGGAGTTGGCTGGGTTCTCTGCTGGACTCTCCGGGGAACCCTTGCAGATATTCAAGTCCTTGTCCTCGGGGATTCAGGACTGCTCGAAGTTCATGTCCCACGCCACCTACGATGGCTTCGAGGCTTCGGCCCGAGTTGCGGCAGCCAGCATTGTGGCTCGATGCCAGGCATGGCTGCAGTCATCGGACCTCGAGCCATGGGTTCAGGACAAGTTGGTCGATGTCCCTTGCCGAGGTGAGAACCTTTTTGGCAAGCCCATGACCGAGAAGGCCGCCCAGCTCAAAACTGAGCACCTTACACGGACAAGGCTGTCTAGGAAGACCTCTGCCCCTTCTCATAAAAAGAAGGGCTCGGGTAAAAAGCCCTTTTACCCGAGGAAGGGCACTGCCTACAAACAGTACCCTCAATATCAGGCTGCCCAAGCTGCCCCCCAGGGTCAGCAAGCCAAGGGGTAGGGTAATGGGCCCTGTAGACAGAGAACCCCCAAGCTTCCGGCCCCTGCTACCACTCAGCAGGGTGGGGGTTTTTGACTCCTTGAGCGTAGCCTCTCCATCCCTGCTCTCCCAATCCTGCACAGGAGGTCGCCTCGCCCTTTTTGCCCACCAGTGGCCCTTCATCACCGGGGACAGTTGGGTGTTGGACATAGTCCACAGGGGCTATGCACTGCATTTTCACCAACTGCCTCCTCCATACTTTCCAGGGGAGCCTCCAAGGCCTCCCCTGCACACAGACCTTCTCCTGCAAGAGCTTCAAGGTCTTTTGGTGGACAGGGCGGTGGAGCCTGTGCCTCCCCACTTGCAAGGTCACGGATTCTACTCCAGGTATTTCCTGGTGCCCAAAGGAACCGGTGGCTTTCGACCCATTCTGGACCTCAGGAACCTCAACAAGTTCCTAGAGAAAGAAAAGTTCAAGATGCTTACGCTTGGAACACTTCTGCCCTACCTCCAGCAGGGAGATTGGCTATGCTCCTTAGATCTAAAGGATGCGTACACTCATATCCTCATTCATCCAGACCACAGAAAGTACCTCAGGTTCATTGTGGGAGGAAACCATTATCAGTACAGAGTACTGCCCTTTGGCCTCACCTCCGCTCCCAGGGTCTTTACCAAATGCCTGGCAGTGGCTGGGAAATCGGGGATTCTTTGTCTTCCCCTATCTGGACGACTGGCTCATCAGGGGTCAGACGTGCCAGGAGGCCAGACAGGCCACCCTCAGAACTATTGCTCTTCTTCAAAGCCTGGGGTTTGTCATAAACTTTGCAAAGTCCACTTTGCTCCTCTCCCAGAACTTGGAGTTCATAGGGGCAAAGTTGAACTCTCTGCTGGCAAAGGCTTTCTTGCCCAGAAGACAGGGCCAAAAGATTGATAGCCTTGGCAAATCAGGTTCCTCGGTAGCCCAGAGCTTGGGAGTCACCCATATGTGAGGACTGACTTCCTGCTTGGTCCTGGAGAAAGAGTAGTAGTAGTAACAGGTGTTCTCCAGGAGCAGCAGGAATCAGTCCTGACAACCCTCCCTCCTCCCCTTGGAGTTGCAGTTGTACATAGTTTATTTTTCATTTTTGTGTGCTGTTCTTAGCTATGTCATTTGACTGAGGTAAGATGGCACCTTTTGGCGGGAAGGGAACCGCGCATGTTTATTTATTTATTTATTTAGTATACATTTGTATACCGCTACTTCCAGCGATCAGCAGCGGTTTTTGATTACAGATTGGAAATTATCAAATCATGACAGGAAATTTTTGAGGTATAAACACATTGATTAGACAGGAAAGCACAGCACACAGAGAACTATTTTACAGGGAACATGGGCTATGGAGGGTTAAGTGGCTTGCCCAAGACCACAAGGAGCACCTGTGGGACTAGAAACCCCAGTCCTTCCGGCCCAAGGTTGCTGTCCTCTAGTGGGATTTGAACCCCCGACCTTCCGGCCCGAAGTACCTTGCCCCAACCACTAGGCTACTCCTCCACTACTACCCTCCACTAGGCTACTCCCATGTGTGCCTGCGTTCCCAAAGGCTTTCATAGAAAGCTGGGGAAATGCTCCGCTGGGGCTTCATCGGCGCCGATGACACCCATATGTGAGGATTGATTCCTGCTGCTCCTGGAGAACACCTGTTACAGGTGAGTAACTACTCTGTCCCGGACCTCTGATCCTAGATTTTCAGCTTGAATTTACTATTTGTTTTTAAAAGTCTTTAATGAAATACAACTTAGTTTAATGCTACAGTAGTATATTATGTTTGTCACCTCTGTTTAATTTTTTGTATGCCATAATTATCTCTTTGTTTTTTGAAGGTCGTTCTTCCCTGTTCCCCATAGATGACAGCTTGCTGGATGATGGCCATAGTGAGCAAGTTGGTGTCCTGAATTCACCAAACTGCTATTCGAGCCATCAGAATGGAGAAAGGATAGAGCGTTTCTCACGAAAAGTGTTTGTTGGTGGTCTTCCACCCGACATCGATGAAGGTGAGCTCCAGGAATAGGTCTTTGTGAAACAGAAGCTTCCTTTCTTCAGAGCATTGCACTCATTTAGAAAGAGGTAGAAATGGTCAGTCTGCAGATAGAAAATTACCCTCAAAATGTATAACTAAATGAAGATACACAAACAGTATACACATACCTTTCCTGCTTTGAAAATTACCGCAGGGAATTTATGCACTTATATTTACACCCACTGTTTGACACACAAAGACTTCCCAGGCTAATTCATGCGCGTTTGCATGTATTTTATACAGCCTGAGGTAATTTTGTAAAGCTTTTTTCCACATACTAAGCATGTTTTACATGCAGAAAATGGCTATAAGAAAAATATGCACAGGTATATATATATAAAAAGAGGCATACCTCAACATTGCACGTAGTTTTGCCCATTCGGCAGGTATGCGTTCCTAGAGGGTGGAACTGGGGTGGTCTTAGCACAGACTATTTTGGTCCATTTGATCAGAAACCTGGGGAAACTAATGGTTTGCTGCTCTGGAGATACTCTAGTACTGTGGTGAACATGTGTAATGTTTTTTGAATGATCTTTAAAATGTACTGTGTAATTTCCCTTGAGTTTTTTGGACCGATGAGTTGAATGCTATTCTGGCTCATAAGCTTGGTTATTCTGGGTTAGCTTGCCTGAAATCATGTAGCTAAGTGTATTTATTAAAAAAATTGGGTTAGGCTTTTTGTAGTTTTGATATTGGTTATATTCCCTCATCCATTTTTCAATAAAATATTTAATTTGCTTTCATGTGCCCTGTTATAAAATTCTATACACCAACCCCTCCCCAGCTCCACCCCCAGGAATGCCTCCAATTCCAGATAAACTTATTTGCAGACAAGCTATACATTGGGAGGAGTCTTATTTTAAAGTCTATTTCAGTACATAAAGCACTGTTATTCTTGGGGAAATGTCTTTTTAAAATTGCCTTCTGAGGCTCAAGAAGTTAAACAATTATGTATTGCCCGATTAAATTTTAAAAAAAAATTACGTGAAACAAAAAGGCTTACAGTACATAGGAAATTGTATGTGTTCAAGTCTCTGGTCATGTTTAGCCCAACCAAATTTCAAAGTTTTCTGTTTAGACACACTGAATTAACTTGAGTCAATTTCAAGTTTGTACCTTTTCACAACTGCACATTTGTATGTTGCAGTTGTTTTCAGGGGCAAAACCTACCATTTTCTAGTCAAGTTGTTCCGTTCTGACTTTTTTCTAGGTAATGAAGTCCTGATACGTGACCACTCATATACAGTTTGAACTTAACCTTTTTGCCTGAACATGCTGTAGTACTCTTGTTAGCACGTTTTTGAACAGGATATAAAGAAGCCCATTTGAAGCAGCAGTGCCCTCAACTTGCAGAAAAAATTAAGAATTGCAACACATAGAAACCTTGTTTTGGAAGAGGAAAATGATGTGCTTGGGTTGTTTTTTCTAGTGGTCTCATTCAAGTGAAAGGGAATTAATCAAGTCAAGAAAATTACCTGAGGAGGTCTCCATCTCTCCTTCTCTTATCTTTCTTGGCATGCCCCTTCTATTAGCGGCATGCCAGGTTTAAAAGGCGTTTTAAAATGTAGGCAAGTAGCATTCATCAGAATCTAGCCCTTTCCTTATTGTCCCTCTAGTCCGGTCCAGACGTGTGGGTTACCTCCCCTCACCAGCAGCTGGAGACCGAGCATACTATGTCTTGATGTCATGATACAAAGGGTTCTGTGCACCACTCCCAAGACCAGTATTCCCAGTCTCCAGCAACTGGTGAAGAGCTTTTGTGCAGTTTGGGACGCCACTGAAATGACTGACTAAAAAAAAAAAACGTTTAAACAGAGAAAGAGAGGGAATAGGATTAAGGTCTTAGAGGACTGCTTTTACTTGTTCAGTCTGTGGATAATTCCAGGAGTGATTGGGAGCCTCCCTTTTAGGGTGCATTACCTGGTGGTTCCAGGTCCCTTCTCTCCTCCTCTGTATATGGAACTGGCTTTTGGAAAGAATTCTGGCACTCCAGCTTGCTGTTTCTGGCCTCAGGTTAATACTTCCCTTTTTCCGTAGTAAAGCAGTTTAGGGAGAAAACAAGCCTCAGCGAAGCAGCACATCGAGGTGGCTCTAGGCAGCCGGGACTTCAGCTGACTCGTGGATTTTTTTGCAACAATAGTCCTCCCTAGCATCGTGCTTAGTCTGCAGTTTTTGTTCCTTGTTTCGGCTTCTCTTACGTTTGCTTTAGTTTTTGATACGCCTGTTGGGAAAAGCAACACATACAGCGTTTGGGGGCCGATGAGAAACACTTTCATCCACTGTTTTTTCCCGCAGCTGCAAGAATGAGACTAAAACAGCTGAGGAGGTCCTCTTCTGGGGTAAATCCTCATCGGGGGGAGTCAGTTCCAGCATTTGGGAGTGTGTTAGTACAGGCTGAGCAGCTTTCTCCTTCTCAGGTTCCCGTGGTTTTAGCAAGGAACTGCAGCCATTTTGGAGCAGTCCAGCCTGTCGGCTCCTGTAATGGCAGAAAGGCAGGACATGCTTTTTGCACTTTCCGGGAGTTTGGCTCTTTCAGAGTTGCCTGTTCTGTTCAGCACCTTCTGCTGTTCCTTTTTCTCTTAACTTTGTCCTACTTCGGCATCAAGCTTATTGCTTGAAGCAGGGGTGGGGGATGGTTCAACAGGAAAGTCTGGGCCTTCCAAGAAGAGAAACCAGTCAGAAACCGTGGCAGGGGGTTCAAAGTAACCTTTATTGATCCACGGATAGGTGCGCCAAACCCTATCCGTGGATCAATAAAGGTTACTTTGAACCCCCTGCCACGGTTTCTGACTGGTTCCTGGTGCCTACGTGGCAGTTTGCTGTTTCTTGGTGGATCCTTCCAAGAAGAGAGACATCTGGGCTGTATGAGCAGGGAACTCTATCTGATCTGGGGGAGCCTGCACCTAAGCGGAAGATTGGATATGGAGCTCTTTGAGGGTCAGGCATCCATTCACTCCGGAGCCTCTGAGGATCCACTTGAAGGTTGCCCTGTCCTCTGGGGGGAGACATCAGTGGCAGAGCTCCAAGAACAGGAAATTCTCTTGGGAATGATGCCAACATTGTCAGTTTTCTGCCAGGAGGAGCTGATTGCGCAGTTGTTGACTGCACTTAATATTCCCCAGATTACTCAGTCCAATGAGAAACCACTGGAAGATCTGCTTCTGCAAGGCATGAGGGCATCTCAGACTGCTTTTCTGGTGCACAGGGCCATTAAGCAGATGATTGAATCTGAATGAGAGGTACTAGAGGCTGGATTGCAGGGAGGTAAGGCGATAGCTCGATTTGTACTACTACTACTGAACATTTGTATAGCGCGCTGCACAGATACATGTAAGAGAGAGTCCCTTCTCATCAGACTTACAATATAGTCAAGACAAAACAGCACAGTAGCTGTAGACATGGGATACATCTAGGCAGAATAGTAAGGAAACACAAAGGAGATCAGGTGAGTCAAGATTCAAAAACGGCAGCAAAGAAGTGAGTATTCAGCCTGGATTTGAAAAGTGTCAGAAGGCGCCTGATGTACAGACTCAGATAGTTTGTTCCAGGCATAAGGAGCAGCAAGATGAAAGGAGTGAAGTCTGGAGTTAGCAGTAGAAGAGAAGTGCACAGATAAAAGCGATTTGCCAGAAGAGCGGAGTTCCTGAGGAGGGATGTAGGGAGAAATAAGAGAGGAAAGGTAGTGAGGAGCTGCAGAGTGATGCACTTATAGGTCAGCAGGAAAAGATTGAACTGGATGCAGAAACGGATAGGGAGCCAATGAAGTGACTTGAGAAGAGGAGTAATATGAGCATGACAAGACTGGCGGTAGATTAGCCATGCAGCAGAGTGGTGAACAGATTGAAGGGGAGACCAGCAAGGAGTAGGCTACAATAGTCTAGACTGGAGGTGACTAAGGAGTGGATAAGTGTCTTAGTAGTGTGTTCATGAAGGAATGAATGAATTTTGTTGATGCTATGGAGAAAGAAATGGCAGGTTTTAACTATCAGTTGGATGTGTGTGGAGAAAGAGAGAATTTAAAGATGACCCCAGGAGTGCAAGCTGTGGAGACGGGGAGTAGTAGAAAGTTATCCACAGAGACTGAGAAAGGAGGAAGGGGGGAGAGGAGGGTTTAGGGGGAAAAATAAGCTCAGTTTTGGCCATGTTCAGTTTCAAGCAGCAGTGAGAAACCCAAGCAGCAATGTCAGAAAGGCAGGCAGAGATACAGGCCCGGATTGCCGGAGAGATTTCAGGTGTAGAGAGGTAGATCCGGAAGCCGCCAGCGCAAAGATGGTACCGAAAACTGCGGGAAAAGACGAATGCACCAAGGGATGGTATAGAGAGAGTGAAGGAACAGATTAAGCCGGTTTGGCCCAGTTTGCACGAATCAGTTCCTGAAGCAGCCTGCGTTCACCGAACCGGGCTGAGCATGGTGTTGGAATGCAGCTTTGCGGTGTTTGGAATCCCCTGCCTGATAGTAGATTGACGGCATTGGGAGGATCACAGCGTCCAGAGAAGCCCCTGATGCCATCAATCTAGTGTCCGGTGGAAAGCAGAGATCAGGGCGTGTAGCTCCCACAATGTTACCATGTGTGGTGCTTCCAACCGTGCGCCCAAATCGCTGGTGGGATGGACCGAACCACTTCCCAGCTGGTTCGGATCCCATCACTGAGTGGACCCGACAGATCCTTGGGGTACACCAACCGAGAGCAGGATATCAGAGGAGGATTCACCAGAGCAATCACTGAAAGAGTGATGGGAGAAATAAGACTTCAGAAAAAACTAAAAACACACTTATTCAATGAAGCATACGATCCAACTTAAACGTAATGAACACTCCCAATCAGTAGTATGAATCACTCTGTCATGCACCACTATAAGCACAGCCTCGACTTTTCATGTAAACTCGACTTTCACATTTAAACTTATTATTTATTCATCATACATTATATATATATGTACGACCCAATATTGTATATATGTTACCCCGATCAATTGTATTGGTTATACCTTGTGTTAATCACCTATTATCTAATGATATCACCTACCATTCTATTGTTAAATTTGCTTCAACGTAGTTGTAAAATAGTTATGTTTAACCTTTAAGTTATCCGCTTCTGATCGCTGGAAGTAGCGGTATACAAATGATTGATAAATAAATAAAATGAGAAATGGAAGGGACAACAGTGGACAAGATGGAGCTTAACAGACAAGTAGGAATAGGATCAGAGGAGCAGGTAGAGAGTTTGGAGGCGGAAAAGGTGTGTGGTTTCCTCCTCAGATCATAGAAAAAGAAGAGAGGGTAGCAGAGGTAGGAGGAAAAGGAGCAGTTTAAGTTACCATTGGTGGACGCTCTGATGGTGGTGCTCACCAAACAAACCACCATTACCATGAAGGGCAGAGCTACCCTGAAGGATGCCCAGGACAGAAAGCTTGAGATGAAACAGTCATTTGAGATCACTGCCTTATCCCTGCAGGTGTCCATTTGCAGGGCCTGTGTGGCACATGCATGTTTGCTTGGGCCCAGGGTTTGCCTGATTTGGATCCGCAGCAGCTGTTACCTGAGACGGCTAAGCTAGATCTGGGGCAGCCTATCTAGCGGATGTCTTTTATGATTTGGTGCGTGCTTTGGCCAAGAATATGGTGTCTGATAGTGATGTGGTGGCTTCTCTGGCTCTGGAGCTAGTCAGTGGATGTCATTTCTAAGACTCGCCTCAGCAAGCTCCCCTTAAAGGTGAAGCTCCTCTTTGGGGATGCCCTGGACAATTTGGTCAAGGATTTAGAAGAGACCAAAAGAGCCAGACTTCCAGAAGATAAACCAAAACTGGTCAGGTCGGTGGCCCCTGCGAGGGGACAATTCCGGGACTTTAGGCATTTCCATGCTGTTTGCTTCACTTCCTTACAGAGGATTTGCTACCCTTCTTGGTGATCGGTCCTTTCAGGGCAGTAGGGGAGCAGGTAGAGGCTCAGGAGCCACAGTGGGTCCCAAGAAGTCACAATGAAATGAGGGGAGCCCAGATGAGATTAGTGCTAGTAGATTGTCTGCAATGTTTTTACCCCTCCTGGGCCCACTTAGTCTGACAAATGGGTATTGGAGGTCATCCGCAAGGATTATGCTCTCGAGTTGGCGCGTCCTCTTTTTTGAGGCCTTCGTGCTGTCTCTCTGCAAGGCTCCAGCCAAAGTGCAGATGGTTTGGGACACTACAGCAGTTTCTGCAGCTGGAGGTGGTTGTCAAAGTACCTTCAGACCAATCAGGTCATGGTCGATACTCCATCTATTTTGTGGTGCCCAAGAAGAAAGGCTCCTTTTGGCTAATTTTGGATTTCAAGCACGTGAATAGTGTCTTGCAGGTGCTGCATTTTCACATTGAGACCCTACGCTTCGTCATTGTGGTGGTGCAAAAGGGCAAGTTTCTCACGGTGCTCAGTTTGACAGGTGTACCTGCATATTCCCATTTGCCCAGACCATCGGAGGTTCCTGCACTCTGCGGTCTCCATGGGGCACTTCTAGTTTCAGGTGTTGCCACTCGGTCTACAGCCTCTCCTCCCCCCTCCCCAATGTTTACAAAGGTCATGGTTGTCATGGCGGTGGCTTTCCGGTATGAAGGAGTGCTTGTGTATCCCTATCTGGACAACTGGTTGATATGGGCAAAGTCATCCACAGAAAGCTGCGATGCCACTCAACACGTAGTGGACTGCCTTCAGCAGCTGGATGGGTGATCAGCTTCGCCAAGAGCAGGACCTGGTCTACCTGGAGGCGTGTTTTCAGATGGAGAGAGGAATTGCCTCCTTGCCCATCAACCGGGCTCAGAAGTTACAAGTTCAAGTCCATCGGTCCTTACTATGACAGCACCCTTGGGGTGGCATTACATCTAGCTGTTGGGGCTCCATGGCGGCCATGCTGGAGTTGGTTTCATGGGCTCAAGACCACATGCATCCTTTGCAAAGAGCCTTTCTATTGCGTTGGTCTCCTCAGAAACATATGCTCTTGAGGAAGTTACCTGTCCTTTAATCATCAGAATGGTGCTTCATTGTTGGCTAGTCTCAGAGAATCTGCTAGTGGGGATGCTGTTGGAGACTCCCAAGTGGGTAACGTTGACCACTGATGCCAGATTGGGGTGGGGGGGAGGCACTTTGCGAGTCCCAAGTGACACAGGGCTGGTGAACATCCGGAAGAAAGTACTTGGTGTTATCAACCGGTTGGAGATAAGAGCAGTGTTCTTGGCCCTTCAGTTCTTTCAACCTTCACAACAGGGCAGTGAGAGTGTTCTCAGACAATGCCACTACAGTAGCATGCATCAATCGTCTGGGCAGAACCAGCCGCGTGATTCTAGAAGGCGAAGTAAGACCTCTGCTGATTTGGATGGAAGCAAATCTTCTCATGCTCTCAGAAGCTCATGTGGATGGGAAAAAGAACGTGCAAGCTGATTTTCTAAGTCGCTACCGGCTGGATCCAGGGAAGTGGTCCCTCAACCCAGAAGTCTTCAGCAGCATTGTCTGGCGCTGGGGCGAGCCAATCATAGATCTGATGGCTGTGGCCAGCAATGCCCTATATCTTCAGCCGTTAGATCAGATGTCCAAGGGTCTAGATGCCATAAGGGCCTGGATGCCCTGGTGCAGATCTGGCTGAAGGGCACGATTCTATATGCATTTCCCCCGGCCTCTCATTGGTCATATTCTCCACAGGCTAGAGTCCCATCCCGTCCTAGTGATTCTGATAGCACTGGCCTGGCCATGGAAGCTGTGGTATACAGATCTTATTCAGTTAACAGTAGATGGTTCATGGCATCTGCCAGCTTGGCCCAATCTTCTGTCGCAAGGCCCCATTTTTATGCTTCAAGTAGATCGATTCTCGCTTACGGACTTGCTTTTGAAAGGGCTAGGTTGAGGGAAGAGAACCTGGGCAGAGTAACCTGTCACGACCCTGCCGTGGACACGTAAGAGCTCTACTTCCTTATGTGTGCAAGTCTGGAGGATTTTTGAGAACTGGTGTGTTGACAGTGGGCATCGCATGCTGTCGGCTACAGTGCCGTATGTCCTTGCTTTTCTGTAGGCGGGTTTGGAGAAAGGTCTTGCCTTAAATTTACTGTGAGTACAGGTGGCTGCCCTAATGTGTTATCCATGGTCTGGTGCAAGGGATGTCTCTAGTGACCATCTGGATGTAATTTGTTTCCTCAGGACGCTCAAGCATGTTTGTCCACCGTGGGACCTCAGTCTGGTTTTGTCGGCGCTCACAGAGCACTCTTTTGAGCCCCTGAGCAGAGCTGCATTGAAATATCTTACATTGGAGCCTGTGTTCCTGGTGACAATTTGTTCGGCCAGGAGGATATCCGAGCTCTAGGCCTTGTCTTGCAGAGAGAGACGTTCTTAGTCCTCTTGAAGGAAAAGGTGGTGGTCCGTCCCGTTCCTTCCTACCTAAGGTGGTTTCCGCTTTCCACCTCAATCAGCTGTTCCTTATCGTTCCTACAGTTCAGTCCTCCACCTCTGGGTTGTGCACCTCCTGCAGCCTGGAGACTGGACCTGTCAAATTCCTGACGTCACTGGATGTAGTCTGGTGCACACTCCCACCTTCTCCCAGTGTGTCCAGTCTCCTTGCAGCAGGAGGACGTAGTGAGCCTAGGTGCTGGGCTCACTTGAACTCATAAGGAGCATTAGAGTAGTTAGTGGAGGGGTAGCTGTTCAAATTTTCTCATTTCATTTTTATTTGCATTTGATTTATTTTTGGGGGGTACTATCTCTTTAAAAAATAAAAGAGCAAAGATCAAGCTGTGTCTCTAGTACGGGTCCTGCCTGCCTCTGATTTCCGGGGCTGTGGGCTCATGGTTATGTCTCTTCCCCTGGACAGGACGGGGGAGAGCCCTAGTGCAGGACCGTGGCGTTATCCTCTGCTGCGGCGAGGAAGCGCATTGCCCTCAGAAGCAGCAGCAGTCTGACGGGAGGCTCGCCGGCGGTAGACTGCTCAGCTGGGAAAGCAGTCCCGCAGGCTGGAGCCCCGTCGAAGGCACGTAAGTCGGCGGGGACATTCGAGGGCACTGTTTCCTTTTCAGAGTGGTCTGGGAGCAGTTTGGCTTTCCCCGACAGCCTCGCGGGAAGCCTCCGACATTTCGGGGCTCACGCAGCAGGTTTTGGCACGCATTTTAGCCGTGCGCCGGCGGTGGCCATTTTAAAGTCCGGGGCATCGTTCTGCACAGCTCCAGATGGCGTTTTTATTAGAGCAAGAATTCGGGGGATGAGTGGCACTGCGCCTTAGTGTTCAGCGAAGAAGAAGTAGTTTTTCTTTGTTTTCAGACCCGGGAGTTGTTTAGTTTGAAAAAAATAAAAAAATAAATAAAAAGAAAGAAGGAAGCAAACACATAGAGAAGATTTCTTCAGGTTTAAATACTATCTCCAGGAACAAGCAGGAATGAGTCTTCACATATGGGTACGTCGGTACCGACGGAGCCTGCGCAGGAACGCTCCCCAGCGTCCAAAAAGAAAGCCTTTGGGAGCATCCCACACGCATGTGCGCTGCCTTCCCGCCCATTCACTTCCCTCTCATCAGTTTTCCGTTTTCCGCGGAGCCAGCAGGACGTATTCCTGTCACCGCAGAAAATTCTTCTTTTTATCCTTAGTTTTTTGTGGTCGCGTCTGCCTTCCCTCGACGCCACCGGTACCGCCGGTGCTTTTCTTTCTTTTTACTAAAGAATTTCTTCTTTTCTTTAGAAATTTTTCCTGTTTAGTGCCTGACGGTTTCTAGGCCACTAGGCCTCTATCCTTCCATTATGGAAAAGCCAGCCACTATCCTTAAGAAATGTTCAAAGTGTGGCGGTACAGATATATTTTCAGACACTCATACTTGGTGTCTAAAATGTTTAGGTCCTGACCATTGCCCACTGGAGTGTCTTTCCTGCTGGAGCTCAAACAGAAGAAGTTTTCAGGATCGAGCACAACTCGATACCCGTTTCACATCGCACTCAATGTCACCAGTTAGAATATCTTCTTCACAGGATCAGGTAACCAAACAAAAGTCTGTAAAGACTAGCCAGTCCTCGAGTGGTAGATCTCAGTATCGAGTAGGCTCTGGCCTTGCCCTTGGACATTTTGGCAATAAAGCCCCGGCAGGATTCTTCGGGCTCCAAAGCATTAACGGGGCTTCAGGTTGTTCCCGGGGTTCTTACCTCGATGAACATACCTGGGCCATGCTCGGTGGTTGTGGCTGCTTCGAGCAGTACTGATACCCCAGCATTGGCTATGGTGATGGATGAAACACTCCTCACCGATGAACGCAGTCTAGCGCTCTCAGCTACTTCGGTACCGCTAGAGTTGCTGCAGACCATTCCTCGAGTATCGGCTTCAGTACCGGTATTGACATCGGTGTCGGTACCATCCATGCTTGCTTCGACAGACTCGCTTCCTTCGATGCCGAGCCTGGAATCGATCTCTAGCATGGAAGATTTGGTACCGACTCGTCTCGGTACTGACCTCGGGCGGTACCGAAGACATCGCTTTAAGGAAAACCCAATGCTTCATCCTTTCAAGTCTTCCGATCCCGATGACTGGGATGAATCCATTGGTACCAAGGCTGAATATTTCTTTTACGACAGCTTATCAGACCATAATTGAGTTTTATCACTTCTAATTAGGTCTGTTGGTCCTTTTTCAATCTATAGGACCTAACCTCTTCTGCTGCCTTAATAACAGATAATTCCAAGAGAGGTTCCAAAACCTACTTGGACAATTTATTGTTGCAGGCAACCAGCCTGTCTACTATTCTTAGCCATCTTCAATTCTTTGGCTCCCACAGAATAGATTAGGTTGCACACTGGTAATTAAACAGCCAGATCTCACCTAAGCAACCTACAACATGCTCTCTGCAATTCTACAAAAAGCTCTGCAACTATGGGCCTTTGCCAGAGCGCATCAGAGCCATTCCTGGTGGGTAACTTCCAGATGGTTAAAAGGCCTTGCTCAGTCATGCTTCCACATGACCGTTTTTTTCCTACTCTTACCATCTTCCTTAAAATTTCCTTTTAGGGAAAATGAACCAGGGTTTAGATCACGTGAAAGCATAAAGAATTGCTTAATTCTCTGATTTGTTCCACATCTCCAGTGGAACTCTTCCAACAGGGATGCATTTCTTTTCACTGCACTCGATCCTTGTCTAGTGCATTCCTTCTAATTCCCTATACTTCATTGGAGCTTATGCTGAACAAAGAATGCATTATACTCGTATTGCCTTCATAGACGGGCAAATATGGTATTCCCTTCTATTGCGTCTTTTTCTCCACACTGAAGTTATAGAAGGATTCAGACTTCTTGTCTTAAGACTAAAGATTTCTCTGCACCCCTTCACGTAGATCTCCATTTCTGGTTATTCAAAGTCTAGAATTTTTAAAGAAATCTCCACCTATCCTTCTGACTAGGAACATTCCACTGGTTTCCATGTAACCACCTTCGTGGTTCTTCCACGTGTAACCAGTAAGGGGTTCTCTATCCATATTCTCAAGCAGGTCCTACCCCTTATTAAGTGAGTCTCTCATATACATACATACACACACACACATCTCACTCTGAAAGATCTGTTGTCCATATTAATGCTGTTCCAGCATGCCATAGGGTTTTAAATGGACAACCAATTTCTATGGTAATTAGAAACTACCTTCTTTTACTGTAACCTCTCCGGTTACGTTACATCTGAAGCTCTCCATGTAAAGTCATTATCCTAAGTGACATCACTTAGGGAAGACATTGCTGATCTTCAAGAAATTGGAGGCTACACCGCCTACTACAAATGTTTGTTTCTTTCATTTGGATAGAGGGGTCTTAAAGACCCATCCTTTTTCTGCAAACCAGTCAGATTTATCTCCTCTCTTTCCTAGAGCTTTTTTCTGCTCCAAGGACAAAGAGCTTCAAACTTTGGCCTACGGAAGCTTTAGCTTCTCATCCAAAGTCCAACCCCAGTTTTTTCTTCTGGGATTAGTTCTAGCCATTTAGGCTTCTGACCTCTGCCTGTATTGGTATTTTCTTTGAGGATAATGTACTGGCTCTTAGCACCAGACCCATATTAGCCTCAACAAATACTTTCGCAATACTTTTGACTAAGGTCCACATTAGAAAATTGGAATCCAATATTTACTAACATTTATGATCTACACAAGGACTCCCCTCTAGACGCCTTGTTTAGTCAAGCTGTTCCACAGCACACCCTTTTTAGTTCAACTCCTACCCTCCATCCCTTGGATGCTTGAGGTTCTGGGAAATAGCATGGCCCATCGATTAGATTTGCAACATGCTGGGACCTCCTCTAGGCATCTCTAGCTTGGGAGTCCCCATATGTGAAGACTCATTCCTGCTTGTTCCTGGAGATAGCACAGTTACTTAACTGTAACAGGTGATCTCTGGGAACAGCAGGAATAAGTCTTCACAACCCACCCACCTCCCCTAGGAGTTGTGTGTCTCTCTCTCTCTCTCTCATTTGTCTACTTCCCTCCTTCGGTCTCAGCTACAAACCCAACTGATGAGAGGGAGGTGAATGAGCGGGAAGGCAGCGCGCATGCGTGCGGGATGCTCCCAAAGGCTTTCTTTTTGGACGCTGGGGAGCGTTCCCGCGTAGGCTCCGTCGGTACTGACGTACCCATATGTGAAGACTTATTCCTGCTGTTCCCAGAGATCACCTGTTACAGGTAAGTAACTGTGCTTTATTGGGGTAGAAGTAAAGGGTACCATAGTTTCCCTAGTTGGGTGGACTGTCCGAGATGGCGTCCCAGATCAGACTCGTTAGGCAAGCGTCTTCCATGTCCTCCACGGGTCCAGAAGGCGTTACGGTGGTGGCTGCTGCCCGGATCCCTGCAAGCGGGCATGCCTCTGGAACAGCCTGCCTGGATCCCGCTGATGACGGAAGCAAGCCTCGCGGGATGGGGGCACACTGCGGGGACCAGTATGTGCAGGGCGTGTGGTCCGTTCAGCAGTGCAGTTGGTCCATCAACCGGCTAGAGCTGAGAGCAGTATTGCTGGCTCTCCAGTCCTTCGAGACAACGGTGTCCGGTCGGGCGGTCAGTGTGCTGTCGGACAACTCGGCGGCGGTAGCCTACATCAACAGGCAGGGAGGCACCGGCAGCGTAGCCATGGAAGAGGAGGAGGAGCTACTGTTCTCCTGGGTAGAGAAGCGACTACCAGCGCTCTCGGCGGCACACATTGCAGGGAAGGACAATGTGACGGCGGATTATCTCAGCAGGGTACAGGTGGATGCGGGAGAGTGGGAGCTCAATCCACAGGTGTTCGCTCAGATGGTCCACAGATGGAGGCTGCCGATTATGGATCTCATGGCGATCTTCCAGTCCGTGAAGACGAGCCACTTCTTCAGCAGAAGGCGAGAGAGGATGTCGGAGGGTCTCGACGCCTTGATGCAACCATGGCCAAGGGGCGGTCGTCTTTACGTTTTTTCGCCATGGGCGTTGATAGGGCACGTGGTGCAGAGGATCGAGGGTCATCATGGAAGAGTGTTATTGGTGGCTCTGGACTGGCCGAGGCGTCCGTGGTACGCGGATCTGGTTCATCTGCTAGACGGGGGAGCCTTGGAGACTGCCGGAGTCGATAGATCTGCTCGTCCAAGGTCCGCTTTGAATGGCTCAGGTGGATCAATTCTCGCTTAGTTTGGCCATTGAAAGGGCTAGGTTGAAGAAAGGATATTCGGGTTCAGTGGTGTTGACACTGTTACGAGCTAGGAAGCGGTCCACTTCTTTGGCCTATGTTCGCGTTTGGCGCATATTCGAGGACTGGTGCTCGCGTCAGGTGCGGGCGGCTACAGCCTCAGTGCCCGTGGTGGTGTTTTCTTCAGGATGGTTTCGACAAGGGTTTGGCAGCCAGTTCGTTGAGAGTGCAACTGGCAGCCCTGGCCTGCTATAGGGGCAAGGTGCAGAATGTGTCGTTAGGTGCTCACGCGGATGTGTTACGTTTTCTTAAGGCCGTGTCGAGGATGAGGCCCTGCCGTCGGGTCGTCGTTCCTCCATGGGATCTCAACCTGGTTTTGGGAGCATTGGTTAGCGAGCCCTTTGAACCGTTGAATAAGGCTACTGTAAAAGATTTGACGTTGAAGGCGGTATTTTTAGTGGCTATTTGTTCAGCGAGAAGAATCTCGGAGTTGCAGGCGCTGTCTTGCAGGGAACCGTTCCTGGTCTTTTCTAAGGAGAAGGTGGTTTTGCGCCCAGTGCCGTCCTTTTTGCCTGAAGTCGTCTCTCCGTTTCATCTGAATCAGACGGTTTCCCTCCCGGTGCTATCTTCGGGGGGGGGACTCGGCAGCGGAGGGCACTCTACGACAGTTGGACATTAAGAGGGCGTTGCGGCGTTATTTGCAGGTATCCGAGTCCTTTCGGAAATCAGATCGGCTTTTCGTGGTGTTCGGGGGGCCTCGCAAGGGCGAAGCGGCTGTGAAGGTCTCCATCGCTAGGTGAATTAGGGAAGCGATAGCATCAGCGTACCTGCTACAGGGCCGCGCGGTGCCACCGGGATTGCGTGCGCACTCTACTAGAGTGCAGGCAGCCTCTTGGGCCGAGCACGGCTTGGTTCCGCCGGGGGACATCTGCAGGGCAGCGATGTGGTCGTCACTGCACATGTTCAGCAGGCAGTATCGTCTGGACGTGCTGGCGGCGAGGGACGCCTCTTTCGGGTCTGCAGTTTTGCGAGCCAGATTGGGGGGTCCTGCCCATTGAACACTGCTCTGTTACATCCCAGAGGTGGAGGACTGAACTGTAGGAACGATAAGGAAATGATAATTACACATCTTCAGGAACAAGCAGGAATGAGTCTTCACATATGGGTACGTCGGTACCGACGGAGCCTGCGCGGGAACGCTCCCCAGCTTCCCAAAAAGGAAAGCTTTTGGGAGCATCCCACAGCGCCTGCGCGCTGCCTTTCCGCCTTTCCTAACCAACTCTCCTCAGTTCTTCTTTGCCGCGGAGCCAGCAGGTTGAGCCCTGTCACCGCTGAAGAAGTTCTTTATTTTATTTTGTTTCTTTGGTCGCATGTTTGCCTTCCCCGACTCCGGACCGGTACCGCCGGTCTTTTCTTTCTTTCTTTAAAAAAAAAAAAAAAAAAATTGATATTTTTCCTCACTTGGTGTATTTTTCTTCTTAAGGCCTCAGGGCCCACAAGAAAATTTCCCTCATGGAAAAACCAACCTCCGGGTTCAAAAAATGCACTAAGTGTAGCGGTACTATTTCTGTTACAGATACCCATGAATGGTGTCTTAAATGTTTGGGTCCTGAGCACTCCATTCCGGATTGTCCGTCCTGCTCCGTAATGTCTAAACGGGGGTTACAGAACCGAGCAGCTAAGCTCCATGTGCTGTTTCCCGCTGAGGCACCGGCAGTAGCATCGACATTTTCCAGGTCATCTTCTCCTGAAGGATCTCAGGTAACCAAACATAAACCTAGCAGGTCCTCGAAGGGTAGATCTCCCTCTAAGCATCGAGATGCCTCCGGACTTGCCCTCGAGGATCCTGCACCAGCCAAACAACCCCGGCGGGAAGCTCCGGCTTCCAAAGCTCCTCCTATGGGGTTACAGGTTGACATCGATGGCACGGCCTCGACCGATCACCTGTTAGATTGCTCTGGGGTACCGGCACCTTCTCCCGGTACCGACTTCCAGGCTTTCATGGCGTCGATGGATCAGAATGTTCTGTCCATGCAGCAGGCTATACAGTCTTTCATTCAAGCTGCGACGCCGATGATACCGCAACGAGCTCCGTTGTCGGTATCGGCTCCGGTACCGGCACCAGCACCGATGCCGGTACCGACTGCATCGACATCGACCAGGATACCGACTGCTGCGGTTCCTTGTCCAGGGCTACTTCTCGGTACCGATCCGGTACCCGGGACGCCCAATGTCGATACCGCTCGATGTCGATACCGCTCGATACGCGTATCGAGCGTTAGAAGAGCACCCTGACAGGCGATACTTCGATTCCTCTGATGATTCTGATACATCAGATGAGTCTCCTGAAGTATCCATAGCCCTTCCTGAGGAGCCGCCTTCTCCAAAACGAAGAATGTCTCCTCCAGAGGACTTGTCCTTTCAAGACTTCATAAGAGAAGTAGCTAAAGGACTCTCTATTTCAGTGAATCAGAGCCTAGAGCAAAAAAATTAGATATTTTAGGATACTCTAAGGCTCCTAAAGAGGCAGTCACCTTACCAATTCATGAGATTCTTCATGAACACATGATTGATTTATGGGAGACTCCTCTCACTCTCTCTCCTTATTCTCGCAGGTTGGACACTATGTATCGTGTCCCCCCTTGTCCTGGGTGCCAAAAAACTCAGCTTCCTCACCATTCCATTGTGGTGCACTCAGCTATGAAGAGGATAAAGAGTGCAAAGAGACACACTTCTGCTCCTCCAGGAAGAGAATGCAGGACCTTGGATGCTTTTGGTAGGAAAATCTTCCAGGCCAGTATGCTTATTGCCAGAATCAACTCATATAGCCTTTATATATGGGTATGTTTCTGAAAGAAGTGGCAGAAAAGCTGCACACTTTCCTCCCTTTTATTCCAGAAGATAAAAGGGAAGAATTCTGCATGTGGCTTAAGCATACTCAAGACATCTCCAAGTTTTCAAACAGGGCAGCCTTTGACTCCTTTGAAGGTGCCAGTAGAGCCTCAGGCATTGCCATAGCTGCTCGCAGAATTGCTTGGCTCCAGGCTTCTGATTTAGAACCCTGGGTTCAAGATGGCTTAGGAAATCTGCCCTGTACAGGTGAAAATCTGTTTGGCAGAGAGTGGCAAATTAAAGCCACTCAAATGGATGCAGAAAATTCTGCTCTGGATAGATTTTCAAGGTCTACCTCCGTTCCTGCCAAGAAAGACTTTTAAAAAGTCTTTTTTTCAAAAAGTGCAGGTTTCCTTCCACTTCTGGCCAACAATCTACAGGTCGCTTTACTGCTAAGCGTCAGCAACCTAAGCAGGCCAGGCCTAAGTCTACAGGGGCTGCTGTAACCCAGCAGTCCCAACCCCCTCAGGATTTTTGACTTGATGCTAGAGAACTTAGCCTTTCTGGCTTTAACACAGCCAGAACCTCTCACCATTCCAGGAAGGTTAGCTCATTTTGCTCCCAGATGGGAGCAAATCACATCAGAGCAGTGGACCCTCTCCATCATAAGAGAGGGCTACAAACTTCATTTCTCAGACTTTACTCCCCACACCATGGTGAGACACTTCAATTCTCTCACATCTCTTCTCGACCTTCTAGGTCAGGAGATAACTACCCTTCTTGCCCAAGGGGCAATAGAAGAAGTTCCTCTTTTTCAACAAGGGTCAGGGTTCTACTCCCCTTATTTTCTCATTCCAAAGAAGACAGTGGGATACAGACCCATTCTAGATCTCAGAGAATTGAACAAATTTCTATGCAGGGAGAAGTTCAAGATGCTTTCTCTGGGCACTCTCCTTCCATACCTTCAAAGTCAGGATTGGCTTTGTTCTCTAGATCTCAAGGATGCGTACACACATGTTCTCATCCACCCATCTCACAGAAGATTCCTGTGTTTACTTTTCCAAGGAAAACATTACCAATACAGAGTGCTTCCTTTCGGTCTGGCCTCTGCCCCAAGAGTGTTCACCAAATGCATGGCAGTAGTTGCTGCATTTCTACGCACTCTGGGAATATTTGTCTTCCCATACCTGGACGACTGGCTCATTCGAGCTCCATCTCAGTCAGAGGCCCAGATTTCCCTGGACCGCACAAGGCGCATTCTGCAGTATCTGGGACTGGTGGTAAACCTCCCAAAGTCCCAGCTCATCCCTACTCAGTCCCTGGAATTCATTGGGGCCTGGTTGGATACCACCACTGCAAGGGCCTACCTTCCTCAGGCCCGTTGCCAACGTCTAGTGCAGCTAACCTCCCAGATTCAGTCAAAGAGCCACTTAACTGCCAGGGAGATGCTACAACTGCTGGGCCACATGGCTTCCACAGTACATGTGGTACCCTATGCTCGCCTACACATGAGAGCAGCTCAATGGACTTTGTCCACCCAGTGGACTCAAGCTTCAGGAGCTCTCTCAGACCAAATAGCAACCTCCAAACGTCTCTTTTGGTCTCTCCAATGGTGGATGTCCACTCAAAATCTGTTGCTGGGGTCCCCCTTCCAACAGTTGTTGCCCCAAGCAACCCTCACAACAGATGCCTCCCAGACAGGTTGGGGAGCTCATTTACAAGACCGCTCCACTCAAGGCACTTGGTCCCCTCAGGAGACCTCTCTTCATATCAACCACTTGGAGCTTCGAGCAGTTTTTCTAGCTCTCAAGGTCTTCCATACCCTCCTCAGCTACAAGACAGTCCTCATCCATACGGACAATCAAGTAGCTATGTTTTATATAAACAAGCACGGAGGAACTCGCTCTCTGTCGCTGTGCTACGAAGCTCTAAGATTGTGGGCCTTCGCCAGAGAGCATCAAATCCATCTCCTGGCAGTATATCTCCCAGGAATCCAAAATTCTTGGGCAGACAGACTCAGTCGAGTTCTGCTTCCACACGAATGGTCCCTGCACATGGATCAGGTACTCAGAATCTTTCAAGAATGGGGAACCCCGGACATAGACCTCTTTGCAAGTCCGTGGAATGCCAAACTTCCACGGTTCTGTTCCAGAATTCCATGTCAGGGGGTTCAGGCCAAGGATGCCTTCCTCCTTCATTGGGGTCAGGGCTTCCTGTATGCCTTTCCACCCATTCCCTTGATTCCCAAGACTCTGTTCAAACTCCAGAGGGATCAAGGATCTATGATCCTCATAGCTCCACGCTGGCCATGCCAAGTGTGGTACCCTCTGCTTCTGCATCTCTCCCAAGCCCCCTCTCTGGACTTGGGAGCTGCTCCAGACCTTCTGTTTCAGGAGGGAGGGACTTTGTGGCACCCAAACCCCAAGTCCCTTCACCTCAGAGCTTGGCTACTGAAGGCCTAGACCTTCAAGACTTGAATCTTTCTCAGCAGGTGAAGGATATCCTCCATGCTTCCAGGAAACCTTCCACCAGGCGTTCCTATGCTTTTAAGTGGAAAAGATTTTCCATTTGGTGTGCTGAAAAGGGTCTTGACCCTCTAGCACTACCTTTAACTTCTTTGTTAGACTATCTCCTGCATCTCTCCAATGCAGGACTTAAGACAAATTCAGTAAGAGTCCATTTGAGTGCTATTGCAGCATCCCTTAAGCCCATCAATGGACAACCTGTTTCCTCTCATCCTCTTATTTCAAGATTCATGAGAGGCCTAACTTTAACTAAACCTCCCATTAGGCCTCCTCCGGTGGCATGGGACTTAAATTTGGTTCTTGGTCAGCTTATGAAGCCACCTTTTGAACCCTTAGCCACTACCTCCTTGAAATTTCTTTCCTGGAAGGTTATTTTCCTCATTGCAGTCACTTCTGCTCGCCGCATCAGTGAACTGCAGGCCTTAGTGGCTAATCCACCTTATACAAGGTTCCATCATGACAAGGTAGTCCTTAGGACAAATCCACACTTTATGCCTAAAGTGGTCTCACCTTTTCATCTTAATCAAGAGGTATATTTACCTGTCTTTTTTCCAGCTCCTCATGCATCCAGTGCAGAGAGGAATCTTCATACTCTGGATTGTAAAAGAGCTCTTGCTTTTTACTTATATAGGACACAGCAACATAGAAAGTCTTCCCAGCTTTTTGTTGCTTTTGATCCTTCTCACTTGGTACTTCCAGTCTCTAAGAGAACACTGTCCAATTGGATTGCTCAGTGTATTTCTTTTGCCTACCAGAGTAAGAACCTTTCTCTGGAGAGCCATGTCACAGCTCATAATGTGAGGGCCATGGCCACCTCCTATGGCTCATCTAAATTCTGTGTCCATCGACCAGATCTGTCGAGCAGCCACCTGGGCCTCTGTTCATACCTTCACAGCCCATTACTGCTTTGACGAGGATTCCCACCGGGATGCCTTGTTTGGTCAGGCTGTCCTCAGACACCTGTTCCATTCTTAAACAACTCCTGCCCTCCTTCCCTGGATGGATGCCTGAGATCCATAGGAGGACGCAGACCCCTTTCAGGGTCTCATATCCTTGGGGATCTCCCAGGCATCTCAGCTAGGGAGTCCCCATATGTGAAGACTCATTCCTGCTTGTTCCTGGAAATAGCACAGTTACTTACCTGTAACAGGTGATCTCTGGGAACAGCAGGAATAAGTCTTCACAACCCACCCACCTCCCCTAGGAGTTGTATCTCTTTTCTATCTTTCCTTTCCTCTCTCTCTCTATTGTCTCAGCTTTAAACTCGAACTGAGGAGAGTTGGTTAGGAAAGGCGGGAAGGCAGCGCGCAGGCGCTGTGGGATGCTCCCAAAATCTTTCCTTTTTGGGAAGCTGGGGAACGTTCCCACGCAGGCTCCGTCGGTACCGACGTACCCATATGTGAAGACTTATTCCTGCTGTTCCCAGAGATCACCTGTTACAGGTAAGTAACTGTGCTTTACCTGGTAATTGTAGTTCCTTGAGTGACGACAGTTCAGTCCTCAATCCCGCCCGGTGCTGAAAGGGTAGTGGCGATTCCTTTGGACAAGTCGATGCAGTGACAGGTAGGTGCATTCGTTAGAGGCTCTACGGGTCTCTGTTATGCTCTTTCTAGCCATTTGTTCTTTCTCCTCTGGTCTCTTTCTTGAGGGGTCAGGAGGGAGCGGTACTAAGCAAAGTTTGGTTCGGTGGTTTACATATTTAGTTAGTTGCCGTAGCTGAAGCTACATTTGTTTGATTGGCTACTTATTTGTTGCTCCTTTGAGTCTGCTTTGTCAATAGTTCACTGGAGAAGGTGGGAGTGTGCACCAGACTACATCCAGTGATGTCAGGAATTTGACAGGTCCAGGCTGCAGGAGGAGGTGCACAACCCAGAGGTGGAGGACTGAACTGTCGGCACTCAAGGAAATACAATTACCAGGTAAGTGTAATTATCATATATCCCTTCCTTGGGGCATAGTCCTGAAGGGATTGACGGCTGCATTTCTTGGATGTATGCAGAGTCCTTCCTCTATCTGAAGCACATGAAGCCCTTCTGCAAGTCAGATCATTTGTTCATTCTGTTTGGCGGTCAGCGCAAAGGGGAAGCAACATCCAAAGCGACCATGGCTTGGTGGCTGAAAGAGGCGATTGCCTCAGCATATTTGCTAAAGGGTAAGTCACTTCCTCGAGGGCTGCACACTCATTCAACCAGAGTGCAGGCTATCTTGTGGGCAAAGTTCAGTCTGGTTCCTCCAATTGATATCTGTAAGACAGCGACATGGTCCTCCCTTCATACCTTTCTGCATCACTACCGTCTGGACATGCAAGCCACAGATGATGCACTGTTCAAGGCCGTGGTGTTGCAGGCTGGGCTCATGGGTCCCGCCCAGATCTAGTACTGCTGTGATACATCCCACGCATCTGAACTGGACTGGTGAGACGATGAGGAAGGTGAAGTTAGACCTTACCTATTAGTTTGTTTTCCTTGAGTCCCTCCAGTCCAGTCCAAAACCCTCCCCTTTTTGTTCTGTCATTCATTTGAGGCGAGCCCGGATCAGAAACAGTCTATCGAGTTTGTTTGTGGACCTGGAAATGTATGCTGAATCATCTCACTCTTAGCTCTTGGGATTTGGGGTCAGTGGAAAGGCAGTCCCAACATTCTGTTTTCTGGTTTCTTCGGACTATGGCTGGTCTTGCTTGTGACCTTGTTAACTGTAAAAATAAATAAACAAAAATGTTTAACTGCAATATAGTAATAGGTTATGAATGTTGTTTAATATTGCTCTTTTTTGGAGTCTGCTTTGTCAGTATGATACTGGTCTTGGGGGTGGTGCACAGAGCCCTTTGTTTCATGACATCAAGACCACTTGGCATGCTCTGTCTCCATTTGCTGGTGAGGGAAGATAACCCACAAGAGTGGACTAGACTAGAAGGCAAAGTAGAAGGTAAGGTCTAATTTCACCATGTAAATTGGTAGCTATAAAGCAAGGTATTAGCCACAACAGAGTTTAAAATTTGCATATCCTAATTCAGGTCTCATTTTATGATTTTCTTATTTCTCATTTTGTGGGTTGGTTTGTTTTGTTTTTTTAACATTTTCAAAGCATAATTATGGTGACAGGAAGATAGGAATTTGTTTTCAATAACCCCCAAAGACTACTGTATTACATTTTGTGGCAGTATCCTTGTGCTTAGAATTGGAGGAAGCGCTTCAGCTGTTAAGTTTTGTCTGCAATAATTGTGCAGCACAGGTTGAAACACTGGAAATTGATAGGGTTTTTCAGCCTACTGTGATATACTTTACACTGATTCCTCCGTTTTCTCACAACAGAAGACGCACTGAATTAGTCTCGCACATTTGTGTCAGGTGATGTTTGTCAAACACCTATAGAGCTTTCCAAAATAAGCTGCTAAACACATATGTACTGCCGGGCTAATTATCAACCAATATCCCAAGTTGGATCTTAGGGGATTTTAACCTGCCAGCGCTTCAAGATAACCAATCATCGGCCTTTCTTGAAGCTCTCGAGACCCTTGGATACAAACAATTAATAAATGAACCTACTCATGTGAAGGGAAATACTCTGGACCTTGTATTTGCCCCACAGACAGTTTGTGACCAATCACACAACACCGTGGTGTCCATATCTACTGTGCCGTGGTCAGACCGCAAAGTTATTTTCCAGATTCCCACTCACAACAGGCAATCAAAGTTCAACAGAGTTCCAAGCAATAACTCTAGACCACCTGCTAGAAGCTTCCGTCCATTCAATAGAGATCTTATTCTTGCCGGAACGCGCTCGCTCCATAATGAGACCTCCCTAAACCTTGAAGAACTGATCACTTGCTGGAACAGCAGTCTCAACGAGATAGCACTTTGACCACCACCTAACAAGCCGCCAAGGAAAAGAACCTCAGCCCTGTGGTACACAGCGGATCTGAAATTATCACACACTCATCTACGGAAGCTGGAGAAACGCTGGCATCGGTCACACTCCATGGAAGACCAGTCAGCTTACATCTATCAGCTATCCGCCCACTGCAATGCTATCACAGAGCAGATGAAACAGTACCACACCGACACCCTAAAACGCTCTTTAAACAAACCACATGATCTGTTTAACTTAGTCAAGACTCTAAGGAACCAGCCCCCGAACAGCAATGTGAAATCCATCCCCAGGAGTTTGCAGTTTACCTACAGTCCAAGCTATCCCAGATAAATAAACCTTCAACAGAGTATGCTTCCACAGACCAGGAGTGCCCAACATCTCTAACCTCCTTTTCTACTCCTGCCAAGAAGCGCATTGAAGACTCGATCATGAACCTCAATACTACTACTGCGCAAACGGATCCTTGCCCAGCTTTCTGGATAAAGGAACTGCGCAGTGACTTCAGCACAATAATAACCAGAATTATGAACCTGTCCTTCATAACCGGGTCTTTCCCCTCTGTCCTCAAGCACACATTTATCAGACAGCTCCTAAAAAATAGCAAGCTAGATCCCCAAAAGGTGGAATCTTACAGACCCATTTCAAGTATACCTTTTCTCGCAAAGTTAATCGAAAAAGAGGTGCAAAGACAGTTACAAGACCACATTGATGCTGCTTCTCCACTGGACCCATGCCAACATGGATTCAGAGAGGCACATGGTGTGGAAACACTCCTTACCACCCTCTTCAATAATATAATTTCTGGTGTCAACAACATCCGACAGGGATTTGCACTCATTTTCCTAGACATTGCCGCAGCCTTTGACTCGGTAAGTCATGAACTTCTAGTACGGCTAAAAGAGAAAGGCGTCTGGATCAGCACTTGAATGGTGCAGATCATACTTATCCGGAAGATGGCAGCATGTCCGATCTGGTGGAGCAACGTCGGAACCATTTCATCAAGGTCAAGGGGTTCCTCAGGGATCCTCCCTCTCTGCCTTGATGTTCAACATATACATGCAACCCATTTGTAATATCATCCGGTCTTTCAATGTAAGTTGCATGATATATGCAGATGACGTCCTGCTCTATATGCCATTCACCATAGATAAATTAGATCTCTCCCCTCTGACCAATTGCTTCAATACCATATCTGAATGGCTCCTGTCACAAAACCTCAGAATCCAACATAAGAAGACTGAGGTGCTCTTCATTTCGAGGAACCCGAATTTTAGCCGCCCTTAATACTTGAAGGTGAAAGAAGCTGATCTACAAACAAAACCCACAATACGGTACCTGGGTGTTACACTAGATCAAAACCTCGACATGAAGGCACATATAGCTAACACTGTAAGAGCTATATACTACAAGATCCGTTCACTCAGACATCTATGCCCTTTGCTTGAACCAGAGGATTTCCATTCTATCTACCAGGCTCTGATCATACCTCATTTTGATTATGCCAATGTCATTTTACAAGGACTCCCCCAATCCACCTTGAGTCCCCTACAGCTCGCAATGAATAGCGCAGCGAGGGTTCTCCATGGGGCATCTAGGAGAGACCATGTGTCGCCCCTTCTGAAGCAGTTACACTGGCTTCCTATACAGGCCAGGATCGTCTTCAAGACAATGTTACTGACTTTCAAAGCGTTAGTCTCTCCTCCTCTCCACTAACCAACCTCATCCAATCCATAACCCCGAACAGATCAAGAAGATCCACAGCAATAAACACGCTAACGACCTTGCAAGGGCAGTCGTCATTAGCTCAAATTTGCTCTTGTATGATGAAACTGTACTCATCTCGCCAATGCATTTGTTTTTACCTTGTAGTTCAAGGTTCATATCACTTAGTTTGCCTGTAAAGTCAGCGAGAAATGCCAGATCACATAACCACGCCTCATCTTCCAACTCTGCTTGGTCATCTCCCTTCTCCTTCAAAAAATCTTATTTCATTCAGCAAATCACGAAAACTTTGCAGAAATTTGTGCCTACTTAGCCACCTTACATCTGTGTGCAAAATGATTTCTGCTGCCCCTTCATCAAGAGTAAGATTGAAAAGCCATCTTTGAAGTGATCTTCCACGAACTGAATTTACAATTTTGAAAGTGATGTCCATGACAGTCTTTGTATTGAGTCTCTTGCTTGCCAAAACTTGCTGGTGAATGATGCAGTGGTAAGAAAGGAAATCTGGGAAGTTGTCATGCTGTCTACAGAGGGCTATGAAACCGTTAACCTCACCTGTCATTGCTCTTGCTCCATCAGTAGTGATGGAAACAAGTCTATGCAATGGAAGATTCCATTCTTTTGTGACAAAGTGTAAAGAACTGAATATTTCCTAATCGGTAGTTCTCCCTTTTAAAGAAATCATTCAAAGTAGTTCTTTAACACTGAAGTGAAGTCTTCAAAAACCATCCAGATAAAGACTAGTAACTGGGCTATGTCTCTTATGTCTGTAGTTGGAGTGAGAAAGCAACACAATTTGAAACATCCTCCAACAATTGTTCAGTTGTGTCTCCACACATCTTTTCTATTCGCCGCATGACTGTGTTTCTTGACAATTGTACATCTTGAATAGCAGCTATGATCTCTCTTATTTTTAAATCCTTCAAAAAGACTGTCAGCTGCTTCAAGAAAACAATATTTTACAAATTCCCCTTCAGTGAAAGGTTTGCATTTCTTTGTGATCAGGTTGCTGACTTTGAAGGATGCTATGGTTGCATTGACCGAATGTGACCTTGGCTTCGCCATCAACTGTTGCTGAGTAGCCAGTTTCGATTTAAGTTCTTTGAGCTTCAGTTTACGAATTTCACTTTTGGGTGGAAAATCAGCATCAAACCTATTGCTATGCAGAGCCTTATAATGACTTTCCAGATTACCCTTTTTGGGCAAGGATACTGGGGCGTTACAAATTAGACAACAACACTTGTCTTTCACCATGATGAAGTAGTAGTCCATTTCCCATTCATCATGAAAGTGGTAGGTTTTGCTCTTCTTTGGAACACTCATCTTCGTTATGCTGGGGTGGCTGGATGTAAGAAGGCCAAATCTGCTAAGTTAGTATAAACACTGGCTGAATCTGGTCCAAAACTGTCACTGTCCCAAAGTATTAAAGATCAACAGGAACTGAAGACCTCTGGATGATGTGCAATACAAAGACTGGAGATGCCAAAACCACACATGCAGTTCTAAAAGTAAAAAGAATTCATCATACTGGCACCAATAATCAAATACCGCCAAACAATCATCAAAAAAACTCAAACACTTGTCCAGCAAACCAGATAAAATCAAATATCGCCAAACAAGTTCAAATACCACCACATGCGATTTAATAAATTCTGCACACAGTGTAGAATCAATGCAAAGGCAAGGCGAAATAAAATTGCAGTGTAGAATCAACGCAAAGGCTAGGCAAAATAAAATTGCAGAGGCAAGCAAGTGTCACAGTGGTTTGAACCAATTTGAAGGCAAGGCATAGGCAAGTTAGAACAAAATTGGAAAAGCCCTCCAAAATCACCAAATTCTTGACACTTTGTTGTGTCTGCCCGAAAACGTTTAATGAAAGTGAACTATAAAGCGACCAACGACCAGCACATGACACAACTAATACGGTAAGTGTATTCAGGTAAAGCCTGGGCGAATGGATATCACCCGGTATATAAGACACTTCTAAGGGGTGTTGGGGCGGGGGCAGGAATGGGTGATTCCGAGAGGCAGGAGACCAGGTATGATGCCGGGCCTGTGGCATCTCGTCGTGGGGTGCGGGCGGCGGCCCCCTGGGGTACCCACAAACTATTGGTATGAAAACAACAAGCGCCCCCAATACACCCACAGGCAAGATTCCCGCAGGCAGGGAAAAAAGACAGCAAAGGATCAGCAGCGGCAGCAAGCCCTCGGCAGACGACCTGCTGGCACGAGCTCTCTCCTAGTGACTGGGTGAGCTGCTGGAGAGATGGAGCCAAGTTAGGCTGGCAATCTTCCTTTGACCCCTCCACGATCTACCTGTTGGACATGCCTGCTTTAGAGGAAAGGCGGGATAGAGGCAGTTGATATGATGGAGATGTTTAAATAAATGCACAGGTGGAGAGTCTCTCTTGTTTGAAAGCAAGCTCTGCTAAGAGGGGACATAGGATGATGGTGAAAGGGACTCAAGAATATGTGGAAATATTTCTTTACGGAAAGAATGATAGATGCATGGAATAGTCTTCCGGTGGAGGTGGTAGAGATAAGGACAGTATCTGAATTCAAAAAAGCATGGGACAAACAGAGGATCTCTAAAGGTAAAAAGAGGACCATTGTAGTTGATATGGAAGGGAAGACTAGATAGGCCATGTGGTCTTTTTTTGCCATCATGTTTCTTTGTTTCTATGCTTCTGTGTTTCTAAAATACAAATGTCTTTCGGATAAATTCCTCTATGAACACCTCAATTCAATTGATCCTTATAAATTGCCAGGGGCTCAGTAACCTCTGTTTTTTCTTATTCTGAAGCCCTCATAGAATTCGCAGAGTGCTTGCATCACAAAAAAAATTAAAATTTATGTAAAGTACATAGATATTTTTCATTATATTCCTTAATACTAGTTAACTCAGCAGAGCACAAGGCAAACCCAATGAGAACTGAAGTCCTTTTTTCCCTCCAAACTAGAGAGAGAAAAATTAAGAAAAATAGAAAATACCAATAATTGCTATTCAAGAAGTATTTATTTCCTTTGAGATCATTATGATCTGGCAAAATTTCTGGTCACCATATCTTAAAAAAGATATAGCAGAATTAGAAAAGGTGCAGAGAAGAGCCACCAAAATGGTAAAGGGAATGGAGGAAAGGCTTAAAAGGTTAGGGCTCTTCAACTTGGAAAGGAGACGACTAAAGGGAAGGAGATATGATAGAGGTCTATAAATTTATTGAATGGAGTAGAACAGGCAAATGTAGATCGCTTATTTACTAGTACTACTACTATTAATCATTTATATAAGCTTTGCAAGGCGCACACAGTGCTGTACAGATATATATAAAAGACTTCCCCTGCTCTGTTTACTCCATCAAAAAGTAGAAAGACCAGGGACATGCAATGAAGCTACAGTGTAACCTATTTAAGACTAAAAAGAGAAATTATTTTTTCACTCAGTGTAATCAAACTCTGGAATTTGTTACCAGAGGATGTACTGTGTAGTAAAGGCTGTATAGTGTAGCTGGGTTTAAAAAAGGTTTAGACAAGTTCCTGGAGGGAAAGGTCCATACACCATTATTAGAAGACCTGGGAAATCCACTGCTTACCCTGGGACAAGGTAAGCATTGTGGAACCTATATACCTTTTTGGGAGCCTGCCAGCTACTTGTGAACTGTGTTGGCCACTGTTGGAAACAGAATACTGGACTTGATGGACCTTGGTCTGACCCGGTATGGAATTTCTTATGTTATGTACTCATTAGAACCTGGGATTTACACAAGTAGTTGAGGGGACAATCTTACTTGCAACTTAGGTGTTTAAAACCACCTCAGAAATTTTAAGAGATTCTCTAGGGCAGTGCTTTTCAAACTTTTATCCCATATGATCCCATTTTAACAACTGAACATTAATGTGATTCCAGATGACAATGAAATCAAAATAGCAGTGCTTCAACCTTCTTCCCCTCCCTCCACTCGTCTAAAAGAGAAGCAGAAGTCAGCACAGGGTCCCTTGTGTCAGTGTGCTGTGTATGCTTACAGACCCCAGTAACTCAGCAGGGGTTTCCAATCTAACAAGAAACTTGTTCAGGTGGGGGCCAAGGGCCTATGAATGTTCACTGGCTCACAGGCCACATGCTGATTGGTGAATGCCACTTCTTGGCATAGGTCACAGTGAAAGCCCAGAAAAAACGGGCAGTGTTTTGACCCCATCCACTGATAATGTGACCCCACTTGGGGTCCTGACCCCAAGTTTTGGAACCGCTGTTCTAGGGACAGGCAGGATGTCAATTGTTATGTTGATTTTACTGTTTAATTTCACTGTACAACAGAGTGCCTCACAGCCCTGTTACCTTTGTTAATTGTAAACCTCTTTTAATAGTAGAAAGGTGGTATAAAAGTAAGTTTAAAAAAAAAAGTAAATAAAATAAAGCTTCACATCTGGGGGAATCCATGATAAGTCTGTTCAACTTAGAAAAGTTACCGAAGCCTTATTGAGGCACCACCACAAATGCATGTGATTTCTCACTTCACATTGTCATGCAGAATTTCCTCCATTTTTGTTTTTCCATGGAGCCAGCAAAACATAGCCACACTCTCTCTCTCCTTCTTTGAGAAATTTTTGATTTGCCAGCAGTGTGTTTCACTCTTTAGAATCCTACTTAGCCCTAGATAGGATTTTCGATAATTATCAAATTTCACATTTTATGTGGGGCTTGGCTTCCCAGCTGGATCTCTTTCAAAATAGAGCCATTTGATTTTGCAGAAGCTATGGGGTTTTTTTCCCTCAAAAAGGCTCCCAGCAGTTTAAAAAAAAAAATAAATAATGTAGGCAGGGCAACAAGATACCATATTCATATGGATGCCCACAATTGGTGCTTGCAGTGCCTTAGACTATCACAAATCCTCTTGATGCTGTTTATTTACAAATCACAAAAGAGGAATTCTGATTCAGAGCCAGGAAGAGTCAAATGAAAAAATCTTTGGGGATTTGGATTTAGCTTATGCCCTTTTCAGAGATAGCTCAAGGTGAGTTACGTTGAGGTACAGCAGAAATTTTCCTGTCCTTGGAAAAACTTACAATCTAAGTTTGTACCTGAGAAAATCGAGGGATTATGTGGCTTGCCCAAGGTCACAAGAAGCGGCAGTGGATTCAAACCTGGCTTCTATAGCCTGCACCGCCTGCTGTAACCATTAAGACTTCTCCCAAGTCTGGTTCATCAACGTTTGCATTGGAGGTGTCTGTCTAAAGGGTACAGAAGTTGCAACAAATGCTGGGGTTGCTTAAACATCAAGAATGTGTGGATCATCCTTGATATCAAGCATCGATGGAAGCCATTTGGGAGAGAAACAGACTGCTCCCTGCCTGAAAAAGGAAGGATTTGTCCTCTTCATTGGCATCAAGGGCACTCAATGTCGAGCACTGGAGGAAGAAAGGAGCCTTTTAAATTCATGGAGCTCTGCTCATTCATCCACATTGGTATACCCCGCACAGCTCCTGCACCTCCTATTCCTGCATTTCAATTGTTTTTAGACTTTTTATCATTCACTGGTGCATTTTATCATTTGTTATTGTTTTAGACAGTTTGTAATCGGATTAATTGCTTTAATTTCACTTGGAATCACTTTTCTGTTTATGGTTGCAATGGCATCCGATGCTGAAATTTTGGTGGGCTCCGCTCTGTTTAAACAGCCGCTACATCCGCAATTATCTTGTTTTACTTTTCAGCGCTCTCTTGATGCGCTGTGGATTCTGCAGTCCTTTTGGGATTACATGAGGTATGTCTGCACACATTTTATTACCCCCACGTGCATCAATGAGCTTTTTTATCATACACTTCATATTTTTTATATATCCTTTGTCAACTCCCTGTCCTCGTTTAAATCCCTTTCTTCGTACGATGTCTCCCCTGGAGTCCTTTGAATAGTCACGATATCATATATGCTAACGTATTACATGACTTGTCAATGTTGGCTTAAATATTCATCTTGATGGCAATATTGGCAATGTATCCTACCTAAATTGGCCCTTCCTTCGCCTCCATAGTATTATTTTGTCATAGCTGCAGATTCTTGTCTGTTCCTCCCGCTCTCTCTGGCCGGTGTCTAACGCTTTTTCTAATGTATTTATAGTTGCCATCTACTTTATCAAGGTTCCTTGTTTGTGTTTCTCACACCAGAATAAGTGATTTACTATATATGCTTTAACTACATGTATATTATGTCTATGCCTCCTAGTAAATACCTTCCCTCTTCCTCACTGATCAGTATTTGAGTTATACTTTTCTTTAGTGTCTTTATATTGTATTTTATCATTCATCATGTTCTGAACTTTTTTCTACCTCCCATCTTCTTATGCACTGCTTTTATATTTATTTGTATGCAGTTTTAACTTATATTCGGTGGCTACACAAAATATAATTTTAGATTTTCTTTGTATGTTTAAAAAAACATTTTTAACTTGTGGTCTGCATGCCTTTATCTTTTTATTACAGTTTGCGTTATACTTTTATATTAAAAACTATTTGTTTTTAACCAAGGTCCCAAGCCCCTGATGAAGGCTTTGTTCTGCCGAAACACGGTCTGTGTATGGAGGGACCCTAAAACACTTCAATAAGGGTCTTCCACGGTGTGTTTTTAATTACCCTGCTCTATATATCCTGTATTTTTCTTTACCAGTCTGGTTGCTTGTTTCTTTGGACTGAAGCATTGGAGGAAGACCAGAAGTATTGACAACGAACATCATCAGGATGCAATGTCGCGAGTACTAAGATCCTGGCAGCATCTCAAAGCATTACCAGACAGAAGTCTGCTTAGTCTCCTTAGAGGGGTTGCGCCATCTTCCATAGACCAGGCCACTGATACCTCCTTAGCAACCTTCAAGGAAGAATTCAACAGGAAGAGAAGTTTCCTCAAATCCTTGCTTGATGCAATGTCTCATCAATTTCAAAGCTTAAGATTCTGTAACCAGTCCTTGACATCCATGCTCTCGCTGGAGATGATTCACAGATCCGATGCCTCAGGCATCTGGATAAGTGTCAATACTGAATCGGTGCCAGGGCCAGCCAGTCCACAAAGTGGGTGCCTAGGACGGCAGAACCCTGTGGGTAGAATGGCACCCATGGCAGGCCATGTGCTTCGGCACACATGGCCAGCCACCCACGCACCACCCCACACCACCCTTCCCTCCCCACATGAGCTGTGCCACTGCCCCCTACTACCCCTGATTCCAGCATGGGGTGTGGTAGCTAGGCAGCAGCAGCAGCCCGCGGTAGACCATGTCCTCCTTTGGTACACATGTCTTGTCACTTCTAACCCCCCGAAGTGCAGCTTAGTACTGGAGGAGGAGGGTGGCTTGGCACACAGGGGGTCAGCATGGCTGGGGTTTCTGCCTGGGGCAGCAGAAATCCTTGGGCCGGTCCTGATTAGTGCTGTCTATCTCCAATGCATCAGGTAAGGAAACTTCCCCAGACAAAGACGTAGACCGGTACCTAGACCCCCTTAATCAAGGAATGCCCTCACTGAGAGGTTGAGGTTTAGCCATGCTCTGATTCAGACCTCTCTATTGGAGGATTTTTCTGCATCATAATCAAAGAGTTTCCTGAAGAGTAGAGCTTCACTGGCTTATCCTCCGATCCCACTCCTTTCCATAAAAGGAGAAAGTCTCCCCAAGAGGATTTCTCCTTCATTGATTTCATTTAAATTAAAGGTGATGGAGAAGCCCACGGCAGAAACCTTTCATATCCTACAATTTCTTGACAATTTCCCCACCCCAAAGAGACCATGAGTGTGCCAGTTCATATAATACTCAGATGTGCAGATAAGAATGAGGAAGCCCTCCCTTTCTGTACACCTAGTCAGTAAGTTAGCAGGCTCTATGTATACAGCCCAGAAGGTTCCTGGATTCAAGAAACAGCAGCTTCTCTACCACTCTGTGGTTGCCATATCTGCCCTCAAGAGAGCCAAGAGCTTCAAGTGATGCCTCTCAGTGCAGCTGTGACTTTGGATTCTTTTAGGAGGAAGAATGTGCAGAATGCTATGCTGTCCACCCACACAGCTTCTTTCCAACTCTTTATGGTCCCCAGTATATGTGAAACTTTTTGCGTAGGACTAAGGAATTTGTAGATATTTTCTCTTAGGGCAAGTCTACCCAACCCCAGTCACTAGTGGGCAAGGGGAAAGAGTGTGGCTAGCACATATGTGGTTCAACTTTTAAGACAGTGTCAAAGGCCTCTGCTATGGATATTTGGGACTGCAAATTTTCATGACTGTGGGTGTCAAGTCTTCCATATGATCTTCAGAGAGGGACTGGCTGATATGCCTTGCTGTGGAAAGAATCTTTTTTTGGAGATAAGGTAAAGGAGATGACTTTTTTTTCTTATTAAAGAGCACTGTGCAATTCTGTTTTTCAATTCTGACTGTCACGACTTCTTCCAGGAGATATAAGAGTTGGGGGGTGGAGAGGGGGCAATGAGTCCTACTAAAAGGCATATAGGTATCCTCATTCCAGACAATCTCAACAGGGATCTCCTCTCATCCTAGACAGGAGAGAGACAGCCTAAAAGCCCTAAGCTGTTGCACAGCTAAAGCCTAGGAATGGTGTTTGACTGCTTCCAGGAGAACATTACCAGAATTCCAATATCATTGCTGGACAACCTTCCAGTAGAGAGGAGTCTAAGGTTTTATTAAATAGTTGACCCCTTATAACCTCTGAACATTTGATTCTATTGGCATGAAGAGATTGTTTATTCAGAGTTCCATCATATAGCCAATAGGATGTGTTATGGTCAAATTCTAACCATCATGACATACTTAACATGGAACTATCTTTCCTATTGGAAACAAATGCAGTTAAATCTGTTCAACCTGGGCAAGAAAGGCAAAGATTTCACACTGATATTTGAGAATAAGAGCACAAGATATGCCACACTGGGTCAGACCAAAGATCCATCAATTCCGTATCCTGTTTCCAACAGTGACCAATTCAGGCCACAAGTACCTGCCAGGTTCCCAAAAGGTAAACAGATTCCATGCTACTTATTCCAGGGTAAGCATTGGATTTCCACAGTCCACTTAATAATGGTTAATGGGCTTTTTGTCCAGGAACTTGTTCAAACCTCTCTTAAACTCATCTATACTAACAGCTTTTACTACCTCATCTGGCATTGAATTCCAGAATTTGATTATGCATTGAGTGAGAAAATATTTTCTCAAATTAATCTTTCCACTTTTTGAAGGAGTAAACAACCAGTCTGTTTGCTTGTTCTACTCCATTGATTGTTTTATAACCCTCTCTTTTTCCACTCAGCCATCTCTTTCCAAGCTGAAGAGCCCTAACCTTTTAAGCCTTTCCACATATGGATATCCTTCCCCCCCTTGATCATTTTGGTTGCTCTTCTCTATACCTTTTCTAATTTCGCTATATCATTTTTAAGATACGGCAGCCAAAATTGCACGCAATATTTGAGGTACGTTCACACCATAGAGCGATACAGCGGCATTATAATATCCTTGGTTTTATTCTCCATTCCTTTCCTTACGATTCCCTAGCATTCTATTTGCTTTTTTGGCCACTGGTGCACATTGAGCAGGGGTTTTCAACATATCCACGATGACACCTAGATCCTTTTTCTGGGTGGTGATTCCTAATGTGAAACCTTGCATCGTGTAACTATACAGTTGTGATGAACATTATTGGCACTCTTACTATTCAACCCCTTAATGCCCAATATCATCTTTAAAAAAAAAAAAAAGAAAAAACGTGGCCAGTGAAATGGCTTTGGACTATATATGCATAAATATTTGACACACAAAAGAATCAAATAACAGAAGACCAATTAAAATAGGAAATAGTATAAAAACTGGGACATTGCCAGCACATTATTTCACAATGTGATCCAGTAGCATCTCATATGAACAACCAGCTCTCAAAAATAAATTTTTGTCAGTCTAGCTAGTATAAGGCTGCTATTATGGACTGCCAGCTACTTTCTGTAAGAGTATATCAATGCAGACCCTGATGCAGAGCTTAGCAGTTTGCAAGTTCGAAATGTGATGATGTGTTGGAATTAGGCATTGCTATTTTAAATTGAATTTTCACTGATTGTTTTTAAGAAATTAAAATGGACTTTTGATTGAGTCAGCACATAATAATAGCGGACTTATACAATTTCTTTTTGAGGGCATGATTATTGGCAAGCTTATAAGCAATTTAAGTCAATTTGAACAGAAGAACCACATTCCCATTGCAGTAAAATTAGACACACTTCTGATCAATTGTTAGTACTCGCATGACTTGAATAAACCAATGAATGATGACTCTGTTTAAAATGGCCATATTCACTCCCTGTTCCATTTCACAACGGTGAAGACGAGAGTTGCCTGAGACCATCAGAAAAGCCATCATCAAATGTCAGAGGTACAGGACCATCTCCAAAGATCTTGGGATTCTTGTATCTACAGTTTGAAATGTTAAGACGTTTTCTGATCATGGAACTGTCAAGAACCTCCCAGAACGTGGTGGGAAGAGGAAAATTAATCCAACAAATCTTCGAAGGTTAGTGCGGACTGTTGGAAAAACACCACATTCAACATCCAAAGAGCTTAAGGCTGGAGCAATCTGGAGTGGTGCTTTCAACCTGCACCATATGCTGTGCACCAAACAAAGAAGGATTTTATGGGCAAAGGCCATGGAGAACCCCATTGCTGGAAGACGGACATAAAAAGCCACGCCTGATCTTTGACCAAACTGACCTTGAGAAACCACAGTCCTTCTGGGAAAATGTTCTATGGACGGATGAAACCAAACTTGAGCTCTGACAATGTAGACCGGTGATACATTTATAGGCAAAGAAATGAAGCTTATAAGAAAAATAAACACCCTTCCTACACTTAAATTTATTTATTTAATGTATTTATTTAAAGTTCTTTTATACCGCGCTCTTTATCATCAGCGCGGTTTACAGTGAACAAGAATACCCACAGAAAGCAACAGGCTGTTGTGGGTTTACATGTAAATATAGTGGAGATTCCATAATGGGGCTGTTTAGTGGCCTCGGGAACTTTAGGCCTGGAACGTATTAAAGGAATCATGAAGTAAGAGGATTACCAAGGTATTTTGGAGCAAACTGTGCTACCTAGTATCAGAAAGCTAGGTCTGTGTCGAAGGTCATGGGTTCTCCCACAGGACAAATGACCCAAAACATATATCCAAGATTAGAAAAGAATGATTAAAAAAGAATAAAATGACTGTTTTAAACTGGCCCGCAATGAGCCCTGATTCTCAATCCAATCAAGAACCTTTGCAAAGAGCTGAAATCTGCCACTGGTAAAAGGAATCCTGGAATTATTCATGAGCTGGAAAAAATCACAGCTGAAGAGTGGGAGAAACTACCAGCAGACAGATATACAAAATGTATAGATGGATACAAGAAACGTTTGGAAGCTGTCATCACTACCAAGGGTTGTGCAACCAAATATTAATGAAGGGGTGCCAGTAATCCTGTCCAGGTCATATTTTCTCAGTCTAAGCTGCAGACATCTTTTTGTTGTATACCTTTGAACATACTATTAAAACATTATGATGACATACAGCTGGAATGTTTCCCGTTATTTTCAAGATATTGTACACAACATACCTAAAATGCAAAGATGTCAATGTTCACCACAACTGTATATCAACTAGCTCACCTTTACCTACCTCTTTATTCACACCTTCAAAAAAAATATAACCAATTAGGGAGACACAACTTTCCTTGGTTAAATCCATGTTGGCTTTGTCCGATTAAACTATGACTATCTACATGTTCAGTAAATTTTGTTTATAACGATTTTTGCCATTTTGCCCGATACTGACTTCAGTCTTACTGGTCTGTAGTTTCTCCGGGAACAAGCAGGCCAATTGAGCCTGCGCAGATTCACTCCCCAGCTTTCAAAGAAAGCCTTTAGGAGTTAGACCTCACATGTGCAATCTCATTCCTGCCCAAGGGTGCCATCAAAAACCACCCTCCCCCCTCCCCCCAAGCCCTGCAGATGTCCTATCTGTTGTCCCTGGGGAAAGTCACTTTTTTTTTCTACTTGCTGTTTTTTCCCTTCTTTTTACCAGTCAGTTCCCGATCACATTCTTGCAGCCCGAGTCTGCCCTTGCCTCGGAGGCGTGTTTTTCTTGGGTCTTTATTTTTCTTTTCTTTTTGTGCGGCTCTGGGTATTTTCCTCGCCCCTTCCCTGACCAAGATGTGTGAGTTTGATCTCGTGGGTGCCCTCTTCCTCGCTATGTCTTTGGTCAGTGGATTTAAGCATTCTCCGGGAACAAGCAGGAAGTCAGTCCTCACATATGGGTGATGTCTGTGCCGACGGAGCCCTCGTGCGGAGCAAATCCCCAGCTTTCAGAGAAAGCCTTTGGGAATTGCCACCACGCATGCGCGGTCCCCTTCCCACCCAAGGGTGCCATCTTGCTCAGTCTCCTTTTTTCCGCGGAGCCCTTCGGATGTAGTCCCTGTGTCCCCATAAAGTTGATTTTTCTTTTGTTTTTTCGACCAGTCGACACCAGTACCTCTTCCCACCTTCGGCTCGGTACGTCGGCATTGAGTCCATCTACTTTTTCTGTTTTTGTCCTTTGTGACTAGCGTTTGCGCCTTTTTTTCTCTTTCACTGGCAGCCCGGGTCTTCAACCTTGCAGGGGCCCTTTTTCCACCCGATGGCTGCCAGCGGGTTTAAGAAATGCGATCGGTGCATGAAACTTGTGTCCCTCACCGATACGCACGACTGCTGTCTCTGGTGCCTAGGGGCCAACCATGACCTGAGAGTCTGGTCCGTGTAGGAAAATGTCCTTTAAGGCCCTGAGAAGCTGCCAGCAGCAGCATGATAGAATCTTTTATGAGTCCTTGCCTCCGAGAGCCTGGACCTCGTCCGAGGCCTCCTCATCTCGGGGGGTGCATTCCGAGCCCAAGCAGTCTCGAGGTTCCTCGGAAAGGGGTTCTCCCTCAAAGGAACACAAGAGGAAGGAAAAATCCTCCAAGGCGGCATCTCTGGATGGCTCCAAGCAGCCCAGCTCCTCCCGGGGCCGGTTGCGGAGCCCCGAGCACCAGCCGGGATCTTCAGAGAAGGAGCACCCGGCTAAGATGCCTCATTGGGAGATGGATCTGCCGAGCAAAGTACCGACTGTCCTCATCGAGGACTACCCTCTGGGGGGAGCCGGCGTTGGGCCTGACTGTGTCGGGGCCCGAGCCGGTGGCTACAGAGCCTTCCGGACTCGAGTCCAGAGTGGTAGCCTTTGGAGTGCAGTATCACTGCTTTCAAGGAACAGCAGCGGGCACTGATAGCCGGCCTGTCCAGTTCTTCTGCCCCAACCACCAGACCCTCGATGTCGAAGTCGACCCCGGAGGCCGAGCCGATCCTCAAAGCCTTTCGGGCTTGAGTCTATCCTCGGCCGAGGTCTCACTCGGCCTCCCGTTCGGGACCAAGGTCGTCGTCACCGCCGCCGAGCCTGCCAGCATTGGGGCGGTCAGCGCCGGGGCCCTCTGCCTGAGCCGAGCCTGCCGGCATTGGGTCGGTCGGCGCCGGGGGCCTCGATGCCTGAGCCCCTCGATTCTTCCTCGGAGGCGTCAGCGTGGGAAACCAAAGATGAGGTGTCCCCAGATACCCGCTGGCATAGGAATGTCCTTTCCAATTCCCCGGTATCCGAGCCTCAGAGAATGTCTCCTCTGGAGGACATGAGGTTCTTGGACTTCATGCGGGATATATCCAAGGCTTTGGTGTTCCCCATGGAGTCCGAGGAGGATCCTTGAGCCGACAAGCTCCGAAATCTTCCAGTATGAGGCCCCCCTCAGGAGGCCTTTACTGTACCCGTGCCTCCGATCCTGGAACGACTGATGATCCGCATATGGGAGACACCGGCGTTGGTGCCAATGGTCAGCAAACGGCTCGACTTGATGTATCAAGTCCAGCGAAGCCCTGGGTTTCAAAAGTCGCAGCTGCCGCACAACTCCATGGTTGTGGAATCAGCCATGCGCAGGCTGAAGAGCCAGAAGATACACTCCTCGATGCCTCCCCAGCAGGGAAGCCTGCAACTTCGATGCCCTCGGCAGGAAGTGCTTCCAAGGTTCTACGCTGACTTGTCGAATCCAGGCATATACCAGCTGTACATGGGCATGTACCTGAGGGATCTGGTGAAGGAACTCACCGGGTTATCGGCTGGTCTCTCCGAGGAACCTTTGCAGCACTTCAGGGACCTGTCCAGAGCCGTCCGTGAGTGCTCGAAGTTTGTACTCGGGCGGCCTATGATGGGTTCAAGTTGGTGACCCTGGTAGCTGTGGCTGGCATCTGTGAACGCTGCCAAGCATGGCTGCAGTTGTTGGACCTCGAGCAATGGGTTCAGGACATATTGGTCAATGTCCCAAGCCAAGGGGAGAATATCTTTGGCAAAACCATGACCGACAAGGCTGTGGAGCTGGAGACCGAGTACATGATGAGGGCACGGCTCTCCAAGAAGACCTCTGCCCCTTCTCCCAAGAAGGACTCAGGTAAAAAGCCCTTTTACCCGAGGAAGGGTGCTGCTTACCAAAACTACCCCCATTTTCAGGCCTCCCCGGTTCCCCGACAGGGGCATGGCCCGCGTAAGCAGAAAGCCCCCAAACCCCAGGCTCCGGCTCCAGCCCAGCCTGGCAGTAGCTTTTGACTCCTGCAGCATGGCCCCTCTTCCCACAGGAGCCAGGCAGATTACAGGAAGCCAGCTTGCTCTGTATGCCCACAGGTGGACAGTCATTACCACCGATGCCTGGGCCTTAAAGGTGGTCCGGGAGGGCTACCTTCTTCACCTAGCCCAGGTGCGTCCTCATTTCCTGGAAGAGCCCCTCAAGTCTCCCCTTCACCAGGACCTCTTCTGAAGGAGTTGGTGGATCTTCTCGAGGATCAAGCGGTAGAACCGGTACCCCACCACCTGCAGGGCAGGGGCTTTTACTCCAATTACTTTCTGGTACCAAAGAGGACAGGAGGCCTCAGACCCATCCTTGACCTGTGCAACCTCAACAGATTCCTGGTGAGGGAGAAGTTCAGGATGCTCCTCCTTGGAATATTGCTGCCGTACCTCCGCCAGGGAGACTAGCTATGCTCCTTAGACCTAAAGGATGCATATACACACATCCTCATACACCCAAGCCACAGACAGTATCTGCGCTTTGTGTTGGGAGGCAATCACTACCAGTACAGGGTACTCCGCTTTGGCCTGGCCTCAGCCCCCAGGGTGTTCACAAAGTGCTTGGCGGTGGTTGCTGCCTTCCTCAGGCTCCAGGGGGGTTTTATCTTTAATTTATTTATTTATTTAATTTATTTATTTACATTCTCTTATATAACGCGCTATTCTGCATCAGTGCGGTTTACATTGAACAAACTGAAATTACATTGAACAGGGCATTATAACTTGGAGATAACTATTTTACAGGGAACATGGGCTATGTAGGGTTAAGTGGCTTGCCCAAGACCACAAGGAGCACCTGTGGGACTAGAAACCCCAGTCCTTCCGGCCCAAGGTTGCTGTCCTCTAGTGGGATTTGAACCCCTACCTTCCGGCCTGAAGTACCTTGCCCCAACCACTAGGCCACTCCTCCACTCAGCTCAGGTAGCCATCTATGCTCCATTCATAGCATAGATGGCTACCTGCCATGCCTTTGGTCGTTGATGCTTCCAAGACAGAGCATAGATGGCTACCTGCCATCTATGCTCTGTCTTGGAAGGTGGTTTTCTTGGTGGCACTCACTTCCGCTCGTTGGGTGAGTGAGCTTCAGGCCCTGGTGTTGGAAAGACCCTATATTAGGTTCTATAGGAACCAGATGGTGCTTCGCACGCACCCCATGTTCCTTCCGAAAGTGGTCTCCTCGTTCCACCTCAACCAGGAGGTGGTTCTGCCTACCTTCTTTCCAGGCTGCATGCCAGTTGGGCAGGGTCGGTCCTGCATAACCTGGACTGTAAGAGAGCATTGGCCTTCTATATCCAGCATACGCAACTGCATCGGAGGGCTTCTCAGCTTTTCGTATCTTACGACCCCAATAAGCTGGGATTAGCGGTATCAAAGTCCACCTGGGTGGCAGACTGCATTGCCTGGGCATACAGGGCAGCTGAGCTGCTGATGGAGGGTCGTGTTACGGCCCATAGGGTCAGGGCCATGGCGGTATCAGTGGCTAAGTTCCGCTGTGTTCCTTTGACAGACATCTGCTGGGCTGCCACCTGGTCTTTGAGTCAGACTTTCGCAACCCATTATTGCCTTGATAGAGAGTCCTGACAGGACAGTGCCTTCGGCCAGGCTATTTTCCATAACCTTTTCGAGGTCTAGGAAACTCCTGCCCTCCGACCCTTCTGTGTTCAGGCTACTGGAGTGCTATCCTTTAGTTTGCATTTCTATTGTGGATGCTTGCGGCTCTCGTAGAGGGAGCCTTTTATGGCTATGGGTTCTCGGTAGCCTATAGCTGGGGAGTCCCATATGTGAGGACTGACTTTCCTGCTTGTTCCCGGAGAAAGCGTAGATCTCCAGGAACAAGTAGGAATGTAGTCTTCACATATAGATATCGTCGGTACCGACAGAGCCTGCGTGGGAACGCTCCCCAGCATCATATAGGAAAGCTTTTGAGAGCATCCCACTGTGCCTGCATCGCTGCCTTCCCGCCATTCCAACTCTCCCTCTTCAGTTTTTCGTTTTCCGCGAAGCCGACAGGCAGCAAATCCTGTCACCGCAGAAAATCATCTTTTTGTGGTCGCGTCTGCCTTCACTGTCGATGCCTATACTGGTTCCACCAGTCCTTTCTTCATTTTCTTACTACTTTTCCTTAAAAAAAAAATATATATATATTCTTTTTGGAGGGTCTGTCCCCTCTTGATGCCAGCCGCCATTTTGGACACTAGGCCCTCTTTTCTCTATAATGGAGAAACCATCTAGTAGTTTCAAAAAATGCTCAGTGTTGCGGTACCATTTCTTCTACCGACAGATGTCTCAAATGTTTAGGGACTGACCATTTACCATCGGAGTGTCTCCTCTGTAGAAAGATGACCAAGAGAGGTCTGCAGAATAGAGCTGCAAAACTCGGCACCCTCTTTGTCGCAGATGCGATGTCCGTTGCATCAACGTCTTCCAGGGCTTCATCTTCCTCCCATGTTTCTCAGGTAACTAAACCCAGGTCTAACAAGACCGGCTGGTCCTCAAAGGGTAGATCTCCTTCGAAACATCGAGATGCTAATAGCGTTGCCCTCAAGGAAAACATACTGCAAAACAGCTCCGGTGGGAGGCCCCGGCCTCCAAAGCATTAACGGGGCTCCAGGATGTTACCGAAGCTTCCACCTCCGGAGAACTCTTGGTGCCATGTTCTGGTGTCATGGCCTGCTCTGCTGGTACCGACATCCAGGCATCGACAGGTGCCATGTATCAGTGCATCCTGGCCATAGAGCGCAGCCTTGCAGCTCTTAGCAGCCTCAGTACCACTAAGGCCGCTCCAGGTGGTTCCGCAGTCATCGATACCAGTACCGACTGCACCTGCTTTAACCGATGCACCTCCTTCCTTGCTTCCCCCCATGCCGGCCCATGAATCAGTGTCCAGTATTGAGGGTCTGGTATCGAGACAGTCCGATGTCGACTTCGATCAATACCGGCGTCGAGCAATGCAAGAACACCCAGTACGGAGATACTTTGAGTCCTCCGATTCCGATGACTCTGAGGACTCTGTCGGTACCGGAGTGATTCTTTCAGAGGATCCCTCTCCTCCTCAGTGTAGGATGTCTCCTCCAGAGGACATGTCCTTTCAGGATTTCATACGTGATGTAGCATGAGGACTCTTGATCACTGTGACCCCTGAGAAGGAACCGAGGGCAGAAGAATTAGAAATTCTTCTATACCCGACAGCTTCTAAAGAGGTTGCTACCCTTCCCATTCACCGAATCTTGCATGACCTCATGCTAAGGATGTGGGAAACACCTTTAATGGTGTCTCCACACTCTGAGGCTCGATACCATGTACTAATGCCCTGGTTTTCAGAAGACGCAATTACCACACCATTCAATGGTAGTGGAATCGGCAATGCGTAGGTTCAAGAGTGCTAAGACACATTCTTCCAACCCTCCAGGTCGCAAAGCGAGGACACTCGATGACTTTGGTCGTCGATGCTTTCAGTCCTCAATGCTATCGGCCAGGATCATCTCTTACATTCTTTATATGGTTATGTTCCTTAAAGAGGTTACAAGAGATATGGAGCTAATGGCTCCACTTTTCCCCAATGATAAAACGGCAGACTTCCTCACTCTGGTCAAACATGCCCAGAATGTGTCTAATTTTATGAACTGTGCAACCTTTGATTGCTTTGAGTGCATTAGCAGAACCTCTGCATTAGCAGAACCTCTGCATTAGCTTTGAGTGCATTAGCAGAACCTCTGCTATTTCCATCGGTGCACGTTGCATTGCCTGGCTTCAGGCATCTGATTTAGAACAATGGGTGCAAGACAAGCTGTGGAATATTCCTTGCACAGGAGAAAATCTCTTTGGCAAGGATTGGCAGGACAAAGCTAATCAGCTTGAGTCCGAAAACACCACCTTAAACAGATTATCAAGGACCACAGCCAACCCAGCTAAGAAAAAGACAGTTAAGAAACCCCTTTTCAACAAGAAAAAGAAATTCTACCCATCTTATACCCAGGCTGTCCACTGCCCAGTTCATGCTCCCAAAAAGGGGCAACAGCAACCCAGACAACAACGGAAGGCCCAAGTTCCCAGAGTTCAACCAGCTCAGCAGACTCAGCCTCCTCAGGGGCTTTGACTTCTTCCTAGAGAACTTCGTCATCCTGCCCCTGAAAGGTCTAGAGCCTCTCACCGTCCCTGGCAGTCTTTGTCATTTTGCCAAAAGATGGCAACAGATAACATCAGAGCACTGGACTCTCTCCATTGTAAGAGAGGGGTACAAACTCCATTTTCACAGTATGCCCCCTCCCACTATCATAAGCCAGTTCAAGTCTCAGGGCCCTTTCACCACTCTCTTGTGTCAAGAGTCACCTCACTACTTGCTCAAGGGGCAATAGAGGAGGTACCCATATCCCAACAGGGCATGGGTTACTACTCCCCCTACTTCCTCATTCCAAAGAAAACAGGGGGATACAGACCCATACTGGACCTCAGAGTTGAACAAGTATCTGTTCCAAGAAAAATTCAAGATGATCTCCCTCGGAACACTTCATCTTTACATTCAGAGTCAGGATTGGCTATGTTCTCTGGATCTAAAGGATGCATATACACATATTCTCATCCATACAGATCACAGGAGGTTTCTTAGATTCCTCTTTCAAGGAAGACATTAACAGTACAGGGTTCTATCCTTCGGACTGGCTTCTGCCCCAAGAGTCTTCACAAAATGCATAGCAGTAGTAGCAGCTTTCCTGAGAACTCTGGGGATATTCGTCTTCCCCTACTTCCACTCTCTCCCGCACAATGCAAATCCTGCAGCACCTGGGACTGGTCATAAACCTCCCAAAATCTCATCTCACTCCTTCTCAGTCCCTAGAGTTCATAGGGGCTGTTCTAGACACAAGGCAGTCAAAAGCTTTCCTGCCACATCCACATTGTCTTTGAATACTCCAGCTGGCCTCTCAAGCAGCTATGAAGACTTTACTAACTGCTCGAGAAATGCTTCAGCTGCTGGGGCATATGGCATTCACTATCCATGTGGTTCCCTATGCTCGCCTTCACATGCGAGCAGCCCAGTGGAGCCTAACCTCTCAATGGACACAGGCCTTGGGTCGCTGGAGGGACAAAATCAGAAACTCGACTCATCTCATTTCGTCCCTACAGTGGTGGCAATCGCTAGAAAACCTTCTCGTAGGGTCTCCTTTCCAGCAGCCACTACACCAAACCATCTTGACGACAGATGCGTCCAAGTTAGGTTGGGGGCTCACTTGGACAATCTCTCCCTCAGGGTCTCTGGACCGAGCAAGAGGCTTGTCTTCATATAAACCTCCTGGAACTCAGAGCCATCTTCTATGTTCTTCAAATATTTCAGGCCACCTGAGCTACAAGACGGTTCTGGTCCTGACCGACAATCAAGTAGCCATGTTCTGTGTGAACAAGCAGGGTGGTACAGGGTTTCAGGCGTTGTGCAGTGAAGCTCTATGCCTCTGGGCCTTTGCCAGAGATCTTCAAATCCACCTACTAGCGGTGTATCTTCCAGGCACACAAAATCTCTTGACAGACGAACTCAGTTGAGTATTGCTGCCACACGAGTGGTCTCTTTATCCAGAGCAGATTGCTCAAATTTTTCAAATCTGGGGAACTCCAGATATAGACCTCTTTGCAAGTCCTCAGAATGCCAAACTTCCCCGGTTCTGTTCCAGAATTCTGGCTCAGAACCGTCAGGCAAGGGATGCCTTCCACCTCCAGTGGGGTCAGGACTTCTTTATGCCTTCCCACCCATTCCCCTCATTCCCAAAACTCTGTTCAAGCTTCAGAGAGATAGGGGCCATATGATCCTCATAGCCCCACGCTGGCCACGACAAACGTGATATCCTCTGCTTCTACGTCTCTCTCAAGCCAGACCTCTGGAATTGGGATGTGCTCCAGATCTTATTTCCCAGGAGAACGGTGCGCTATTGTACCCGAATCCTCAATCTCTACACCTCAGGGCGTGGCTGCTGAGAACCTAGAATTCCAGAATATCAACCTTTCTCAACAGGTTAAGGATATCCTTTTGGCTTCAAGAAAACCTTCCACAAGGCAGGCCTACGCCTTTAAGTGAAAAGGTTTTCTATCTGGTGTTCAACAAAGGAACTTACTCCAGTAACGCTCCACTGGCACTGAAAAGGGATTATCTCCTCCATTTATCATCCTCTGGTCTTAAGACCAATTCAGTAAGGGTCCACCTTAGTGCCATTGCACCTTTCCACAAGCCCTTGGATGGGCAACCTGTTTCCTCTCAACCACGTTTAGCAAAGTTTATGAGAGGTCTACTCTTGACTAAACCTCCCATCAAGCCACCACCCGTGGCATAGGATTTGAATCTTGTCCTTGGGCAGCTCATGAAACCGCCCTTCGAGCCCTTAGCCACTACATCTCTAAAGTTTCTTTCTTGGAAAGTAATCTTCCTAATTGCACTCACTTCTGCAAGACGCATCAGTGAGCTCCAGGCTTTAGTGGCTGATCCTCCTTATACAAGGTTCCACCATGATAAAGTAGTTCTTAGGGCTTGCCCTCACTTTATGCCAAAGGAGGTTTTGCCTTTTCATTTAAACCAATCAGTTTACCTTCCTGTATTCTTCCCTAGGCCTCATGCCTCCAATGCACAAAGGAATCTTCACACTCTGGTTTGTAAAAGAGCCTTGGCTTTTTACCTTCAGAGAACTAAGCAACATAGAAAGACTTCCCAGCTTTTTGTTGCCTTTGACCCTAGTCATCTTGAATTTCCAAACAAACTTTGTCTAAATAGATTGCAAAGTGCATATCCTTTGCATATGAGAGTAAAGGACTTTCTCTCAAAGGTCACGTCACAGCTCACAATGTGACAGCAATGGCAGCCACTATGGCAAACCTTCGCTCAGTGTCTATTGACGACATTTGCAGGGCAGCCACTTGGGCTTCAGTACACACCTTTGCAGCCCACTACTGCTTAGACAAGGACTCCCGTCAGGATGCCTCATTTGGCCAGGCTGTTCTCCAGCACCTTTTTCAGACTTAGAACAACTCCTACCCACCGTCCCGGGTTTTGATGCCAGAGATCCATGGGAGGAAGCATGACCCATCTCAGCCTGGGTTTCACAGCTTCTGGGGTCATCTCTCTGGCATCTCTCAGCTGGGGAGTCCCCATATCTGAAGACTACATTCCTGCTTGTTCCTGGAGATAGCATAGTTACTCACCTGTAACGGGTGATCTCCGGGAAAAGCAGGAATTGAGTCTTCACATATGGGGACTCCCCATATGTGAAGACTCAATCCACCCACCTCCCCTATGAGTTGTCTGTCTTTCTCTCTCTCTCTCTCTCTCTCTCTCTCTCTCTCTCCTCTCCTTTGCCTCAGCTATAAACTCAACTGAAGAGGGAGAGTTGGAAAGGCGGGAAGGCAGCAACGCAGGCGCAGTGGGATGCTTCCAAAAGCTTTCCTATTGGACGCTGGGGAGCATTCCTGCGCAGGCTCCATCTGTACTGAAGATACCCATATGTGAAGACTCAATTCCTGCTGTTCCCGGAGGTCATCTGTTACAGGTGAGTAACTACGCTTTACTCACCTGTAACAGGTGTTCTCCGGGGACAGCAGGAATCAGTCCTCATGACCCTCCCTCCTCCCCTTGCAGTTGCAGTCCCATTATTATATTTTGTTCTTTTGCTGTTTTTTTGGCTATGTCATTTGACTGAGCAAGATGGCACCCTTGGGCGGGAAGGGGACCGTGCATGCGTGGTGGCAATTCCCAAAGGCTTTCTGTGAAAGCTGGGGATTTGCTCCACACGAGGGCTCCGTCGGCACCCATATGTGAGGACTGATTCCTGCTGTCCCCAGAGAACACCTGTTATAGGTGAATAACTACACTATGTGGCAAATGCCCCTGCACCATATCTATCACAAACCACCACAGTTGCTGCATCCAGTGTCTCGGTGCGGACCACATCGATGCTTCTGGCCTCCTCTGCCTGCAGATGGCAGCTAAGAGAAGAATTGTGAACAGCAGTGGAAGGAACTATTTGGTTCGAAGGCCTCGGCTGCAGGGCCGGCTTTGAGAGTGGAATCGCTGCCCTCGGGGACTATATCTGACAACTCAGCATCGTGCGGGCGAGCTCGATCCTAGTCCTGAGGTTGCTGAGCCTCAGACCAGGAGTTGTCCTCAGAGGACCTCCCCTGCGGTCTCAAGACATTGTCTGTCGAAGCCGGAGTCTGATCCCAGAGCCATAGGTAAGTCCTCTGGTACCCAGGCTCGGAGCCCTTGACCTGACGCCAGGGCTGAGAGCAGCCTTTGAAGCTGCCTCAGCGGGAGGAAACTCCCACCACATTGGGGATCAGTCCCCCGGCATGATTACCATTATTGATTCCACTTTGAGGGACCCAGTTCCAGGCTCGATGCCCTCGAGACCCAAACCAGTTGCTGCAGAGCCTACTGGCATCAAGGCCAGGATGGCGGCCCTAGAACGCAGCCTGGCTGCTTTCCTCGAGGCGCAGCGGAGCCTGACACTTGGAATATTCGGGTCATTGGTGACTGACCATGGGACCCTCCACAGCAAGGACCTCCCAGAAGACGTCCAGCCTGTGCTGGAGCATTTTGCTTGTTCAGAGCTGGATCGGTCAGCCTCCCGCTCAAGGCGTGACTCGCCCTTGATTACCTCTGAGTCTGCACGTCAGGCGCCACACTCCTCTCTGGCGCTGGTGACTCATATACTCGACCCCCCTGGACTAGTTCTCCTCCAGCTCTGAGTCAGGTTGGGAGGCCAATGACGAGTTGCCAGACACTGCTGCATAGGGATGTGCCCTCCGAGTCATTTCCCCCTCAGGAGCACCAAAGGTCCCCTTCTTAAGGACTTCGCATTTCTCAACTTTGTCCGTGGGATGTCAAAGGGCCTGGCCTTCATAGCGGAGTCAGAGGATGAGCCTTGCACCCAAGGGCTTAGAGATCCTCCAGTATGAGGCCCCTCCAAAGGAGGCACTGACAGTGCCGATTCCCCCCATCCTGGAGCGCTTGCTTTTCAAGATGTGGGAGAGCGTGGTGATGGTGACCATATTGAGCCAGCAACTCGATTCCTAGTATCGAGTTGGCAAGAGCCCCAAGTTTCAGAAAACACACTTGCTTCACAACTCCATGGTGGTAGAGTCAGAAGACGCACTCCTCAGTGGCCCCTGGCAGAGAGGCCCACACCATGGACTGTTTTGGCAGAAGGTGCTACCAGGACTGCTTGCTGCCCACATCCAGGCTTACCAGAACATAGAAACATAGGCCATGTGGTCTTTTTCTGCCATCACGTTTCTATCTAGTCTGCCCTTCCATATCAACTACAATAGTCCTCTTTTGTCCTTTAGAGATCCTCTGTGTTTGTCCTATGCTTTTTTGAATTCAGATACTGCCCTCATGTCTACCACCTCCACTGGGAGCCTATTCCATGCATCTTCCACACTTTCCATAAAGAAATATTTCCGCATATTACTCCTGAGTCTATCCCCTTTCACTCTCATCCTATGTCCCCTCGTAGCAGAGCTTGCCTTCAATTGAAAGAGACCCTCCTTTGCATTTATGCCACGGAGGTATTTAATTGTCTCTGCCAGGTCCCTCAGGTACATAGGCATGTACCTGAGGGACCTGACGAAGGAGCTTGCTGGGTTTTCAGCAGGGCTGGCAGGTGAATCTCTCAAAAGCTTCTGGACTTGCGTTTCCATCGGTCAAGGAATGTTCCAAATTCCAAACTCGAGCATCCTTCGGCTTAGAGTCTGGCAGTGGTGGGCATTAGTGTCTGCCGCCTGGCTTGGCTACAGTCCTTGGTCTTGGAGCAGTATGTACAGGACAAACTGGCCGATGTCCCCTGCTGAGGAGAGAACCTATTTGGCAAACCCATGACTGACACGGTGGCCAAGTTGGAGACTGAGATCTTGACCCAGGACTAGGTTGCCCCGGAAGACGGCTTACCTTTCCTGTCTGAAGGCTTCAGGGAAAAAGCCCTTCCAGCTGAAGAGGGGAAGAAGTCTTACAGGAAATACCCCCCCCATATCCGGCCTATCAGGCTCCCCAGCAGGCCAAGGGCCAGAGGCACGGCCCCAATAAGCAGAAAGCCCCCAAGCCCCAAAAAAGCACCTCAGACACAGCCTGGGGTGGGGCTTTTGATTCCGGGGCATAGCTATCTTCCCCCAGAAGGCCAGGGCCCAAGGCACATGGGAGGACGTCTGGTCCACTTCACTTACCTCTGGCCGAGCATTACTACTAATGCCTGGGTATTGCAGATAATGCAGGAGGATTATCTTCTGCACATCGTCTAGACGCCTCCTCCCTTCTTTCCAGGGGAACTTCCCATGACCTCACTGCACAGGGAGTGCCTGCAAAAGGAACTCAAGTCTCTCCTCAAGGATTGGGGGGTAGAGCCTGTACCTTAGCCCCTCTGGGGCAAGGGGTTCTACTCTCGGTACTTCTCGTCCCAAAACAAACAGGTGGCTTTCGGGCCCATCTTGGATCTGCGGGACCTAAACCACTTTCTGGTCAAGGAGAAGTTCAAGATGCTATGCCTTGGAGTATTGCTGCCCTATGTCCTCAGGGAAGATTAGCTATGCTCCTTGGATCTCAAAGATGACTATAACCCACATGCTGATCCAACCCCGCACCATCAATACCTCCACTTTGTCATCGGAGGCTGCCACTACCAATACAAGATGCTCCCCTTTGACCTCTCCTCATCCCCCAGGATGTTCACCAAGTGCCTGGTGGTCTTTGCCGCTCACCACCTCTTGCTAGGAGTCTTCGTCTTCCCCTTTCTGGATGACCGGCTTATAAAAACAAGCTCACCAGAGGAGGTATGCAACGTGGCCTGCCGTACCATCAGGGGTTCGTGATCAACTTCCCAAAGTCACATCTACTTCTTACTCAGTGCCTGGAGTTCATAGGAGCCCTTCTGGACTCAACCTAGGCCAGAGCCTTCCTCCCTCTAGACAGGGCACAGCGTCTAGCGTTCCTAGCAGAGGCGGTGCAGAGCTGCACATTGGTGTCCGCCTGGCTACTGCTGCACCTATTGGGGCATATGGCCTTGACTGTCCATGTGACCCCACAGGCACGTCTCTGGATCTGCCAAGCCCGGTGGACCCTGTTCTCAATGGGCTCAGGCCGACTAGATTGAGTCCAGATCACCCAGCTCCTTGTGGCCTCTCTTGCCTGGTGACAGAGCTGACCAAACCTCTACCCTTCCAAGCCCCACCAGCATGACATGTTCTCCCCACGGACACCTCCAAGTTCAGCTGGGGAGCCCATTGCAACAGTCTACGGTTGCAGGGCACCTGGACTCTGAAGGAGAGTGCCCTCCACATCAACCTCCTGGAACTCCAAACTGTGATGAACGCCCTTCGGGTGTTTCAAGCCCACCTGGCGGGTCAGTTTGTACTTGTCTAGACTGACAACCAAGTAGTGATGTTCTACATCAACAAACAGGGGGGAATGGGCTCATACCTCCTCTGTTGGAAGGCGATTCACCTGTGGAACTTCACCACGGAGAATGGCATGACTCTCCGGGCGGTCTACCTGCTGGGCCCAGGTAATCTGCTCCCAGATTGGCTTAGCAGAGGCCTTCAGCCTCATGTGGCACCTCAACCCAGTAGTAGCCAACTCCCATCTTCTGATATTGGACTTCTAAGCCAGCCCTGAGAATGCACAGCTGCTGTGCTTCTGCTCACGGAAGCTGGCCCCAAACGCCTTTCTCCTGCCTTGGTCTGGAAACCTATTGTATGCATATCCCCCTTCTCCCCTGTTTCCCAAGACTTTGCTCAATGCTTAGTCAGACTGGACCTCTGTAATCCTCATTGCCCCTTGGTGGCCCTGGAAGCCCTAGTTCCTCCTGCTCCTGCAGCTGTCCTAAGTGGCCCCGATACCCCTGGGCCAGGAGCTGGACTTGCTCTTGCAGGATGACAGGAGCCTTCTCCATCCCAATCTCCAGTCCCTTGCCCTGATGGTGTGGGTGCTGAATTGCTAACCTTAATGAACCTTCGCCTCTCTCGAGAGGTGGAGGACATTCTATTGGCATCATGCAAGGATTCCACTTGGCAGGCATATGCCTTCAAGTGGTGTAGATTCTCTGGTGCTCAGACAGGAATCTAAACCCTTTCTCGTGCTTGGTACAAGACATCCTGCAATATCTCCTGCACCTCTCCCTGACTGGTTTGAAGTCCAATACACCTCAGCACCCTAATGGCACATCACCTCGTCGACGGCCAGCCTATCTCTGTGCACCTTCTGGTGGGCTGTTTCATGAGGGGGCTTCTCCTCTCACGGCCCCCTGTATGCCCACTACTGGTGGCGTGAAATCTGAATGTTCTTGGGAAGCTTATGGCTCCCCCTTTTGAGCCTCTGGCTACATGCCATCTCGACTATTTGTCATGGAACGTAGTGTTCCTGGTGTTCAGTCAGAAGAATTAGTGAGCTGCAGACATTAGTGGCCCATACCCCCTACACCAGGTTCCACACACAGGGTCGTTCTCCAGACACACCCGAAATTCCTGCCTAAGGTAGTGTCTGCATTTCACATGAACCAGCTGGTGGTCGTTCCCACCTTCTTTTCCAGGCCTCTCACCTCCTGAGGCCTTGCTACACACCATGGATTGCAAGAGGGTGCTGTCCGTCTACCTTCAGAGGTCACAGCCCCATTGCTGCTTATGGCAGCTGTTTGTCTCCTGTGACGCCAACAGGCTCGAGGTCACGGTCTCCAAGTGTATCCTGCCATCTGGGTGGCAGACTGCATCATCTTCATCTATGAGCAGGCTGGACTTTCCCTAGAGCATCACGTTACTGTGCATAATGTGCACGCCATGGCAGCCTCAGTGGCCCACCTGAACTCGGTCCCTCTGTTGGACATTTGTTGGGCCACCACCTGGTCTTCAGTCCATACCTTCGCAGGGCATTACTGCTTGGAAAATAGCTCATGGCGCAACAGCACCTTCTGCCAGGCAGTACTTCGTCACCTCTTTGGGAAATAGTGCAACTCCTTCACTCTGGCCCATTGTATCCAGGCTACTGGTGAGGTGATTCCATGGTCAACGTCTGAGCTGCGTCTCTGAACTTCAGGCCTTTCAGCGCTCCTAGCTGCCTTGCACTGTTTGCTTTTTTGAGTCGTCCATGGCTCCTACAGGTTTTTTGGTAGCCTGAGCTTGGGCGTCCCATATGTGAGGACTGACTTCCTGCTTGTTCCTGGAGAAAGTGTAGTTACTCATCTGTAACAGGTGTTCTCTGGGGACAGCAGGAATTGGTCCTCACAACCCTCCCTCCTCCCTCTGGAGGAGTTTTCTTTTTTTTCTGCTGATTAGCTATGTTGTCATACTGAGGTAAGATGGCACCCTTGGGCGGGAAGGTGACCGCGCATGTGCGGTCTTACTCACAGAGGCTTTCTTTGAAAGCTGGGGAGTGAATCCACATGAGCTCAGTCGGTGCAAACGTCACCCATATGTGAGAACTGATTCCTGCTGTCTCCTGAGAACACCTGTAACAGGTGAGTATGCTTGCTCAAATCATCCATGGAACCCTTTGAAAATTGGCATTACATAGGCCACTCTCCAATCTTTAGATACTACAAATGATTTGAATGATAGTTCAGAGTATTTAACTGTTTTTATATACCACCTTATCAAATCGTCAAGGCGGTTTACAGATAAAAATTTAACTTAAGGTACATAGAGTATATAAACTTAACTGGACATAACTTAACATGAGCAAACTAATTACTAATAATAGACCTGCAGTTTCATTTTTGTGTTCTTTCAGCACCCTAGGATATATATAATCTGGTCCAGGTGATGTGCTACTCTTTAGTTTATCAAATTTGCTGTATTACATTTTCCTGGTTTATCGCAGTTTTGTTTCATTTCCTCCGATACATCACCTTTAAATATTTCTGGCATGAATAACTTACCCAAGTAATTTTCAACAAAGATTGAAGCATCTCAGGGCCTGGTTGCTGAAAGCCTAGACCTTCAGGATCTCAACTTTTCTCAACAGGTAAAGGATATCCTACAGGCTTCTAGAAAACCTTCCACAAGATGATCATATTCCTTTAAGTGGAAACAGTTTACCATATGGTGTTCTCAAAGGAGACTTAACCCCCTTGTAATACCTCTGGAATCGGTACTAGAGTACCTCCTTCATTTATCAAATGCTGGTCTTAAGACCAATTCAGTAAGAGTCCATCTTAGTGCTAATCTCCAGGAACAAGCAGGAATGTAGTCTTCACATATGGGTATTGTTGGTATCGACGGAGCCTGCGCGGGAACGCTCCCCAGCGTCCAATAAGAACGCTTTTGGGAGCATCCCTCAGCACATGTACGCTGCCTTCCCGCCTTTCCAACTGTCCCTCTTCAGTTCTTCATTTTCCACTGAGCCGACAGGACACATACCCTGTCACCGCAGAAAATTTCTTCTTTAAACTTGTTTTCGTGTGGTCGCGCCTGCCTCCGCACAACACCTACCGGTACTGCCGGTTCTTTCTTTCTTTAAAAAAAAAAAATCTATTTTTGAACTGTTTCTCTTCAGAAACTTTCTTTTGGTGCTAGGTGCCATTTTGGTCATTAGGCCCCATTTTTCCCAAAAGATGGAAAAACCAGCTAGTGGTTTTAAAAAAATGTACTAAATGTGGGGGTACCATCTCTGTCACCGACCCCCATGACTGGTGTCTAAAATGTTTAGTCCCTGACCATTCTCCATCTGAGTCTTCCTCCTGTATGGGGATGACTAAAAGGGGAAGATAGAACAGAGCTGCAAAGCTCGGTACCCTCTTTTCTTCGGATACCAGGTTCATTGCATCAACGTCTTCAAGAGCCTCGTCTTCCTCCCATGGATCTCAGGTAACTAAACATAAGAGCCGGTCCTCAAAGGGTAGCTCTCCTTCAAAGCATCGAGAGGCCATCCTTGAGGAAACTACACGGCAAAACAGCCCCAGCGGGAGGCTTCGGCCTCCAGAGCATCAACGGGGTTCCAGGATGTTCTCGAGGCTTCGACCTCGGCAGAACTACTGGTGCCATGGTCAGGGGTTCTGGCTGCTTTTACTGGTACTGATACCCAGGCATTGGCAACGTCGATAGGCCAGAGATTCCTCACTATCAAACGCAGTCTTGCAGCTCTCCTTACAGCCGCGGTACTGTTGACACCATTGGTTCAGCGGGCACCGGCACCGATGCCAGTACCAGCCCCGGTACAGATACCGGTACCGGCACCAATGCTGGATTCCAGCGCCGGCGCCGGATTCCAGCACCGGCGCCGGCACCGGATTCCAGCACCCACGGTACCAGCCCCGGTGGGAATCCTTCCCATGCAGACTTTTGTTGACATCGACAGATCGGTACCCGACCAATTCAGTACCGACGTCCGTCGATACAGACACCATGCTTTGCATGAACATCGGGATCAGTGATACTTAGAATCCTCCGATTCCGATGACTCTGATAATTCTGCCGGTACCAGAGTATTTCTCCCAGAAGACTCCTCTTTTCCTCAACGCAGAATGTCTCCTCCGGAAGACATCTTTTCAGGATTTTATTTGTGATGTGGCCTGAGGCCTTTCAATCACGGTAGCTCCTGAAAAAGAACCTAGAGCAAAGGAATTGGAAATTCTCCAATACCCTAAGGCTCCCAAGGAAGCAGCCACTCTGCCCATTCATGAAATTCTTCATGATTTGATGCTCAGAATGTGGGAGACACCTTTGACCACATCTCTTCATTCTAGGAGACTCGATAGCATGTATCGAGTTCCACCATGTCCTGGTTTTCAAAAGACTCAGCTGCCACACCATTCAATGGTAGTGGAGTCAGCCATGCGTAGGATGAAAAGTGCAAAGACATGCATCCAATCCTCCAGGTCGTGAATGCAGGACTCTTGACTCTTTTGGGCGTCGCACTTTTCAGGCTTCCATGCTTTCACCTAGGATCAGCTCATATATTTTATATATGGGAATGTTCCTCAAAGAGGTCACGGGAGATTTGGAGCTTATGAGCCCCCTTCTCCCTGAGGACAAACGACAGGAATTTCTCACTCTGGTCAAGCATGCTCAAGATGTCTCCAAGTTTGTAAACCGTGCAGTCTTTGACTGCTTTGAATGCATCAGCAGAACCTGTGCTATTGCTATTGGTGCACGTTGGATGGCCTGGCTTCAGGCATCAGACGTGGAGATTTGGGTACAGGATAAATAGGGAAACATCCCTTGCACAGGAGAAAAGCTCTTTGGCAAGAATTGGCAGGAGAAGGCTAATGAGATAGATACTGACAATCTCACTTTAGACAGATTGTCAAAATCTACAGCTACTCCAGCCAAAAGGAAACCCTATAAAAAAACCCTTTTTCAGCAAGAAGAGGAAGTTTTATCCATCCTATACCCAGCAAGGGCAATCTCAGGGTCAAGTTGCCCAGAAGGGTCGTCAACAATCCAGACAAAAGAAGCCAAAAGGCCTTATAGCTAAACCAGCTCCACAGGCCCAGCCCCCTCAAGGGCTTTGATTCCTTCATAGAGAACTTAGCCTTCCTGCCTCTGAAGGGGCCAAAACCCCTAAACATGCCAGGCAGGTTGTGTCATTTTGTCAACAGATGGCACCAAATACTCTGTCCATTGTGGGAGAGGGGTACAAGCTTCATTTTCACAGCATGCCCCCCCCCCCTCCTACAATCGTCAGACAGTTCATTTCCCAGACCTCTACAGGCAATTTACTGGATCAAGAGGTCTCATCACTCCTTGCTCAAGGAGCAATAGAGGAGGTGCCCATTCTTAAGCAGGGTGCAGGGTTTTGCCTCCCCTATTTTCTTATTCCAAAGAAAACAGGAGGAGACAGACCCATTCTAGACCTCAGAGAATTGAACAAATATCTATTCCGAGAAAAGTTCAAAATGATTTCTCTGGGAACTCTTCTGCCATACCTTCAAAGTCAGGATTGGCTATGTTCTCTAGATCTAAAGGATGCATATACTCACATTCTGATCCATCCAGATCACAGGAAATTCTCACGATTCCTTTTCACGGGAAAACATTTCCAATACAGGGTTCTTCCCTTTGGTCTGGCTTTGACACCAAGAGTATTCATGAAATGCATGGCAGTAGTAACTGCATTTCTGCGAACCCTGGGGATATTTACATATATATAGTTGTGTTGCACGTTTCCCTAAGTTATCCAAGTTGTAAATCCCTGTTCTCTGTAAAGACTGATATTTGTTGTTTATGGTTCCTTGTCCCATGTAAACCGCGCTGATACTAAAGAGTGCGGTATATAAGAAAATAAAATAAAATAAATATATTCGTCTTCCCTTATTTGGACGACTGGCTCATTCGAGCCCCCCACGGTTCCAGAAGCCAGATCTGCACTGTCTCGCACAATGCGAATCCTTCAATACTTGGGATTGGTCATAAACCTCCCAAAATCCCAACTTGCTCCATCTCAGTCCCTAGAGTTCATAGGAGCTTGTTTAGATACCAGACAGTCAGGGACTTTTCTCCCACAACCCCGCTGTCTTCGTATAACGCAGCTAGCTTCTCAAGCAGCGGTGAAGTCCTCCCTAACTGCTCGAGAACTACTACAACTATTGGGGCATATGGCATCCACGGTTCATGTGGTTCCCTAAGCTTGCCTTCATATGCGAGCAGCCCAGTGGACCCTATATACACAGTGGACACAGGCCACAGGACATCTGTCGGACAAGATATCAAACTCATGACGACTGATCTTGTCCCTTCAATGGTGACAATCACTGGAAAATCTTCTAGTGGAGTCTCCTTTCCAGCAACCCCTATTCCAGGCCACCCTAACAGATGCATCACAGGTAGGGTGGGGAGCACACCTGCATCATCTCTCTACCCCAGGGTACCTGGACTCCACAGGAGGCTTGTCTTCACATAAACCTCCTGGAACTCAGAGCAATCTATCTAGCTCTTCGAGTATTTCATACCCAGCTCAGCTACAAGACAGTCCTAGTCCAAATGGACATCAAGTAGATATGTTCTACGTGAACAAGCAGGGCGGAACAGGCTCTCTGTCGCTATGCAACAAAGCTTTACGACTATGGGCCCTCGCCAGAGAGCATCAAATTCACCTTCTCATGGTATATCTTCCAGGCATTCAAAACCTTTGGGCAGACAAACTCAACCGAGTACTGCTGCCTCACGAATGGTCTCTCCATCTAGACCAGGTGGCTAAGTTATTTCAGATCTGGGAACCCCAGACAGACCTATTTGCAAGTCCACTGAATGCCAGACTTCCCTGCTTCTGTTCCAGGATTCCGGCTCAAAACTGCCAGGCAAGGGATGCCTTCCTTCTTCACTGGGATCAAGACTTCCTCTGTGCCTTCCCACCTATTCCCCTCATCCCCAAAACACTCTTCAAGCTTCAGAGAGACAGAGGTTGTATGATCCTCATAGCGCCAAGGTGGCTACGCCAAACGTGGTATCCCCTGTTTCTACATCTCTCTCAAGTTGCACCTTTGGAGTTAGGCTATGCCCCAGATCTCCTCTCCCAAGAGAACGGGGATGCTATGGCACCCGAATCCCCAGTCCCTGCATCTCAGGGCCTAGTTGCTGAAAGCTTAGACCTTCAGGATCTTAACCTTTCCCAACAGGTAAAGGATATCCTTCAGGCTTCTAGAAAACCTTTCACAAGATGATCTTACGCCTTCAAGTGGAAACGTTTCACTATATGGTGTTCCCAGAATGGGTTAAACCCCCTGGTGATACCTTTGGAAGCGATACTAGAGTATCTACTTCATTTATCAAATTCTGGTCTAAAGACCAATTCAGTAAGAGTCCATGTTAGTGCAATTGCAGCTTCCTATAAGCCTCTGAATGGACAATCAATTTCCTCTCATCCACTCATAACAAGATTTATGAGAGGTCTTCTATTAACAAAGCCTCCCATCAGGCCACCACCGGTGACATGGGATTTAAACCTAGTTCTCGGGCAGCTCATGAAATCGCCTTTTGAACCTTTAGCCATTACAATCGTAAAGCTTTTGTCCTGGAAGGTCATCTTCCTAATTGCAATCACCTCTCCACGTCGCATTAGTGAATTGCAGGTTTCAGTGGCTGATCCTCCTTATACTAGGTTTCACCATGATAAGGTTGTTCTTAGAACTCATACACACTTTATGCCAAAGGTGATTTCGCCTTTTCATTTAAATCAATCAATGTATCTTCCTGTGTTCTTTCCGAGGCCTCATGCCTCTAATGCAGAAAGGAACCTTAATAATTTGGATTGTAAAAGAGCCTTGGCTTTTTACCTACAAAGAACAGAGCAACATAGAAAGTCTTCTCAACTTTTTATTGTTTTTGATTCTAGTCATTTGGGACTTCCAGTTTTCAAGAGAACTCTGTCCAAATGGATTGCATAATGCATATCCTTTGCTTATGAGAGTAGGAGTCTTCCTCTTCAAGGCCATGTCACAGCTCATAATGTAAGAGCCATGGCAGCCTCTATGGCTAACCTTCACTCCGTGTCTATTGATGACATTTGTCAAGCAGCCACCTGGGCTTCGGTACACACCTTTACAGCCCACTATTGCCTAGATAAAGCCTCCCGTCGTGATGCCTTCTTTGGCCAAGCTGTTCTTCAAAATCTCTTTCAGACCTAATTCAACTCCTACCCACCAACCCTGGTGGAATGCCAGAGATCCATGGGAGGAAGGATGCCTACTTTTCTAGGGTGGCACCTTCCTGGGGCTATCTCCCTGGCATCTTCAGCTAGGGAGTCTCCATATGCGAAGACTACATTCCTGCTTGTTCCTGTAGATAGCGTAGTTACTCACCTGTAACTGGTGATCTCCGGGAACAGCAGGAATTTAGTCTTCACAACTCACCCACCTCCCCTAGGAGTTGTCTCTATCTTTCTCTCTCTCCCTCTCTCCTTTGTCTCAGCTATAAACTCAACTGAAGAGGGACAGTGAGAAAGGCGGAAAGGCAGCACGCAGGCGCTCCCAAAAGCTTTCCTATTGGACACTTGGGAGTGTTCCTGCGTGGGCTCCGTCGGTACCGACGATACCCATATGTGAAGACTAAATTCCTGCGGTTCCCGGAGATCACCTGTTATAGGTGAGTAACTACGCTTTATTGCTAAATCATAAAACCTAATTGTGCATTCTGTTCCTACAGGGTCATGAATGTGACAGGTAGTGAATATGGCTAAAAAGCTGTCCACCCTTTGAGCAAAATGGAATTATTTATTTATTTATTTATTACAGTTTCTTATATACCGCGCTATTTAGAATCAGCGCGGTTTACATCATAACAAAACGACCATTACGACAAACTGTCAGGTTTTACATTGAACAGGAGTACAAACTTGGATAACTGGGTTAACTATATACATAATCTATCTAGCTTGTGCCATAGTTATATAGAAGACTAAAATTATGACTCAAATGTATTTATAGTACAGAGATTTCCTTAAATTAATCTATTTAATAATGCCTTTCTTACTATTAGCTCAATAATATGGTGCCAGCTGAAAAATAGAAATAAAAATAAAGCAAGGGAGCCATTACAATCATTTCTGATTCATAAATGAGTTATCCAAGTTAGTCGTTTCATCATGCCATTTAGAAACAGAATCACAACTATTGTCAGTATAATCAGCTCAAAAATGTACTGCTGAATGAAAAATAAAATGAAAGAACCACCTTGTAATCCAATGTCTGTAAATGTGTAAATTACTTGAATTTGAGTTACATTAATGACAATTCCAAACAAAATGCAGACTAACATATATACTATTATGTAACATTGTAGATGCAATCAACAGTACAGACTTAGTTCTGTGATCAAATCCTATCAACTAAAAGGTGAAGACTCCAGAGCACAAATATTCAGACATAAAGCACTTATATGACAAGGATGTGCAAATGGCATGACCCCAAACTCTAATTGAGGTCTGTTTTGTAGTCTTAAATACAGCCATTCGTGCCTTAAGCTTGACCGATAGTTGCCCAGGGCAACTGCTCAAAACTAATAATGTAACTGGCTCAAATGTTAAAAGCCTTTTGCAACATTATAAACCATGAGATCCTGAATGGGGAAAAACAGTAGATTGCTAAAATCCACTAAGTCAATAAAGAAATTGTGTAAAAACTGTAGCAAGTTTATTTGGGGTTTTTTTGTACCGCCTTATAGATTCAAAGCGGTTTACTTTTCAACTCACTTATAAACATACATTATAAAAAGGAGTTTAACTTGGGTGCAGTGTAACTTTGAATCTCCAGGAACAAGCAGGAATGTAGTCTTCACATATGGGTGATATTGATACTGACAGAGCCCAAACGGGAACACTCCCCAGCATCCAATAGGAAAGCTTTTGGGAGCATGCCACTACGCCTACATTGCTGCCTTCCCGCCTTTGCAACTCTCCCTCCTCAGTTCTTTGTTTTCTGCAGAGCCAGCAGGAAGCAAATCCTGTCGCCGCAGAAAATTCCTTTATTCTTTATTTTTTGTTGTTTTTTGTGGTTGCTTCTTCCTTCCCGTCGATGCCGGATCAGACATCTTCGATTCTGATGTTCTTCTTAAAAAAAAACACCTTAAACTTCTTCAGGCACATCAATGCTATTTTAGGCTTAGGCCTTCCATCCAGTCTACCGACACGATGGAAAAACTAGCCAGTGGTTTTAAAAAAAATGTTCTAAGTATAGTAGCACTATCTCTGCTACTGATACCCATGACTGGTGTCTCAAATGCCTCGGCCCAGATCACCTGCCGACCAAATGTCCTCTATGTAAAAAGCTGACAAAGAAGCTTTCAGAATTGGGCCGCAAAACTTGGCTCCCTCTTTACCTCAGATGCGGTTTCACTCGCTTCAACTTCATCAAGGGCATCATCTTTCCCTCATGGATTCAGGTATCGAAACACAAGTCTTCATCGAAGACTGACTGTCCTCCCAAGGGTAGATCTCTAAGCATAGAGATGGCTTGAGCATTGCCCTGGAGGTAGATCGACCGGCCCTCCAAAGCCACCGAAGGGTTCCAGGATGCTCCCAAGGATTCCCACCTCCAGGAGAGCTCTGGGATGGTAGCCCATGCTTCCAGTATCAGTACCCAGACATTGGTGGGCTCTATGGACCAGCACATCCTGGCCATTGAGCGGAGTTTAGCGGCTCTACTGGCGGTGTCGATACAAGTTAGAACATTGCCAATGGTACCACCGCCACTGGTACTGACGGCGGTGCCAATGCAGTCGGCATAGAGTTTCATGCCGCTCGCTGCCCTCCCGCCCATGCCTGCCCTCTAAGTCCATTCCTGGTTCCTAGATGTTCATCAGATAAGTCTCTCAGGCTGATACCGATCTCGATCGATACCGGAACTTGCAAGAGCATGAACATCACTCATGCCAATACTTTGATTCTACTGATTCAGATTCTTCGGATGATGACTCGATCTCGGTATCCGAGAAATGCAAAGTCTTCCGGAAGCATCGCCACAACGGTGCATGCCCTCTCACAAAGATATGTCTTTTCAAGGGTTTATCAAGGATATGACAAAGGGTCTTTCCATTACACCTACATCTGAGAGAGAGCCCAGAGCAGAGGAATTGGAAATCCTCCAATATCCTACAGCTCCTAAGGAGGGCGACTACTTTGCTTGTTCACCGTATACTCCAGGACCGCATTCTCTGGATGTGGGAAATGCCTCTCACCATTTCCCCCCATACTCGACGACTCAATACTGTGTATCGGGTACCAGAAAGTCCCAGTTTCCAGAAAACAATTTCCACACCACTCAATGGTAGTGGAATCAGCTATGCGTTGAATTAAGAGTTCTAAGACGCACTCCTCCAGTCCCCCAGGTAGGGAATTGAGAACCCTTGATGCCTTTGGGCATCGGTATTTTCATGCTTTCAGTCCGCATAAGTTCTTACATACTCTATAGGGGTATGTTCCTTAAGAGGTAGCTAGGTATCTGGAATCAATGGCTCCTCTTCTTCCCAGTGATAAGAGGGCAGACTATCTTACATTGGTTAAACATGCCAAGAGTTTTGAAGTTTGTCAATAGGGCAACCTTTGACTGTTTTGAGTGCACTAGCAGAGCAACATCGGTGCACCTAGAATTGCATGGCTTCAGGCATCAGACTTTAAACAATGGGTTCAAGACAAGCTGGGTAATATTCCCTGTACAGGAGAGAACCTGTTTGGGAAGGATTGGCAGAATATTTATTTATTTAACAGTTCTTATATACCGCGCTCTTTGTTATCAGTGCGGTTTACATACAACAAAAGACAGTTAGGATCTGTCTTAAGTTTACAGATAACAGGGAGCATAACATGGACTTATAAGGCTTCTCATTAGAATCTGAGAATACCACCCTCAATAGGTTTTCCAAAACCACTGCCAATTCTGCCATAAAGAAAGCAGCTGCAAAGAAAGCTTTCTTTGGTAAGAACAAAAAATTCTACCCTTCTTAACCCCCGGCTTCTCACTACCAACCTCAGGGTACCCAGCAGAGGCAATAGCCTCCCAAGCAACATAAGAAGCCACAGGCTCCTAAATCTCAACTAGCTGCACAGACTCAATCTGCGCCTGGTTTTTGACTTCTTCCTAGAGAACATAGCCATCCTGCCTCTGGAGAACCCCCACTCCCTCCACATAGCAGGCAGAGTTTGTCATTATGCCCACAGATGGCATCTCATAACCTCAGAGCAGTGGACACTAACCATAGTGCGAGAGGGATACATGCATCATTTACAAAACACCTCTCCACCTTAGTGGGGGCATATCATTCTCAACCCCTTCTCACTGCTCTCCTGCTACAAGAGGTCATCTCTCTTCTTTCACAGGGTGCTATAGAAGAGGTTCCAACATTTCAGCAAGAAATGGTGTTCTATTCTCCCTACTTTCTCATGCCAAAGAAAACCAGAGGACACCTCAGAAACCTAAAGAAGCTTCTAGTCTGAGAGAAGTTCAAGATGGTCTTGCTAGGAACCCTTCTACCATCTGCAGAGTCAGGGCTCTGTTCTCTAGATCTAAAAGAAGCATATACACATATCCTAATTTATCCAGAACACATGAAGTATCTACACTTTATCTTCCAGAGAAATCACTATCAATAGAGTCCTTCCGTTCGGACTCGCCTCTGCCCCAAGAGTCTTCACAAAGTGCATGGAAGATATTAGTCTTCACTTAGACGACTGGCTGATAAGGGAAGCCACCTCACAGGAGGTTCATCTATCCCTTCTTCATACAATGCAGGCACTGCAACATCTGGGATTTGTGATAAATCTTCAAAAATCCCTTCTAGCTCCCATGCAAACACTAGAATTCATAGGAGCTCTTCTGGACACTTGGCGGTCAAGGGCATTTCTACCCCAGGACTGTTGTACTTGCATCTCAAGTGCAGTTCAGAGACCATCTCTTTGCCAGAGAGATGCTGCAATTTCTAGGCCATATAAGTACATAAGAACATAAGATATGCCATACTGGGTCAAACCAAGGTCCATCAAGCACAGTATCCTCTTCCTTATCATCCCTCCAGTCCAGTCCTGAACCTCTGGGTTTAGCACCCCTCTCACAGCTTGGAGACTGAGCATGTCATCCTCTTCATGACACTGGCATAATAGTCCAGGAACCACCTCCTTGCTCCAGTAATCTCAGTCTCCAAGTAACTGGAGGAGTAGTGAGCCTGGGGGTTTAGGACTCACTTGAGGAAGAAATAAGGAGAGTCAGTTAGTTTAGGAGATAGGATAAGATTAGCTATTAAAAAAAACAAAGAAGAGATATATATTTGGTGAAAGGCAAGGCAGGCTGAACCGCTGCAAAGGGCTGCCCTCCTCCCCTTGAGGTCTGCTCATTGTCGGGGAAAGTGAGTGGGAGTAAGTAGAGAAGTCCTCTGGCTCGCAAACCCACTGTATAGGTGAGGAACCGGGAGAGGGCTTATCCAGAGGCAGCTGAAGTTAGGCGGGCTTCGGTTCTGCAGCAGCGATTGCTGAAGCAGCTCCTGCGGCAGCGTTATCTCACCCGACGCCGAAGCCGCTGATCAAAGGCTGAGTGCAGAGGAGATTGCCGGTATACTCTGCTGACTGCACGTACTGCGGATGAGGTAAGCAGGCCACGAATTTTGCAGGGGGCAGGCAGTAGTGTGTTGGACCGTGGTGTGCAGGCATATCCGGGAGGGTAGGCCTGGCCGTGTGGCAGCCACTCAGGAAACACTGAGGGGAACGTTTCCTGGAACCGGAGGCGTTTTCCTTAAGAGGTCTTCGGTGGAGAGTTGCTAATTGTTAAGGTGGGGTTCCTGAAGGGAGACTGATTAACCTTGGCATTTAAAAAAACAAACAAAAAAAAATGGACGATAGCTTCTGAGAGGAAAGCTATGTGGATTCAGGTCAGTAAAAAGGGAGCTGAGTTTCTTTGGCAGTAACAAACTTCCTGGTCGAACGGCATGCATTCCAGGCCTCAATGTTTGGTATGTGGGGCTAGAAGGGGATCGGTGTCAGAAGCAGGGGTGTGCAGAGGGTGCGTGCAAGAAGCCGCCTCTATGGAGCAAACCTTCTTTATCACCCCAGGAGCTGGTAGCGGGGCTGTCCTCTGCTCCAGACCTTCTCTTCCCAACCTCTATTTCAGGGGGGCTTGGCGGCAATATTTTCTCCGGATTTTGTGGCACTGCTCCAGCAGGCCTTCGGTGGGGGTACGCGAGGGTCAAGAGTCAGTTCTGCGGAGGGAGAACTGGGTGGGAAGCGCCTGGGGACTCCCCTGGACTTAGGGGCGGGTGGCGCCCCATCTATAAAGCCTAAGATTGTGAGGGACAGGACGGAACAAGCCATAGCTTCGGAGGGGCACCAGCCTGAGGATTTGGAAGACATAGAGGTAGAGGAGTAGCTAGAGGACCAAGCAAGGGTAGTTCGAGTATTCTGGCAGGAGGAATTGCCGGCGCTCATTACTGAAACACTTAAGGCTCTTAACATACCTTCTACAGGGCCAGCGGAGGATTCCACCTTGGAGGACCCGTTATTGCAAGCTGTGCATAAGACTCAAAGGTTTTTTCCAGTGCATAGAGTAGTGAGAGAGATGATTCAGTAAGAATGGGATATGCCAGAGGCAGGGCTCAAAGGGTCCAGAGTCATGGCACGTTTTTATCCTTTGGCGGATCAGGATAGAGCTCTTTTTCGATCTCCCAAGGTGGGTGCGGCAGTGTCGGCCGTTACTAAGAAGACAACTATTCCTGTAGAAGGCAGTGCCGCTCTTAAGGATGCCCAGGACAGGAGACTGGACACCTTGTTAAAGCAGGTTTTTGACGTCAATGCGCTATCCATGCACGCCTCTGTTTGTGGGGCATGGGTGGCAAGGGCCTGTCTTTGGTGATCACAAAGGATTCAGGGAGTGCAGGTAGATGACCTGGCTGAGGAGGCGGCCCGGTTGGAATCCAGAGCAGCTTATCTGGCGGATATTCATTATGACGTTATTCGAGGCCTTTCGAAGAGTATGGCGTCAATTATAGCTGCGCGGAGGTATCTCTGGCTTCATAACTCGGCGACGGATGGTTCCTCTAAAGCACGTCTAGGTAAACTCCCACTTAGGGGTAAGCTCCTCTTTGGAGAGGATTTGTATAAATTGATAAAGGACCTGGGAGAGTCTAAGGGCGGATGGCTGCCTGAGGACAAACAGAAGCAAGGACGTCCAACTGCGGCGACCAAAAGTCAGCAGAGGGGAGTTCCACCACTTTCGTTTGCCAAGATTTGACCAGTTTCAGAGAGGATGTTTTCCCAACAGAAGCCAGTGGTTTCGAGGGTTCAGAGGAGCAGGTAGAGGATTTGCGGCATCCTCATCCTCGAACCTCAGAAAATCACAATGAAGTCAGGGGGGTCCAGGTAGGATTGGTGCCTGTGGGAGGTCGACTACGGGAGTTTTATCCAGCCTGGACCCAAATTATGTCAGATCAGTGGGTGTTGGAGGTAATTCGAGAAGGATATGCTCTAGAATTCCAACGCCCGGTGATCAATTTCTTCGTTCAGTCTCCCTGCAAGGCGTGCTCAAAGCTGTCAGTGGTGCAGGAGACCTTAGAAAGACTCCTGGACTTCAAGGCAGTGGTGCCGGTTCCTCCTTCAGCTGCAGTCGATACTCCATATACTTTGTGGTGCCAAAGAAGGAAGGAACATTTCAGCCGATTCTGGATCTCAAGAGTAAATCGATGTCTCCAGGTGTCTCAATTTCGGATGGAGACTCTGAGATCATTCATTGTAGCAGTATGGCAGGGGGAGTTTCTCACTTTAGATTTGCCAGAGACTTACCTACACATTCCAATTTGCTTGGAGCATCAGCGGTTTCTCAGATTTGCAGTTCCCATGGGACATTTTCAGTTCCAGGCATTGCTGTTTGATTTGGCAACAGCCCCACGAACCTTCACCAAGGTGATGGTTGTGGTGGCTGCAGCATTGCGCAAGGAAGGGGTGTTAGTTCACCCTTACCTGGACGATTGGTTGATTCGGGCAAAGTCAAGGACCGAGAGCGAGTTGGCTACTCTCCAGGTGGTGCAGTTCCTGCAGAGCCTCGTGTGGGTAGTCAATGTAGCAAAGAGCAGGCTGTCTCCGTCACAGGATCTGGAGTACCTCGTTGCTCGCTTCGACATGAGTAGGAATAGTCTTCCTGCCACAACTGAGGGCGCAAGGGCTAATAAAGCTCATACGCACATTTTTGAAGAAAGACTCCCATGGTGTGGCATTATCTACAGCTTCTGGGAACGATGGCAGCTACGCTCGAGTTAGTGCCATGGGCCAGAGCCCACATGCGCCCGTTGCAGAGGGCATTGCTCCGAAGATGGTTGCATCAGTTGGACCAGTTGTCTCAGAAGCTGCCCTGTCCTCCAGAGACACGTCAAGCTCTCCAGTGGTAGCTATGTCCGGGATGTCGAGAAGCTTCAGAGAGACAGGAGTCGTATGATCCTCATAGTGCCACGGTGGCCACGCCAAACGTGGTATCCCCTGCTTCTACATCTCTCTCAAGCTGCACCTCTGGAGTTAGGGCATGCTCCAGATCTCCTTTCCCAAGAGAACAGGATGCTATGACACCCTAAACCCCGGTCCCTGCATCTCACGGCCTGGTTGCTGAAGGCTTAGACCTCCAGGATTTCAACCTGTCCCAACAGGTAAAGGATATCCATCAGGCTTCTAGAAAACTTTCCACAAGAAGATGTTATGCCTTCAAGTGGAAATGTTTTATTATATGTTGTTCCAAGAAGGGATTATACCCCTTTGTCATACCTTTAGAATCGATACTAGAGCATCTCCTTCACTTAACGAATTCGTCTTCAGACCAGAATTCGATAAGAGTCCATCTTAGTGCAATGGACAACCAATTTCCTCTCATCCACGCATATCCAGATTTTTGAGAGGTCTTTTATTAATAAAGCCTCCCATTAAACCACCACCGCTGACATGGGATCTAAATCTAGTTCTCGGGCAGCTCATGAAGCCGCCTTTTGAGCCTTTAGTCACTGCAACCCTTATGTTTTTGTCCTGGAAGGTCATCTTCCTAATTGCAATCACCTCTGCACGTCGCATTAGTGAATTTCAAGCTTTAGTGGCTGATCCTCCTTATACTAGGTTTCATCATGATAAGATTGTTCTTAGAACTCATCCACACTTTATGCAAAAGGTGGTTTTGCCTTTTCATTTAAATCAATCTATTTTTCTTCCTGTATTTTTCCCGAGGCCTCACACCTCTAATGCAGAAAGAATTCTTCATACTTTGGATTGTAAAAGAGCCTTAGCCTTGTACCTACAAAGAACACAGCAACATTGAAAGTCCTCGCAACTTTTTATTGCTTTTGATTCTAGTCATTTGGGACTTCCAGTCTCCAAAAGAACTTTATCCAAATAGATTGCCCAATGCATATCCTTTGCTTATGAGAGTAAGGGTCTTCCTCTTCAAGGCCATGTCACAGCACATAACGTGAGAGCCATGGCAACGTCTATGGCTAATCTCCACTCTGTGTCTATCGATGACATTTGTCGAGCAGCCACCTGGGCTTCGGTACACACCTTCACAGCCCACTACTGCCTGGATAAAGCCTCCCGTCGGGATGCCGCCTTTGGCTAAGCTGTTCTTCAAAATCTTTTTCAGACCTAATTCAACTCCTACCCACCAACCTTGGTGGAATGCCAGAGATCCATGGGAGGAAGGATGCCTGCTTTTCTAGGGTAGCACCTTCCTGGAGCTATCTCCCTGGCATCTTCAGCTAGGGAGTCCCCATATGTGAAGAGTACATTCCTGGAGCTAGCGTAGGTACTCATCTGTAACAAGTGATCTCCGGGAACAGCAGGAATTTAGTCTTCACAGCCCACCCACCTCCCCTAGGTGTTATCTCTCTATCTCTGTCTCTTTCCTCTCTCCCTCTATCCTTTCACTCAGCTACAAACTTAACTGAAGAGGGACAGTTGGAAAGGCGGGAAGGCAGCGCGCATGTGCTGAGGGATGCTCCCAAAAGCATTCCTATTGGACGCTGGGGAGCGTTCCCACACAGGCTCCGTCAGTACTGATGATACCCATATGTGAAGACTAAATTCCTGCTGTTCCCGGAGATCACCTGTTACAGGTGAGTAACTACGCTTTATTTGAACTTCTCTGCTGATATGCCCTAACTTCATTCTTTTGATAGTATCCTTCAAGGATACATTGTTCCAAACCATGTGCTTTTGGGCGACTGTCGACTCTCCCCTTTTATCTAGTTTAAAAGCTGCTCTGTCTCCTTTTTAAAGGTTAATGCCAGCAGCCTGGTTCCATCCCGGTTAAGGTGAAGCCCATCCCTTTGGAAGAGCCCCTCCTTTCCCCAAAATGTTCCCCAGTTCCTAACAAATTCAAAACACTCATCCTTGCACCATCGTCTCATCCACGCATTGAGACTCCAGAGCTCTGCCTGCTTTAGGGTCCTGCGCATGGAATGGGAAGCATTTCGGAGAATGCTACCCTGAAAGTTCTGGATATCAACTTCCTGTCTAAAAGCCTAAATCTTGCCTCCAGAACCTCCCTACCACATTTTCCTATGTCATTGGTACTGACATGTACCAAGACAGCAGACTCCTCCCCAGCACTATCTAAGACCTTGTCTAGGTGGCGCACGAGGTCCGCTACCTTCGTACCAGGCAGGCATGTTACCAGGTGATCCTCACATCTATCTACATGCCTAATCATCGAATCACCAACTATGACGGCTGTCCTAACCTTTCCCTCATGGGCACGTGGCCCTGGAGAAACTTTCTCGGTGTGAGAGGGTTTTACATCACCTGGAGGACAGGTCCTAGCTACAGGATCACTTCCTGTCACACCAGGGTGATGCTCTCCTGTCATGTGACCTCTCTCCTCCATGGCAACAGAAATGCTGCCAGACTGGAGGTGGGACTTCAGGACTATATCCCTGTAGGTCTCGTCTATGTACCTCTCTGTCTTCCTTATGTTCTCCAAGTCTGCTACTCTAGCCTCCAGAGGTCGGTCTCATTCCCTGAGAGCAAAGAGCTCTTTGCACCTAGTGCACACATAAGACCCCTCACCAACTGTGAGAAAATCATACATGTGACAATTGGTGCAAAAGACTGGAAATCACCCATCTCGCTGCTGGACTGCTGTCTGCATCTTAGTTTTAAGGTTGTGTTTAGATTCTTAAGTTCTTTACTTACTAAGGGTTGCTAGGGATACTTATACTAATAAAGCTATACCTAATATGTTCAATGTACTTTGTTTACATGAAGCTTAATTAATCTCAGGTCTTCAATGTATGCCTGAGGATAAACAACTGCACCTGAGAGTGAATATGGCACCTCCTTTCCTATAAGAGGTTTAAGCACTTATAAACTATGATTATCCCAGTGCATGTTGTTCTATATGCCCATCTTCAATGCTGATAGCTGAATGGACTCTTGCCTCCCAGTGGAAGCAGGTCTCCAGGGCCCTCAGGAACCAGATCCAAGTCACAAACATTCTCCTAGAGTCCCTTCTATGGTGATGTACCCCAGGAAATCTCCTTTTCAGATGCCTCCACATCAGTGCATCCTGACAAAGATGCCTCCAAATTGGGCAGGGGCGCCTACTTAGGCTCTCTCTCTCCACTCAGGGCCTCTGGACGGAGCAGGAGTCGCAACTCCAGATACATTTATTAGAGCTTCGTGCTAACTTCAATGCCCTCAAAGTGTTTCAGCAGTAACTACAGGGCCACAGAGTTCTTGTCCAGACGGACATTCAGGTAGCCATGTTCTATGTGAACAAGCAGGAAGGAACAGGCTCTTGGCCCCTCTGCAAAGAGGCTCTCTTTGGTCCTTTTCCATTGCTCATCGGATACATCTTCAAGCAGTATATCTGCCAGGAAAGCAAAATGTCCTAGCAGTCAGGTTGAGTCGGATCCTCCTTCAACACAAATGGTCCCTTCATCTGGAGACAATCTCCTTCATCTTTCAGACCTGGGGAGCTCCGGAGATAGACCGTTTTGCCACTCTGCAAAATGCCATATTTCCTCGTTTCTGCCCCAGAACCTTGATGTCCAGCTTTCAACATGTGGATGCTTTCACCTTCACTGGGGTCAGGATTTCCTGTATGTCTTTCCTCCCATACCCCTGATTCCCAAAACGCGCTTCAAGCAGACAGAGGGGCCCCTTATAGATCTTCGCTGGCCACATCAACCGTGGTTTCCTCTCCTGCTGTGTCTGTCCCAGACTCACCCCCTGAGTCTCGGGTTAGCTCCCGATCTCCTCTCCCAGGAGGAAGGACTCGACTCCATCCCAATTCGCAGTTTCTCCATCTCATGGCTTGGCTTCTGAAAGCGTAGTGTTACAAGATTTTAACCTTCCTCGGGCAGTAAAGGAGATCCTGCTAGCCTCCTGGAAACCATCCACCAGATGTTCTTATGAATTCAAGTGGCATAGGTTCTCCACCTGGTGTTCCCAGAAGGATCTTAATCCCTTCTCAGAACTTGTGGAGGCTCTCCTTCAGTATCTTCTCCATCTCAAGACAAACTCAGTGAGGGTTCACCTCATTGCAATTGCTTCTTCTCACCATCCCTTGGATGGGAATCCTATCTCCTCACAGTCACTTGTGATGCATTTCATGAGAGGATTCTTATTGATCAAGCATCCCATCGGACTACCACTGGTGGCATGGGCTCTTAATGTCATCTTAAGGCAGCTCCTCAAGCCGCCTTTTGAACCTTTAGCCTCAACCTCATTAAAGTTTCTCTCATGGAAAGTTATCTTCCTAATTGCCCTCACTTCAGCTAGACGCATTAGTGAACTTCAGACTTTGGTGGCAAACCTGCATTATACTCTGTTCCACCATGATAAGGTTGTCCTTAGGACTTGCCCCCATTTCATGCCAAAGGTGGTATCTTCTTTTCATCTCAATCAGTTTACCTTCCTGTCTTTTTCCCTAGACTGCATTCCTCTAGGGCAGAGGCAACCCTGCACACCCTTGGCTGCAAGCATACCTTAGCATTTTATCTTCAAAGGACTCGAGAGCACCACAGATTTTTGACGTTGTTCATTTCCTTTGACCCTAGTCAATTGGGTCTCCCAGTTTCTAAGCGTACTCTATCCAGACAGATAGCAGATTGCAAGTCATTTGCTTATGATAAAGCAGGACTATCCCTTGAGGGGCATGTCACTGCCTGTAATGTTTATGCCATGGCTGCCTCGATGGCAAACCAACTTTCTGTGGCCATTGACAAAATCTGTAAAGCAACTACCTGGTCTTCGGTACATACCTTTGCTGCTCATTACTGTCTTGACAAGGACTCCCGCCGGGATGCCATGTTTGGTCAGGCTGTACTGCAGCACCTCTTTCCGACTTAGGCATCTCCTTCCCTCCGTCCCGGGACTTAACAATACCAGACATCCATGGAGGATCCATGACCTCTTGATGCCTACTCTGAGGCAAGCCTACCGATTTTTGAGGTCATTTCTCTGGCATCTGGGAGCTAGGGAGTCCCGTAAGTGAAGACTACATTCCTGCTTGTCCCTGGAGATAGCATAGTTTCTCACCTGTAAGAGGTGATCTCCAGGAACAGCAGGAATTTAGTCTTCACAACCTGCCTTCCTCCCCTAGGAGTTGTAGGTTTTCTCTTTTCTCTTCTTTTATCTCAGCTACTCAACTGAGGAGGGAGAGTTGCAAAGATAGGAAGGCAGCAACGCAGGCACGGTGGCGTGCTCCCAAAAGTTTTCCTATTGGACGCTGGGAAGCATTCCCGCGCGGGCTCCGTCGATGCTACCCATATGTGAAGACTACATTTCTGCTGTTCCTGGAGATCACCTGTTACAAGTGAGTAACTACACTTTATGAAAGGCTTAACTTGGATTCTTACAGCAATTAATTATTCTATCACAGGGGTATTTACTGGTGTATGGTATATGACAATACGGTGATTGCCATTATGTCAGTCCACAATGGTCCTTGTTTTTAATGCTCTTCTAAAGTCCCATATGTCTGTCAAGGCTCTCAGGCTTTCTGGTAAAATATTCCATATTGTTAGTGCGTAAATGGTGAATGCTTTGTTGTACTTTTTCTTTGTGTTTGGGATGAGAAAAAGATTTTTGTGTGTGGTTCTTTTTATTCTGTTTTCTGGGTCCTTTATTAGTGGTTGTAGTATGTCTGGGGATAGTTTGTTTAATATTTTAAATATGTTAAGTAGAATTTTGAATTTGGTGCATACTTGAATCGAGAGCCAGTGGAACTGTGTGCTCGTTTCTTGTGGTTTCTGTGATCATCCTTGCTGCCATGTTCTGAACCATTTGGAGCAGGAGTGTAACGTGTTTTGGAAGGCCTTTATAATGTATTTTAAAAAAGAAAATCGTGACTATAAAAATATAAGGCATATAAGCATAATAAAAATGAGAAATTATACCAGCATTGGAAAATGATTTTCTTATGCTGAAATTAAAATCTCAATATAGAAGCATTGTAAATGCAATGTAATATATGCTGTTGAGTCAATGCTGACTCCTGGCGACCCAGCAGCCCCTGGGTTTCCTTTGAAAGGTGTGACCGGACGTATATTGCCAGGCCTTTCTTCCGAGGCAGTGGCGGGTTAAGTGATTTTCCCAAGGCCACAAGGAATGTCAGTGGGAACTGAACCCTGGTCTCTTGTTTACCGGGCTGCTGCTCTAACCACTAGGCTGCTACTCCACATAGAACCATTGCAACATAGAAGACGGCATATAAAAACCATACAGCCTATCCAGTTTGCCCATCCATGAGAACTATTAAGTTCTAATAAGAACATAAGGTATGCCATGCTGAGTCAGACCAAGGTCCATCAAGCCCAGTATCCTGTTTCCAACAGTGGGCAATCCAAGTCACAAGTACCTGTCAGTTTCCCAGAAAGGTTCACAGAGTCTACGTTGCTTATCCCAGGTTAAGCAGTGGCTTTTCCTGAGCCTCTTTAACTGTTTATGGACTTTTCCTCCAGGAACTTGTCCAAACCTTTTTTTAAATCCAGCTACACTAATGGCTTTTACTACATCCTCTGGCATCTAATTCCAGAGTTTGATTATGCGTTGAGTGAAACAATATTTTCTCCTATTAGTCTTAAGTGGGCTACATTGTAGCTTCATTATGTGTCCCCTAGTCGTTCTACTTTTTGAAGGAATAAACAACCAATTTACATTTACCTATTCCACTGCATTCGTTATTACATAGACCTCTATCATATCTACTCTCAGCCATCTCTTTTCCAAGTTGAAGAGCCCTAAACTTTTAAGCCTTTTCTCATAGAGGTCTCCTTCTATCCCCTTTACCATTTTGGTGAATGTATCTTTCTTGCTTCTGCTATATCCTTTTTAAGATATGGCAATCAGAATTTCGCACAATACTCAATGTGCGGTTGCCCTTTCTACCTGTTTGGCCACTGTAAGATCATCAGATCTAAACACCCCCAGATCTCACTCTTCTTTTGTGCATTGAAGTACTACTTTGCCTATACTGTGCTGCTCCATTTGATTTTTGTAGCCCAAAGGCATGACTTTGCATTTTTTAGCATTAAGACTTAGCTGCCTAATTCTCGATAGTCCTTCAAGTTTCACTAGATTCCTCCTTATGTTGTTCACACCTTCCAATGTGTCTACCCTGTTAGATTTTTTTGGATCATTCACTGAAAGGCATACTTTTCTCCATAGACTTCCTGCACTATTGCTTACAAAAAATGTTATAAAGAACAAGACCAAGGCATGTCTGTGGTACTACACCTATTTTAGAATGAACTCCATTTACTACTACTCTCTGATGCCTCGTCCGTGACCATTTTCATACCCACTCAATCCCAACAGAACTCTGTATCTCCAGGAACAAGCAGGAATGTAGTCTTCACATATGGGTATCGTCGGTACCGACGGAGCCTGCGCGGGAACGCTCCCCAGTGTCCAATTAGGAAGCTTTTCGGAGCACCCCACAGCACCTGCATACTGCCTTCCCGCCTTTCCCAACTCTCTCTCCTCAGTTCTTCGTTTTCTGCAGAGCCGGCAGGTCGCACTTCCTGTCACCGCAGAAAATATCCAATTTATTCTTCTTTTTTGTGGTCGCGTCTGCCTTCCTTCGACGCTACACCGGTACCGCTGGTTCTTTTTTTCTTTTCCTAAAAAATAAATATTTATATATACTTTTCCTGGAGTCTTCCAGCTTTTTTCTCCTCTGGTGCCACGCGCCATTTTCGGCACTAGGCCCAACTTTCCTCTACAATGGAAAAACCCGCTTCGGGTTTCAAAAAGTGTTCCAAGTGTGGCGGTACCATCTCCGTCACCGACACCCATGAGTGGTGTCTCAAATGTTTAGGTCCTGACCACTCTATCTCTGAGTGTGTTGCCTGTGGGATGATGTCAGAGGGGTCGGCAAAACCAAGCTGCTAAACTTAGCACCCTTTTTTCCCTCCGATGCAGCATCTGTGGCATCAACATCTTCCAGGGCTTCGTCTTCCTCCCATGGATCTCAGGTAACTAAACATGTCTAGCCGGTCCTCAAAGGGTAGATCTCCTAAGTATCAAGATGCCTCTGGCGTTGCCCTTGAGGGACTCACACCGGCAAAATTGCCCCGGTGGGAGGTTTCGGCTTCCAAAGCATCATCGGGGCTCCAGGATGTTCTCGAGGCCCTAACCTCGGCAGAACTACTGGTGCCATGCTCTGGGGTACCGGCTGCTTTGTCCGGTACCCATACCCAGGCATCGGTGGCGTCGATAAACCAGAGATTCTTGGCTATTGAACGCAGTCTGGCGGCTCTTCTCTCGGCATCGATGCCCCCGAAACCGCTTCAGACAATTCAACCGGTACTGGCACCTACATCGGTACCGGGGCCAATTGCATCGATGTCGGCAGGTGGACTACCGGTACCGAAGCATGCTGTGCCCTCCGGTACTGACAAGTCAGTACCGGATCCTGTCGATACCGACTTCGGTACCGGTATCGTGCGCTGCACGATTACCCGGACAGGAGATACTTTGAATTCTCCGAGTCTGAAGACTGACAGCTCTGTCGATACCAGAGTATTTCTTTGTGAGGATTCTTCCTCTCCTAAACGTAGGATGTCTCCTCCAGAGGATATATCCTTCCAGGATTTTATCCAGGATGTGTCTCGAGGTCTTTCCATCACAGTGGCTCCTGAAACAGAGCCTAGGAGAAGGAATTAAAGATTTTACAATATCCTAAAGCTCCCAAAGAAGCAGCTACTTTGCCTATTCATGAGATCTTGCATGATCTCATGCTAAGGATGTGGGAAACACCTCTCACCACTTCTCCTCATTCTCGTAGGCTCGATACCTTGTAACGAGTTCCTCCTTGTCCTGGATTTCAAAAACCTCAGCTGCCCCACCATTCCATGGTGGTGGAATCAGCTATGAGAAGAATCAAGAGTGCAAAAAGACATGCATCTAATCCTCCAGGACATGGATGTAGAACTCTTGATGCCTTTGGGCGTCGAACCTTCCAGGCCTCTATGTTTTCTGCCAGGATTAGTTCCTACATTTTATATATGGGAATGTTCCTTAAGGAAGTTACAGAAGATCTAGAGCTTATGAGCCCTCTCCTTCCTGATGATAAGAGACAAGATTACCTTGCACTTATCAAACATGCTCAGGATGTTTCCAGATTCGTAAATCGTGCAGCTTTTGATTGTTTTGAGTGCATAAGCAGAACTTCTGCTATTGCCATAGGCGCAAGTAGGATTGCCTGGCTCCAGGCATCTGACTTGGAACTTTGGGTACAGGACAAACTGGGGAATATTCCTTGCACAGGAGAGAATCTCTTTGGTAAAAATTGGCAAGAGAAAGCTAATGAGCTAGATGCTGATAATCTCACCTTGGACAGATTATCAAAATCTACAGCTGATCCTGCAAGGAAAAAGTCCTACAAAAATCATTCTTCACTAGAAAGAAGTAGTTCTACCCCTCCTATACCCAGCAAGGGCATCGTTCAGGTCAGTCTGCCCAAAAGGGTCAGCAGCATCCAAAACAAAGGCTGCTAAGCCTCAACCGGCTCAGCAGACTCAGCCTCCACAGGGGCTTTGACTCCCATCTAGAGAACTTTGTCTTTTTGGCCCTAAACGGGCCAGAGCCTTCCACCATTCCAGGAAGGTTATGTTACTTTGCCCCCAGATGGGGGCAGATAACAGCAGAAAGTTGGACTCTGTCCATTGTAAGAGAGGGATACAAGCTTCACTTCCTCAGCATGCCCCCTCCTACAATGGTAAGACAGTTCAATTCTCAGACCTCTCTCAACTCCCAGTTAGGTCACGAGGTCAGTCTGCTTCTTGCCCAAAGGGCAATAGAAGAAGTACCTATTTATCAACAGGGTGCAGGGTTCTATTCCCCCTTTTTCCTTATTCCAAAGAAAACAGGAGGGCACAGATCCATTTTAGACATCAGAGAATTGAACAAATTCCTGTTCAAAGAGAAATTCAAAATGATTTCTCTGGGAGCTCTACTGCCATACCTTCAGAGTCAGGACTGGCTTTGTTCTCTAGATCTCAAGGATGTGCACACTCATGTTCTCATGCATCCAACTCACCGAAGGTTTCTTCGCTTTTTATTTCAAGGGGAGCACTACCAATACAGAGTTCTTCCTTTTGGCCTGGCCTCGGCACCAAGGGTGTTCACAAAATGCATGGCTGTGGTGGCAGCATTTCTCCGCACCCTAAAAATATTTGTCTTCCCTTACTTAGACGATTGGCTCATTCGAGCCCCATCAGAGCCAGAGGCCAGGATTTCTCTATCTCGCACAATGCGTATCTTTCAATATTTGGGACTTGTCATAAACTTCCCAAAATCCAACCTAGCTCCCACTCAGTCTCTAGAGTTCATAGGAGCCCTGCTGGATACCAGACAGACAAGGGCCTATCTTCCACAGTCCCGCTGCCTTCGCATTGTGCAGTTAGCTTCCCAAGCAATGCTAAAGTCTCACCTCACTGCTCGGGAAATGTTACAATTGCTAGGCCACATGGCATCCACCATGCATGTGGTCCCTTATGCCCGTCTCCATATGAGGGCAGCCCAGTGGACTCTATCCACTCAGTGGACTCAGGCATCAGGTTGCCTGTCAGACAAAATAGCAACCTCAGATTGTCTTATTTTGTCCCTCCAATGGTGGCAGTCACCCCAGAATCTGTTGGTGGGGTCCTCTTTTCAGCAACCCCACCTCAAGTAACTCTAACAGATGCCTCACAGGTGGGTTGGGGAGCCCATTTGCAAGACCTCTCTGCCCAGGGTACCTGGACTCCACAGGAGACTGATCTCCACATCAGTCTCCTAGAGCTCAGAGCAATCTTTCTTGCTCTTCAAGTGTTTCACACCCAGCTCAGCTACAAAACTGTCCTAATTCAAACGGACAACCAGGTAGCCATGTTCTCTGTGAACAAGCAGGGCGGAACGGGCTCTCTGTCGCTCTGCAATGAAGCTTTGCGACTTTGGGCCCTCGCCAGAGAGCATCAGATTCATCTCCTTACAGTGTATCTTCCAGGCATTCAAAACTCTTAGGCAGACAGACTCAGTCGAGTTCTGCTTCTACACAAATGGTCTCTCCATGCAGACCAGGTGGCCAAAATTTTCCAATTTTGGGGAACCCCGGACATAGACCTCTTTGCAAGTCTGCTGAATACCAAACTTCCCCGGTTCTGTTCCAGAATTCCGGCTCAGGGTTGTGAGGCCACGGATGCTTTCCCTCCTCCATTGGGGTCTGGACTTTCTGTATGCCTTCCCACCCATTCCCATGATTCTCATTGCCCCACATTGGCTACGACAAATGTGGTACCCTCTGCTCTTACATCTCTCTCAAGCTCCATCTCTGGAGCTAGGATCTGCTCAAGATCTCCTATCCCAGGAGGACGGGATGCTGTGGCATCCCAGTCCCCAGTCTCTACATCTCAGGGCCTGGTTGCTGAAAGCCTAGAACTTCATGGTCTTAGCCTTTCTCAGCAAGTAAAGGATATCCTTTATGCTTCCAGGAAACCATCCACAAGACGCTCTTATGCTTTCAAGTGGAAAAGGTTTACCATATGGTGTTCGCAGAAGGGTCTTAACCCTCTTGCAATACCTCTGGAATCATTACTGGAATATCTCCTTCATTTGTCTAATGCAGGGCTTAAGACCATTTCAGTGAGAGTTCATTTGAGTGCTATTGCAGCTTCTCTCAAGCCTTTAAATGGGCAACCTATTTCCTCTCATCCCATCATAGCGAGATTTATGAGAGGCCTTCTTCTAACTAAGCCTCCCATTAAGCCACCACCGGTGGCATGGGATTTAAATCTGGTTCTTGGCCAGCTCACGAAGCCGCCTTTTGAACCATTAGCCACTACCTCTTTAAAATTCCTTTCCTGGAAAGGTTATTTTTCTTATTGCAATCACATCAGCACATCGCATTAGTGAGTTGCAAGCAGTGGTGGCTGATCCTCCTTATACAAGGTTCCATCATGATAAGGTAGTCCTTAGGACTCATCCCCACTTTATGCCTCAGGTGGTTTCACCTTTTCATTTAAACCAAGCGGTTTACCTTCCTGTATTCTTCCCAAGGCCTTATGCCTCTAATGCAGAAAGGAATCTTCATACTTTGGACTGTAAAAGAGCTTTGGCCTTTTACTTGCAAAGGACGTAGCAACATAGAAAGTCCTCTTAACTCTTTGTTGCTTTTGATCCTAGTCATTTAGGGCTTCCAGTCTCCAAAAGGACACTGTCCAACTGGATTGCACAGTGTATATCTTTTGCCTATCGAGGTAAGAACCTTCCTCTTGAAAGCCATGTCACAGTGCACAATGTGAGAGCCATGGCAGCCTCTATGGCTCATCTTCACTGTGTGTCTATCGACGACATCTGTCGAGCAGCTACCTGGGCTTCGGTTCATACCTTCACAGTCCATTACTGCTTGGACAAGGACTCCCGCCGGGATGCCTTGTTTGGTCAGGATGTTCTTCAACACCTGTTCCATACTTAATCAACTCCTACCCACCATCCCTGGTAGGATGCCAGAGATCCATGGGGGGAAGTGGAGCCCTTTCAAAAGGGCACACAACTTCTGGGGTTTCTCCCTAGCATCTGTAGCTAGGGAGTCCCCATATGTGAAGACTAAATTCCTGCTTGTTCCTGGAGATAGATAGCATAGTTACTCAACTGTCACAGGTGATCTTCGGGAACAGCAGGAATTTAGTCTTCACAACCCACCCACCTCCCCTAGGAGTTGTATCTCTCTATCTCTCTTTTTCTCTTTCCCTCTCTCTCTCTCTTTGTCTCAGCTTTAAACTCAACTGGGGAGAGACAGTTGGGAAAGGCGGGAAGGCAGCACGCAGGCGCTGTGGGGTGCTCCCTAAAGCTTCCTAATTGGATGCTGGGGAGCGTTCCCGCGCAGGCTCCATCGGTACCGACAATACCCATATGTGAAGACTAAATTCCTGCTGTTCCCGGAGATCACCTGTTACAGGTGAGTAACTATGCTTTATTTGTACATTGCCGATATGAAAGGTTATCAAAGCTGGTGTAATTGTCCACATATACAGTATAATCTTTATGTGCATGCATAAATGTAATCTATGCATATACTTCTGCAGTCTGCCCACACCCAGGCCCAACTCAGCAGCCCCTGTGCATGTCTACTGATAAAGTATGCGCCATCATGTCAAAGCACATACTTTTGCATTGGTTGGAATTTTATATAGGCCATTTATGTGCATATGTGTCCATATATGGACAGAAATGACTTTCAGAACATACCTTCACACTGCAAAAATGAGAAATTTGCATGGATTGTAGGCTTAAAATATGTAAATTTATCACATACATTTGTGAGGATCTGAAAACCCAGCTGACAGTGGGTTTCACCAGACAAGCACCATGACTGTCAGTGAGCCTGGGGGAGGCAGGAGGGTACACCAGGGGCACTCTGTCATGAAGCCAATCACAGTTTTGGTTGACCATAAAAGCAGTGTTAATTTAATCATGCAGGGCTTCCCCAACCATTAGGCAAGACTGGATGGTCGCCTAGGGAAGCAACCTCTAAGGAGCAGCAGCAGTGAAAGCAAAACAATAGAAGAGTGAAAGGATAAAGGGATGAATGCATGGGACAAAAGGGCACAATGCCTATTTATCTAAAGGTGCATTCCCCTCTCCCAAGAACATACACACACATACAAGCACACCACATTACACATTTGCAGCCCGCCTCTGTAGGACAGAGAATACCCCAGCTCCACTACATACACATGTACACACTCAGGAACCTCACCTTTGTACCGCACACGCAGAAGCTCCCTAGCTCTGCAGCACACACACACATACACTGCACACACATAGGCGCCCACCACCACATCCCATGCATAGACTGGTACCACACAGACATTTGCTGTTTGAAGCTATAGCTATTATCTAAGAATGGCACATGGTGTAGGAACTCTGGCACTGGTCTCACGAGACTTGAGAACATGAGACTGGCACAAGAGAACCCGGGGGGGGGGGGGGCGAGGAGATCTTGAGCATCGGCTACTAAGAATTTGGCCTGGCTACTAAATCTTTTCAAAATTGCTCAAGGCCTGAACTAAGGTATGTGAGCATGGATACATTCCAAGACCCTTGTGTTAAACTCCATTTTCCACATCATTCTTCTAGAGCAGTCCAGACAAGTGGGTTGTATTCCCCTACCAGCAGATTGGAGGAGACAAAGCCAATGGAAAGCCCAGGCTTCAATTACATCATTCTCATGTCTATATTCTCCTCTGCCACCAGAGATCCCTCAGTATTTTTGTCTCCAGCAGATGAATGCATTTTCTCCTCTCTGTAGAAAATCTGAGGATTGAGAGGAAAAGAGATTAACCCTTTCACGTCCACATAATTGTTTTGTAACTGAAATTTTTCTTTTCTGTTTTTTTTTTTTTTTAAGATTTGAGCTAAATGATGCAGAATATAAAGTGGTTTTTTTATATTTTATTTCTAAGAAACAATATTTACTGTTGCCATATGGCAACTATGGTCCTGAATGGCTGAAAATTAAAAACACTCTTGGCATGAGTTTCATTTACTGCTGGGTGTGATAGTTTGTTTTTTTCAGATGTCAAGCACAGATACACATCACATTTCGCACACAATGTGCGGATTTTTTGGAACTATAGAATCCGGTGAAAACATTTGGGGAAAATTTGAAGGTTGCCATATGCAACAGCCGTGAAAGAGTTAAACACTTGTGAATGACCACCTTGAGCCTTAAAAAGGTGACTCTCACTTGAGCACGACGTGGGAGGCTCCACTAGACTGCGATCTTTAGGTAGCCATGGGAAGAGGAAAAATTGGTTCAGCTCCATGATTTGGAAGGATCTGGAAGAGTACAACAGCCTCACACAACTTCAGCGCCCCTTCCCTCCCCCTCCATTCCCCCATACACTCTCCCGAAGATTGCAGAAGGCTCTGAGGGATCTGACTGCCAGCCACCTTCCACACAGTGCTGTAAAATTAAAACCGGCCAGTGAAGCATTTTCAAGGGAGTACAGCTGAGTCCGGCAGTAATTCTATGCTTGGGGCTCTCTGGATGAGTACCAAGGCTTGACCTTGTCGTCGTCCTTTTTGGGAGCTCCCAGTTTCATCTCTAAGGGACGTTATTCAGAGTAAACTGCTAGCAAGTGTTGCCACTGTGGGGATTTCCTGCCTTTTTCTGCACACATTAACTTTTTTGCCTATTGTGTGCCTGGCGGTCATGTGGTCCTATTGTGCGTTCTGCCCAAGCGGCTCCAACACGTGCTGCTTTCCTAGCATCTTTAACGTTTGTTACATATCAGCATAGTTAACATATGCTTGCAGGCCAATGCAACCTTAGTGCATGCTCATGTGATACTTACCCTAACTTTGTCTTTCAGGAAACATTGTTTGACCTGTGGCAAGTGAGGAGCCTCATCCATGGATTCTAGACTCTGCCTTTCCTGTATGGCAGCTTCCAAGTCACCTCTGGAAGACATGCTTTCCCCCTTTCAGCTGCAGGATGCTGTTAGTCCACCCTTATCTACCTCAGGGCAAGAGGTGCAGAATGGCACTAATGGTAAGGATGTTCAGCTAGCTAGAGGCTCCGGTGACCATGCTGTGAGCTGCTTTTCATCCTCTAGGGGGTTTGTGACAGCTATGCTCCCTAGTGTTGTGGAGCCTTATTCAAGAGGAGAGTTTCCAGACTCCCAGATTGTCCTCCCTGGAATTCCTTTCCTCTTTGCAACAGGCTTGGTCCTTCTGACATGGAAATTCAGACCCTGTGGCTTCTGAATGCCCCTGGACACAGTCTCGTGCTGGGCAGGCTGAAAGTGTAAGCCCTGTGCGCTTTACTTTGGCTATATGTCCTTGGCGAGGTGTGCTCCCTGGAAATGTAGAGCAGTTGGGATCTATCTGAGATGTCGACTATGCTTTGAATGCTGATGGGCTCTGATGTGGATGCGGAAGTGCTCTCACCTTCAGAAGATTATGCAAAGGCCGTCATGATCCACCTATTCCAGAAGGAGGAGCTGGTGGCATTGATTATCAGGGTCTCATCCTCTTTTGAACTTGATGGATGTTTCCAGCACGGAGCAGGAATTGAAGGTGCACCCACTCCTTAAAGGGGTGCAGAATTCCACTACTATCTTCCCATTCCCGGAGGTAATCAAGGATATGATGCGGTCAGAGTGGGACTCCCCCAGTTTCCTACCTAAAGAATTAAGGATGTATAAATGATTTCCGCTCTTCCGGAGGAGGCTCGCGTCAAGAGGTTTGACATTCCCTGGGTGGATGCGCAAGTCACAGTGGTTACCAGATCAACCTTAATGGATTTTCTGGTTTGTAAAGTGGATTCCTTCCTGAAGACCCAATTCACCTTGGCGAAGGCTATCCCAACTGGCAGTATATCAAGCCCTGCTCCAGGGGATTAACTCTCTTCCACCTGATGTACTACCCCTTTTTATGACATTGGCTACGGCCTTCCTGTCTGATGCCATATATGACCTAGTACATTTGGTAGCCAGGGATGGTGCCCTGACAGTGGTGTCACGGCATTGGATTTGGCTCTGGCACTGGCTACATCCTCCAAAGTCTGGTTGTCTCAACTGGCTTTTAAGGGGAAGCTTCTGTTTGAAATTTGGAGAAGCTAGTGAAGGAACTAGGAGAGACCAAATCTTATCACCTCCTGGAAGACAGGTCCAAGGGGCCTGTGATGCAGGCTGGTGCCCTTTCCTCTTCCTCTGCGCGTCCTCCAAGGGTGCGCTGGCCAGATTCCAGGGGGTTTCTGGACTATTGTTACAAACCTGGAAAACATTTCTTCCCCTCAGCTTTCAGCCTTGAGTTCGTTCCCAGTTCTTTTGTGGAGCACGTTGGACCCAGGGATTTGGTCCCTTCCAGAAGTGGATCTTCCTGGACTGCACAATGAAGGTTTGGGGACTCATTCCATGGTTTCTCCAGTGTGCGGTAGACTTTGCCTCTTCTTTCAGGAATGGGCCCGGGTCACCAAGAATTGCTGGGTGCTAGACACCATTCAGTTTGATTATGTCCTGGAATGCAAAGAGCTGATTTCCAAAGCAGACCACCTTGGACAAGTTGCTACGCCTGAAGGCGGTGGTGTCCGTCCCCATGGGTGAGCAGGGCAATGGCAGATAACTATTTACATGAAAACTATATATATATATATATATATAGTTATCTGTACTGTTATACCCATGATACTGTTATATGGAACTTGTTTGTTTTATTGTAAACTGCCGTTGATCTTAGGGGCGGTATAGAAAAATGCAACAAATAAAATAAAAATAAATATATTTTATGGTGCCAAAAGAAGGTGGTTCCTTTCAGCCCATTCTGGACCTCAGGGGAATCGATGAGCACTTTCACGTCCTGCTCTTACGGATGGAAACCTTGTGCTCTGTGATTCAAGCAGTAAGTGGAATTCTTAGCATATCTTGATCTGGCCGAGGTATATTTTCATATCCTGATCTGAGCAGAACAGCAAAATTGTCTGCATTTTGCCATGCTTGACTTTCACTATCAGTTCACCGCCCTCTCTTTTGAGCTATCCACCACCCCAAGGATATTGTCCAAGGTTATGGTGGTGACGCCTGCGGCACCAGGGGATCCGTGTGTGTCCCTGTCGGGATGATTGCTCATCTGAGCCTGTTCCCTCTCAGAAGCATCTTGGGTGACTTCCCCGAGTGATGTCCTTTCTGGAACGCTTTGGCTGGATGATCAATCCAGAAAAAAGCCAGCTGTTGCCCTCCCAGTCTTTAAAAATTTCAGGGAGCACGTTTTGACTCGAGTTGGCAGAGTTTCCTGCCAGGGGAAGAAATAAAGTGTCTGTTGGGTTGCCTGGTGCTGTTCTGTGCAAAGCAAGCCCCAGAGTCTGGGATTATCTTCAGCTCCTCTGATTGATGACTGTGACCATAGTGATGGTGCCAGGGAATTGGCACTCAAGACTGTCTTCTTGGTCTAATTTGTTCTGCAAGGTGGATCTCCAAGATCCTTTATCTGTCTTTTTCAAAGGAGGCTGTTTCCATTCGGCCTGTGTGTTCTACCTTGCCTAAGGTGCTGTCTCCCTTCACGCAAACTAGGTGGTTTGCATGCCCTCCTTCTCTAAGAAGTAGTGTCAGGGGAAGGATTAGGATCTTCGCCTTGTGGATGTCCAGACGGTGCTTCTCCAATTCTTGGAGGTTATGAGTTCCTTTCATAAGTCAGACCATCTTTTTGTGCTGTTTGTTGGCCTGCGTATGGGTGAAACAGCAGCCAGGCCAACTGGATTTAGGAGGCTGTTGCATTTACATATCTGTTGCGGAGCCGGCCGGTTCTGGATGATTGCATGCCCATTCTACCCGAGCACAAGCATTCTTGTGGTGGAACAGAGCTCGGTAGCTCCTGCAGACATTTGTTGGGCAGCAACATAGGCATCACTTTCCACTTTTGTCAAGCATTATTGCTTGGCTGTGCACGCACAGGCTGACACGGCCTTCGCTTCAAGAGTTTTGCAAGCTACTGTGTTTTCTCCCACCCAGTGATGGTGTAGCTTTGGTACATCCCACTTGTCTGGACTGGTCTAGCAGGACAATATGGAAGGTGATAGTTTACTTACCAGTTAATACCTTTTCTTTGAGTCCTGCTAGACCAGTCCAAGGTCCACCCTAAGACTGTATTCTGTTCTGCTGCTGCTGTACTCTCGGGTCTGCTATGATTTTTGTACTTGACTCTGCAGGTTCATCTTCTATGGACAGCCTTCTGTTTTCCTCTATATAGTTTTCGAGTGTTGCTTATTCGTTGTTGCCCACAATTGAGGTTGTGTGAGGCTTGCCATGTTTTCTCCCATATGCTTTGAGACGAATACTGAGGGACCTCTGGTGGCTGAGGCGAATAATGGCATGAAAGTGATGTCATTGAAGCCTGGGCTTTTCATTGATCCTTTGTCTCCACCAATCTGCTGTTAGGAGAACATAACTCACTTTTCTGGACTGGCCTAGAAGAACTCAAGGAAAGAACATAAACGGGTAAGTAAAATGTCACTGTTTATAAGATTAATTACTGTAATACAAAAATAATGTTTTAGTGAATCTACCTCTACTTATTTGTGCTGAAATTTGAGAGTAATGCAGAATGCCATTGTTTGAATGCTGTTAAATATTGAGCTGTCTAATTGTGTTCATTTTCTTTTTAAGATGAAATAACTGCCAGCTTTAGGAGATTTGGACCACTGGTAGTAGACTGGCCTCACAAAGCAGAAAGCAAATCCTATTTTCCTCCAAAAGGTAACAAGAATTTCTTTCAAATTTCTGCATATGACTGAAGATCATTATATCATGCAAATGGCCAAGTCCTTCTGTTTTGTGGCATGGTCTGTTTCTAGAGTTAGTTCCTTAATATCTCCAGACCCGTATAGTATGCTGTCTCTATACTTTAGAACAGTGGTTCCCAGCCTGTGGCCCTTGCACCCCTTGGTGGTTTGAAAGATCAACATAGGGGGATTGAAAGGACATAGAAAAAAAAACACACTGCATGGGATTGTAGCTTTTCAACCAAAATAGCTGCAGAAATGATGTGGGAGGACCAGAAGCAGTTAAGCAATGCAAAGCCCTAGTATCGGAGACCTCAGCAGCTTTGTAGCCAAATGTAATAGAGCCTGTGGACTATAAGAATTGGCAGAGGAGACATCAGTATTATGGCCCAAGGAAGCAGAAGCATTGAAGTAGTGAGGTTTCAGGAACTGCACAAGTGTTAGGGTTTAAACCAGCAGTGGCAGCATGGGTTTGAAGAAGGAATGTTGAAAACAGCAGAACATCAGAGCCAGGAATGCAGTAAAGTGGCAGGAAGTGAAGAGACGAGGGTAGCTTGGTGGGCTGGGGAAAAGAGCCTATTGGGGGTCAGCTTTGGGGAGAGGTGGTGATAGAGACTGGTGGGAGAGAGAGAAAGAAAGAGAGAGAGGAGGACTGACTGGGGGTGAAGGAGGGAGGATAAGAGTGGGTGAAAGTGATGGGGACTGACTAGAGTTGGGAGACTGAAACTAATGGACTGACTTGGAGTGGGGAGTGAGAATGGTGGGAACTGGCCAAGAGGAGAATCAGTGATGGGGAGGGGGCAAAGTGAGAGAGACGTCTGGGAACAAGCTTGAATGGGTGGGGTGAAAAGAGATTGGAGGATTGAATGGGGCTTCTTGAAAGTTTTTGAAAGTTGATAAGCGGTCTGCATAGCTATAAAAGTTGAACCCTTGCTCTAGAAAGCAGGAATAGAATGTAGGCAATTAGTGCTGCTCCAGGTGTTCACCGGTTGGGAAGGAGCTAACCTCTTTGTTCTTGGAGGAGGAATACTGTCATTCTTAAATATTCAAACTGCTAAACCACTGTAAGTAAGCATGTTTGTAAGTCTGGGCTTTGATTAAATGCCAGACCAACACTACTTTTCATTTCAGGCACAGATTTTTAGCCTTGGCTATATATGACGACAAAACCAATTTTAGCGTTTTTCCCCAGTTCTATTTAATAATGGTTTATGGACTTTTCCTCCAGGATCTTGTCAAAACTTGTTTTGAACCCAGCTACACTAACAGCTTTTACTACATCCTCCGGTAATGAATTCGAGTTTATGTGCTGACTGAAAAAATATTTTCTCTGATTACTCTTAAATGTGCCACATTGTAGCTTCATTTACATGTCCTGTAGCATTTCTACTTTTTGATGGAGTAAACAACCGATCAACATTTACCCATTCCACTCCATTCATTAATTTATAGACCTCTGTCATATCTCTCCCAGCTGTATATTTTCCATGTTGAAGAGCCCTAACCCTTTAGCCTTTCTCATAGGGATATTCCATCCCCTTTACCATTTTGGTTACGCTTCTCTGTACCTTTTCCAAATCTGCTATATCCTTTTTAAGATAGGACGACCAGAATTGCACACAATATTTAAGGTACGGTCTGCACCTTGGAGCCATACAGAGGCATAAGAACATAAGCCCAGTATTCTATTTCCAACAGTGGCCAATCTAGGTCATATGTACCTAGCAGTTTCCCCAAGAGACACAAGTTCCACAATGTTTGTACTGGGTCAAGCATTGATATCTTCGGTCACTTCTTAATAATGGTTTATGGACCTTTCCTCCAGGAACTTGTCCAAACCTTTTTTTAAACCCAGCTACACTAACAGCCTTTACTACATCCTCCGGTAACAAATTCCAGAGTTTGATTACACGTTGAGTGAAAAAATATTTTCTTTTATTAGTCTTAAATAGTTTACCCTGTAGCTTCATTGCATGTCCCCTAGTCTTTCTATATTCTGATAAGGTAAACAATCGATCTACGTTTACCCGTTCCACTCCGTTCATTAATTTATAGACTTCTATCATATCTCCCCTCAGCCGTCTCTTTTCCAGGTTAAAGAGCCCTAACCTTTTTAGCCTTTCCTCATAGGAGTATCCTTCCATCCCCTTTACCATTTTGGTGGCTCTTCTCTGAACCTTTTCTAAAATCGCTATATCCTTTTTAAGATACGGCGACCAGAATTGCACACAATATTCAAGGTGCGGTCTCACCATGGAACGATATAGAGGCATTATAATATCTTTTGTTTTATTTTCCATTCCTTTCCTTATCATACCTAGCATTCTATTTGCTCTCTTGGCTGCCGCTGCACACTGGGCCGAGGGTTTTAACATGGTATCCACAATGATGCCTAAATCTTTTTCCTGGGTGGTGGTTCCTAATGTGGAACCTTGCATCGTGTAACCATAGTTTGGGTTGTTCTTCCCTAGGTGCATAACCTTGCACTTGTCCACATTAAATTTCATCTGCCATTTTGATGCCCAGTCTTCCAATTTATCAAGATCCTCTTGCAATTTTTCACAATCCTCTTGGGTTTTTAACAACTTTAAATAGTTTTGTCATCTGCAAATTTGATAACCTCACTCGTTATTCCACTTTCCAGGTCATTTATGAATATGTCAAAAAGCAGCGGACCCAGCACAGATCCCTGGGGTACACCACTATTCACCTTTCTCCATTGGGAAAATTGGCCATTTAGCCCTACCCTCTGCTTTCTATCTTTTAACCAGTTCCTGATCCACAATAGTACACTGCCTCCTATCCCATGACTCTTTAGTTTTGCCAAAAGTCTCTGATGAGGGACCTTGTCAAAGGCTTTCTGAAAGTCCAGATACACAATATCAACCGACTCACCTTTGTCCACCTGTTTATTCACTCCTTCAAAAAAACATAACAGATTAGTAAGACAAGATCTTCCTTGTCTAAAGCCATGTTGGCTGTCTCCCATTAGGTTGTGACTATCTACATGCTGAGTAATTTTATTCTTTATGATGGTTTCTACCATTTTTCCCGGTACTGACGTCAGGCTCACCGGCATATCATCCTTGGTTTTATTTTCTATTCCTTTCCTTATGATTCCTAGTATTCTATTTGCTTTCTTGGCCGCCGCTGCATACTGGGCAGAGGAATTCAACATATCAAGGATGACACCCAGATCCTTTTCCTGAGTGGTGATTCCTAATGTAGAACCTTGCATTGTGTAACTAATTTGGTTTCATCCATAAGTACATAACTTTGCACTTGTCCACATTAAATTTCATCTGCCATTTGGATGCTCAGTCTCCCAATTTATCAAGGCCCTCTTGCAATTTTTTCACAATCCTCTTCAGTTTTAACAGCTTTGAATAATTTGGTGTAATCTGCTAATTTGATCACCTCACCAGTTTATTCCCATTTCCAGGTCATATATAAATACATTAAAAAAAACAGCAGGCCCAGCACAGACCCTGGGGTACTCCACTATGCATTTAGCCCTACTCTTTGTTTTCTATCTTTTAACCAGTTCCTAATCCACAATAATACACTGCCTCCTATACCCTGACTTTTTAATTTACGCAAGAGTGTCTCAGGGACCTTGTCAAAGGCTTTCTGAAAATCCAGATACACTATATCAACCGGCTCACCTTTATCTACTGTTTGTTCACACCTTCGGAAAAAATATAACAATCTCCAGGAACAAGCAGGAATGTAGTCTTCACATATGGGTATCATCGGTACCGACGGAGCCTGTGCGGGAACGCTCCCCAGCGTCCAGTAGGAACGCTTTTGGGAGCATTCCTCAGCACATGCGTGCTGCCTTTCCAACTGTCCCTCTTCAGTTCTTAGTTTTCCGCGGAGCCAACAGAACCCATAGCCTGTCACCGCAGAAAATTCAGTCTTTAAAATTGTTTTCTTGTGGTCGCGTTTGCCTCCACATGACGCCTACTGGTACCGCCGGTTCTTTTCTTTTCTTTAAAAAAAAAAAAAAAACCCCAAAAAAAACCCTTGAACTGTTTCTCTTCAGAAACTTATCTTTTTCGGTGCTAGGCACCATTTTGGGCATTAGGCTCCATATTCCTGAAATATGGAAAAACCAACTAGTGGTTTCAAAAAATGTACTAAGTGTGGCGGTACCGTTTCCGTCACTGACACCCATGATTGGTGTCTTAAATGTTTAGGGCCCGAACATTCTCCATCTGAATGTCTCTCCTGTATGGGGATGACAAAAAGGGGAAGACAGAACCAGGCTGCAAAGCTCGGTACCCTCTTTTCCTCGGATGCCAGATCCATTGCATCCACAAACGTTTCTGGTCACCTTTCTTCAAACGTGAACTTTAACTTCAATTGTGGCGCCGAAGTAGAGTGTCCGGGATCCAGTCATGCCCCCTGTTTCAGACTCCGAGGAAACCTTCAGATAAGTTTGCTAAATTATTTTGAGAGTCATTACAGCTGGGCAAGGAGAATTGGTTGAATTTAATATTATTCATAAGGTCGTTGATGCAAACTATAGCACTATTTGAACAGACGTAAGTCTGAAGTTGCAGTGCTGTAAAAGTCTGAGACCTTATTACTATCACTAATAGGTGTGGAAATTGGAATGATTATAAAGGACTTGTTACTTATGTTAGATTGAATGTGAGTTCTGTTAGACATCATTGAAGATCCATTGCATCAACATCTTCAAAGGCCGCCTCTTCCTCCCATGGATCTCAGGTAACTAAACATAAAAGCCGGTCCTCAAAGGGTAGCTCTCCTGCTAAGCATCGAGAGGCCATTGGCATTGCCCTTGAGGGAACCACACTGGCAAAACAGCCCCGGCGGGAGGCTTCAGGATGTTCTCGAGACCCTGACCTCGCAAGAACTACCTGTGCCATGCTCAGGGGTCCCAGCCGTTTTCACCGGTACTGACACCCAGGCATCGGCAGCGTCGATAGACCAGAGGTTCCTCGTGTCGAACGCAGTATTGCAGCTTTGCTCACAGCTGCGGTACCGTTGACATCTATGGTTCAACGGGCACCGGTACTGACCTCGATACCGATACCGATGCCGGTACCTACACCGGTACCGGTACCAATGGTACCGGCCCCAGTGGGAATTCTTCCCGCGCCATCTTTGGCTGGAATCGACAGATCGGTACCAGATCAACTCGGTACAGACTTCGATCAATACCAGGACCGTGCTTTGCATGAGCATCGTGGTCAGGAATACTTTGAATCCTCCGATTCCAAAGATTCTGACAATTCTGCTGGTACCAGAGGTTTTCTCCTAGAAGATCCCTCTTCTCCCCAACGCAGAATGTCACCTCCAGAGGACATGTCTTTTCAGGATTTTATTCGTGATATGGCCAAAAGCCTTTCAATCACGGTAGCTCCTGATGAAAAGAACCCAGAGCAAAGGAATTGGAGATTCTCCAATATACTAAAGCTTCAAAGGAAGCAGCTACTCTGCCCATCCATGAAATTCTGCATAACTCTATGCTCAGAATGGGGGGAGATGCCTCTGACTACATCTCATTTAGGAGACATGATACTATGTATCGAGTTCCGCCATGTCCTGGATTTCAAAAGACTCAGCTGCCACACCATTCAATGGTGGTGGAGTCAGCCATGAGTAGGATGAAAAGTGCAAAGACATGCATCCAATCCTCCAGGTTGTGAATGCAGGACTCTGGACGCTTTTGGGCGCCAAACTTTTCAGGCTTCCATGCTTTCAGCTAGGATCAGTTCATATATACTATATATGGGAATGTTCCTTAAAGAAGTTACAGGAGACTTGGAGCTTATGAGCCCATGTCTCCCAGATAACAAGAGAGAAGACTTTCTTGCTCTAGTTAAGCATGCTCAAGATATCTCCATTACCATTGGGGCATGACGGATTGCCTGGCTTCAGCATCAGACTTGGGTACAGGACAAGTTAGGCAACATTCCTTGCATGGGAGAGAATCTCTTTGGCAAAAACTGGCAGGAGAAGACTAACAGGTTAGATGCTGACAGTACTACTCTAGATAGATTGTCAAAATCTACAGCCGTCTGACTGCTGATGTAGCTGCGCATGAAATGAGAGAAGCTGTAAAGATGTCTTACGCATTGGAACATGGAACGTACGAAGCATGAACCAAGGGAAGTTGGAGGTGGTCAAGAATGAAATGGAACGTGTACAACTTGATCTGTTGGGTGTCAGCGAACTGAAATGGACTGGCATCGGGCTCTTTGCATCAGATGATCACATGGTCTACTATGCTGAAAATGAAAGACAAAGAAGAAATGGTGGTGCATTTATAGTAAAGAAGAAACTTGCAAGAACTGTAATGAAATACAATGCAGTCAGCGAACACTTAATCTCTATTCGTCTACAAGGAATGCCTATCAACACAACTATAATTCAAGTATATGCCCCAACAACCGCTGCAGAAGAGAATGGAATTGAAGAGTTCTATGAACAAGTACAAGCTGAAATTGACAGAAATTGCAAACAGGATATCCTGATAGTCATGGGTGATTGGAACGCAAAAGTTGGCAACAAAGAAGGCGGCAAAGTAGTTGGAAAATATGGACTTGGCAACAGAAATGAAGCTGGAGAAAGACTGAGAGAATTCTGCAAGACCAACGACCTATTCATCTCAAACACCTTCTTCCATCAACACAAGCGGCGACTGTACACATGGACTTCACCCAATGGATTGTATAAAAAATCAAATTGACTACATCTGTGGAAGTCAACGATGGAAAAGTTCTATAACATCAACAAAGACAAAACCTGGAGCTGACTGTGGTACAGATCATCAACTACTAGTATGCAAACTCAAGCTAAAGTTGAAAAAGAGCAAACCACTCATGAATGCAGTAAAATATGACCTTGAGAATATACCACTGGAATTTAAAGACTGCCTGCAAAATCGATTTGCTGCTTTAGATACAAATGACAGAGCTCCAGAAGAGTTATGGAATGACATCAGGAAGGTTGTGTTGGAAGAAAACGAGAAGTCTCTACAAAAGGTGAAAAAGCAAAAATGGCCAAAATGGATGACGGAAGAAACTCTGAAAACTGCCCAGAAACACAGAGAAGCTAAAGCCAGAGGAGAAAGAAAGACAATAACAGAACTCAACAGAGATTTCCAACATGCAGCAAGACAGGACAAGGCAAAGTACTACAACGACACATGCAAGGAAATAGAAGCAGAAACTATTAGAGGAAGAACAAGATCGACTTTCCTAAAGCTACGAGAGTTAAAGAAAAAATTCCAGCCTCGAATTGGAATGTTACAAGATGCTCAAGGTTCTATGTTGAATGATGCCGAGAAGATCAAGAAAAGGTGGAAGGAATATACAGAGTTTTTATATGATAAAGATCAAGTGGACCAACAGCCATTTCAACCTGTACCTTATGATCGGGAACCATTGGTGATGAAAGAAGAAGTTGAAGCAGCATTGAAAGCCTTATCAAAGAACAAAGCACCAGGCATTGATAGCATTCCCATAGAAGTATTACAGCAATCAGCTGTTACCGTACTTACAAGGCTCTGCCAAGAAATATGGAAGACAACATCATGGCCAACTGACTGGAAAAGATCTGTGTTTATACCAAATACTAAAGAAAGGTGATCCAACTGACTGTGGAAATTATCGCACAATCGCTCTGATCCCACATGCCAGCAAGATTCTACTGAAGATTACTCAAAAGAGACTACAACCATACCTGGAACAAGAACTACCTGACGTGCAAGCAGGGTTCAGGAAAGGGCAAGGAACGAGAGACGACATTGCGGATGTGAGTTGGATCCTTGAAAAGACTAAAGAATACCAAAAGGATATCTATTTGTGCTTTATCGACTATAGCAAGGCTTTTGACTGTGTAAACCATGAGAAACTCTGGGCCACATTAAGAAGCATGGGTATACCAGAACACCTGATCATACTCTTGCACAATCTGTACATTGATCAAGAAGCAACAGTTCGAACGGAACAAAGAGAAACAAAATGGTTTAAAATAAGCAAAGGTGTAAGACAAGGCTGTATACTTTCCCCCTACCTGTTTAATTTATACGCAGAACATATCATCAGAGAAGCAGGATTGTATGAAGACAACAGAGATATGAAGATTGGTGGAAGACTCAACAACCTTCGCTATGCTGATGATACCACATTACTGGCTGAAAGTGAAGATGATCTGAAACATTTGCTTCTCACAGTCAAAGAACATAGTCTCAAAATGGGCCTGCACCTTAATGTAAAGAAGACAAAGATCATGACAACTGGCATAATCAACAGGTTCATCGTTGAAGGAGAAGAAATTGAAATCATGAACAACTTTAACCTATTTGGATCAGCTATCAATAAAGAAGCAACAAGCAGTCAAGAAATCAGACGACGCATTGCTCTTGGCAGAATGGCTATGAAAGACCTAGATAAGATTCTCAAGAGCAGAGATGTCTCTCTCCATACAAAGATTTGACTTGTTCAGGCCATAGTATTTTCAATAACATCATATGGATGTGAAAGCTGGACAGTGAAAAAGATAGACAGGAAGAAAATTGATGCCTTTGAATTATGGTGCTGGCGGCGAATACTGTGTATACCATGGACTGCCGAAAGAACAAACCAGTCGGTACTAGAGGAGATCAAACCTAAGCTTTCTTTAGAAGCTCAGATGACAAGACTTCGCCTTTCATACTTTGGACACATCATGCGGAGAGAGAGATCATTAGAGAAAGACGACATGCTTGGCAAGATAGAAGGTCAATGCAAAAGAGGAAGGCCAGCAATGAGATGGATCGAGACAATAACAGCAGCTACGGGTACCAGTCTGTCAACAATGAGCCGCCTGACTCAAGACCGAACACAATTTAGGATAGCTATCCAGAGGGTCGCCATGAGTCGACTCCGACTCGACGGCACTTAACAACAAAAAAAAAACCCTCTCAGTAAAAAGAGGAAATTTTATCCTGCCTGTACCCAGCAGAGTCAAACTCAGGGTCAGGTTGCCCAAAATGGACAAATTAGACAACAAAAGAAGCCAAAAGGCCCGAGAGCCCAACCAGCTCTGCAGCTTCACCCCTCTCAAGGGCTTTGACTCCTTCCTAGAGAGCTTATCTTTCCTGCTTTTGAAGGGTACCCAACCCCCCAATATTCCAAGCAGGTTATGCCACTTTGCCAGCAGATGGCATCAGATAACAGTGGACTCTGTCCATTGTAGGAGAGGGGTACAAGCTTCATTTCCACAGCATGCCCCCTCCTACAATTCTAAGGCAATTCAATTCTCCAGCCTCCGCAGACAATCTGCTAGATCACGAGGTCTCAACACTTCTTGCCCAATTGGCAATAGAAGAGGTACCCATTCTTCAACGGGGTGCAGGGTTCTACTCCCCTTATTTTTTTTATTCCAAAGAAAAGAGGACGACAGAGACCCATTCTAGAACTCAGAGAATTGAACAAATAGCTGTTCCGAGAGAAGTTCAAAATGATTTCTCTAGGAACTCTTCTGCCATACCTTCAAAGCCAGGATTGTCTTTTCTCTCTAGACTTAAAGGATGCATATACTCACATTCTGATCATCCAGATCACAGGAAATTCTTTTGATTCTTATTCAAGGGAAAACATTTCCAGTACAGGGTTATTCCCTTTGTTCTGGCTTCAGCACCAAGAGTATTCACAAAGTGCATGGCAGTAGTAGCTGCATTTCTGTGAACCCTGGGGATAGTCGTCTTCCCTTACTTAGACGACTGGCTCATTCGAGCCCCTACAGTTGCAGAGGCCAGCACTGCACTGTCCCGCACAATGCGAATCCTCCAATACTTGGGGTTGGTAATAAACTTCCCAAAATCCCAACTTGTTCCTTCCCAATGCCTGGAATTCATAGGAGCCTGTCTAGATACCAGACAGGCAAAGGCTTTCCTTCCACAGGCCCGATTTCTTCACATAATGCAACTAGCTTCTCAAGCAGCAGGGAAATCTTCCCTAACTGCTCGGGAGCTACTACAGGTACTGGGACATATGGCATCCACAGTTCATGTAGTCCCATATGCTCGTCTCCACATGCGAGCAGCCCAGTGGACCCTATCCACACAGTGGCCACAGGACACTTATCAGACAAAATAATAAACTCTCAACTGCTAATTTTGTCCCTCCAATGGTGGCAATCACTAGAGAATCTGAAAGTGGGGTCTCCTTTTCATCAACCCCGCTTTCAGGCCACCCTAACAGATGCATCACAGGTGGGTTGGGGAGCACACCTGAATCATCTCTCTACACAGGGCACCTGGTCTCCACAGGAGGCTGGTCTACATATAAACCTCTTGGAATTAAGAGCAATCTATTTAGCTCTTCAAGTATTCCATGCCCAGCTTAGCTACAAGACAGTCCTAGTCCAGATGGACAATCAAGTAGTCATGTTCTATGTGAACAAGCAGGGTGGAACAGGCTCTCTGTCGTTATGCAACGAAGCTTTTGCGACTGTGGGCCCTCGCCAGAGAGTATCAAATTCACCTTCTAGTGGTATATCTTCCAGGCATTCAAAACCTTAGGCAGACAAACTCAGTCGAGTACTGCTGCCTCACGAGTGGTCTCTCCACCTAGACCAGGTGGCAAAGATATTTCATCTCTGGGGCACTCCAGACATAGACCTCTTTGCAAGTCCACTGAATGCCAAACTTCCCCGGTTCTGTTCCAGGATTCCGGCTCACAATTGTCAGGCAAGGGATGCCTTCCTCCTTCATTGAGGTCAGGACTTCCTTTATGCCTTCCCACCCATTCCCCTCATCCCCAAAACACTCTTCAAGCTTCAGAGAGACAGGGGTCGTATGATTCTCATAGCACCACGATGGCCGCACCAAGCATGCTATCCCCTGCTTCTACATCTCTCTCAAGCTACACCTTTGGAGTTAGTGCATGCTCCAGATTTCCTTTCCCAAGAGAACGGGACGCTATGGCACCAGAGCCCCCAGTCCCTGCATCTCACGGCCTGGTTGCTGAAGGCTTAGACCTCCAGTATTTCAACCTGTCCCAACAGGTAAAGGATATCCTTCAGGCTTCTAGAAAACTTTCCACAAGAAGGTCTTATGCCTTCAAGTGGAAATGTTTTACTATATGGTGTTCCAAGAAGGGATTAAACCCCCTTGTTCATACCCTTAGAATCGATACTAGTATATCTCCTTCACTTATCGAATTCTGGTCTAAAGACCAATTCGGTAAGAGTCCATCTTAGTGCCATCGCAGCTTCTTATAAGCCTCTGAATGGACAACCAATTTCCTCTCATCCACTTATATCCATATTTATGAGAGGTCTTCTATTAACCAAGCCTCCCATTAAGCCACCACCGGTGGCATAAGATCTAAATCTAGTTCTCGGGCAGCTCATGAAGCCGCCTTTCGAGCCCTTAGCCACTAAAACCCTTAGGTTTTTGACCTGGAAGGTCATCTTCCTAATTGCAATCACCTCTGCACGTCGCATTAGTGAACTGCAAGCTTTAGTGGCTGATCCTCCTTATTCTAGGTTTCACCATGATGAGGTTGTTCTTAGAACTCATCCACACTTTATGCCAAAGGTGATTTCGCCTTTTCATTTAAATCCAATCAGTTTATCTTCCTGTATTTTTTCCGAGGCCTCGCATCTCTAATGCAGAAAGAAACCTTCATACTTTGGATTGTAAAAGATCCTTAGCCTTTTACCTACAGAGAACACAGCAACATAGAAAATCCTTGCAACTTTTTATAGCTTTTGACTCTAGTCATTTGGGACTTCCAGTCTCCAAAAGAACTTTATCTAAATGGATTGCCCGATGCATATCCTTTTCTTATGAGAGTAAGGGTCTTCCTCTTCTAGGCCATGTCACAGCTCATAACGTGAGAGCCAGGGCAACTTCCATGGCTAATCTCCACTCTGTCTATCGATGACATTTGTCGAGCAGCCACCTGGGCTTCGGTACACACCTTCACAGCCCACTACTGCCTGGATAAAGCTTCCCATCGGGATGCCTTTTTTGGCCATGCTGTTCTTCAAAATCTCTTTAAGACCTAATTCAACTCCTACCCACCAACCCTGGTGGAATGACAGAGATCCATAGGAGGAAGGATGCCTACCTTTCTAGGGTGGCACCTTCTTGGGGCTATCTCCCTGGCATCTTCAGCTAGGGAGTCTCCATATGTGAAGACCACATTGCTGCTTGTTCCTGGAGATAGCGTAGTTCTCCAGGACCAAGCAGGAAGTCAGTCCTCACATATGGGTGACGTCGGCGCCGACGGAGCCCTCGCGTAGCAATTTTCCCCAGCTTTCACAGAAAGCCTTTGGGAATTGCAGCGCGCATGTGCGGTCGCCTTCCCGCCCAAGGGTGCCATCTTAGCCAGTCTTCTTTTTTCCGCGGAGCCCTACAGACGTACCCGTCGTGTCCCCGCTAAAAAAGTTGATTTTCGTGAGTTTTACTCGTTTTTCAATTCGGTTCGACGCCGGTCGTTTTCCTGCCCGGACTCGCGACGCCGTTGCGAGTCCTTCCCTTATTTTTCGGTTTTTCTGATTTTGGTCAGTTTCGTTTTCGGTTTTTCCCTGGCAGCCCGGTCCTTTGACCTTGCAGGGGCCCTTTTTCCCCCAATGGCTGCCAGTGGTTTCAAGCGGTGTGGTCAGTGTGACAGAAATATGTCACTCACTGACACACACGATAATTGCCTCCGCTGCCTGGGCCCGGATCATGAAGAAATGATCTGTGGAGCCTGTGGCAAAATGTCCTCCAAAGCGTTGAGGAGTCGGCGGCATCAGCGGGATAGAATCTTCGCTGACCCCAGCCGTACCCGGACCTCGTCGGAGGCCTCGGCATCCAGAGGCTCCAGCTCTGAACATCGCCGAAGCTCCTCCGACAGGGGTTCTCCCTCCGGAGACCATCGACGGAAGACAAAACCCGCGAGGGCGGCGTCGGTGGACGCTCCTGGCTCCGCGAGGGCCAGGTCGCATAGCCCCGACAGCCGTCCCGGGTCTTTGGAGAAGGAGCACCTTCCGAAGCGACCTCGCCTGGAGTCGGAGTTGCCTGCTCGGGTAAGTCATGTGGTCCTTCTGGACTCGCCTCCGAGAGGTCCGACGTCGGGCCCGACGCCGTCGGGGCCCGAGTCGGGGACTGCTGGGTCACCTGAGGTCGGACTCAGGTTGACGGCCTTGGAGAGCAGACTATCTGCCTTCATGGACCAGCAGCGGGCACTGATCGCTAGCCTCGCTGGCGCCGCTGCCCCGACCGCCGGGACGTCGACGTCTAAGTCGAGCCCGGAGACCGAGCCGATCCTCGAGTCCATGCGAACTCGAGTCGATCCTCGGTCGAGGTCACCCTCGGCCTCCCGTTCGGGACCGAGGTCGTCGCCGCCGACGCCTCCGCCTGCCCGAGCCGACCCCACTGATTCCTCCTCGGAGTCGGTCTGGGAGTCTGAAGAGGAGTCACCTGATTCCTTTCGGACTCGGTGTGTCCCCTCGGACTCACCTGAGTCCGAACCTCGGAAACAGTCCCCTCCGGAGGATGCCCGGTTCTCGGACTTCGTCAGGGATATGGCCAAGGCTTTGGCCTTCCCGGCGGATCCCGAGGAGGAGCCTCGAGCCGAAGAGCTCGACGCCCTTCAGTACGACTCTCCCGCCCGGGAGCACTTTACTGTACCGGTGCCTCCCATGCTGGAACGACTACTCTTCCGCATGTGGGAGAGTCCGGCCTCGTCGCCGGTATTGAGCAAGCGGGTCGATTCCATCTATCGAGTCCGCAAGAGTCCTGGCTTTCAAAAAGCACATCTACCACACCATTCCATGGTAGTGGAATCGGCCATGCATAGGCTGAAGAGCCAGAAAATGCACTCCTCGGTGCCCCCGGGCAGGGAGGCCTGTAACCTGGATGGCCTTGGTAAGAAGTGTTTCCAGGGCTCTATGCTGGCTTGTCGTGTCCAGACCTACCAGCTATACATGGGCATGTATCTCCGAGACCTGGCTAAAGAGTTAGCCGGATTCTCTGCTGGACTGTCCGAGGAACCTTTGCGGAGGTTCCTAGCCTTAACATCTGGTATTCGGGAATGCTCCAAATTCATGTCCCGAGCAGCCTATGATGGCTTTGAAGCATCGGCTCGTGTGGCCGCAGCCGGCATCGGTGCCCGCCGACAGGCTTGGCTTCAGTCGTCTGACCTTGAGCCTTGGGTGCAGGACAAGTTGGTCGATGTCCCCTGCAGAGGTGAGAACCTCTTTGGCAAGCCCATGGCTGAAAAGGCTGCACAAATCGAGACGGAGACTCTCACCAGGACCAGGCTTTCTAGGAAGACCTCCGCCCCTTCCCAGAAAAAGAAGGGCTCGGGAAAAAAGTCCTTTTACCCGAGAAAGGCGGCTGCCTACAAACACTACCCCCAATATCAGGCCCCTCCAGCTCCCCAACAGGGTCAGCAGGCCAAGGGACGGGGTAACGGGTCCCGTAGGCAGCAAGCCCCCAAGCCTGCACCACCAGCCCCTGCTCAGCAGGGTGGGGGTTTTTGACTTCCTCAGCATAGCCTCTCCCCCTCAGCTGGTCCCTCCCAGCACCGGAGGCCGGCTGGTTCACTTTGCCCACAGGTGGTCCAACATCACTTCAGATGCCTGGGTGCTTCAAGTCGTGCGAGAAGGATATCTTCTCCACTTCCATCAGGTCCCTCCCTCTTATTTTCCGGGAGAACCTCCGCGACTCCCTCTGCACAGGGACTTACTCCTTCAGGAGTTAGCAAGTCTTCTTCAGGACCAGGCTGTGGAACCGGTGCCCCACCACCTGAGAGGTCAAGGCTTTTATTCCAGGTATTTCCTAATACCAAAAAGGACAGGAGGCCTAAGACCCATCCTGGACTTGCGCAACCTCAACAAGTTCCTTGTGCGGGAAAAGTTCAAGATGCTTACCCTTGGAATCCTTCTGCCCTACCTCCAGCAGGGAGATTGGCTATGCTCCTTGGATCTAAAAGATGCCTACACGCACATCCTCATCCACCCAAGCCACCGCCAATACTTAAGGTTTGTGGTGGCCGGAAATCACTACCAGTACAGAGTACTGCCCTTTGGCCTGTCCTCCGCACCGCGAGTCTTCACAAAATGTCTCGCGGTGGTGGCGGCCTATCTCAGGCTTCACGGCCTCTATGTTTTTCCGTACCTCGACGACTGGCTCATCAGAGCGTCGTCCCCTCCGGCAGTCACCAATGCCACACACCGCACGGTGACTCTTCTGCAGTACTTGGGCTTTGTCATAAACTTCGCAAAGTCCACTTTGCTCCCCTCACAGGATCTCGAGTTCATCGGCGCAAGACTGCACACTCCTCAGGCTCGAGCTTTCCTGCCTCTCGACAGGGCTCAACGGCTCATGGACCTAGCCGGCCGTTTTCGCAGCCAGTCCCTGGTCTCCGCCAGGCGCTTCCTGAGACTACTCGGCCATATGGCTTCCACCGTCCACGTGACCCCCAATGCTCGCCCCAATATGCGGCCGGCTCAATGGTGCCTTCGCAAGCAGTGGCAACAAGCCACCGGCGGGCTCGCCGACTTAGTGCGCCTCTCCAGACCGCTGGCCTCTTCCCTACAGTGGTGGCTTCATCGGCCGAACCTGGTGCTCGGAATGCCTTTTCAGTCGCCTCAGCCGACTCAAGTGCTGACGACCGATGCTTCCCTCCTGGGCTGGGGAGCTCACTGCCAGGGGGCATGTACTCAAGGTCTCTGGACCGCGTGGGAATCTGCTCAACAGATCAACTTTCTGGAGCTCAGAGCTATTCGTCTGGCGCTCAAGGCTTTCTCCCACCTGACTTCTCACCAGTCCGTCCTTGTCCAGACGGACAATCAAGTTGCCATGTTCTACGTGAACAAGCAGGGCGGCACGGGCTCCTTCCTTCTCTGCCGAGAAGCTCAAAAGCTCTGCTCTTGGGCCGTCAGTCACGGCATTCTTCTCAAAGCAGTTTATCGCCCAGGCCAGGAGAATTGCCTGGCGGACAAACTCAGCAGGATACTCCAGCCGCACGAGTGGCGTCTGGATCCCTTGGTAGTCCAGAAACTCTTTCTGAAGTGGGGCCTCCCCACGATGGATCTCTTTGCCAGTCCTCTCAACCGGCAACTTCCTCGCTTCTGCTCGCGTCAGCCACATCCCCTTCGGGTAGCGGCAGATGCATTTCTGCTCTCATGGTCGGAAAACCTTCTCTATGCTTTTCCTCCCATCCCGCTGGTCTCCCGAACTCTGTTCAAGGTTCTCCGGGACAAAGCGTCCATGATCCTGGTGGCTCCTCGCTGGCCCAGACAGCCGTGGTTCCCACTCCTGTTGCAATTAGCGGTAGAGGATCCGTTCCCTCTGGGCTTTCAACCGGACCTCCTAACACAGGATCAGGGGTCTCTGCTACACCCCAACCTCAGATCTCTCAATCTAATGGCCTGGCGGCTGAAAGGGTAGTCCTTGCTCCCCTTCTCCTGCCCGCAGAGGTGGAAGAGGTCGTCCTAGCTTATCGGCGACCTTCTACCCGCAAATGCTACGCCCTTAAATGGCGTCGCTTTTCCGTTTGGTGTGTACAGCAGTCTCAGGATCCCTTCTCCTGCTCGGTATCGGTGATCTTGCAGTACCTGCTCTACCTCTCTAACATGGGACTTAAGTCCAACTCCGTCAAAGTTCACCTCAGTGCTCTTTCAGCACACCATGTGCCAGTGGACGGCAGACCTCCTTCCAGCGACCCTCTTGTAGCACGGTTTCTCCGAGGTCTCCTACTAAAACCACCTCTGCGCCCGCCAGCACCTGACTGGGATCTGAATGTGGTTTTACAGCGGATCACCTGTCCGCCTTTTGAACAGATGGCTACCTGTTCTCTGCGTTTTCTTTCGTGGAAAACCTTATTCCTGATAGCCCTCACTTCCGCTAGACGCGTAAGTGAATTGCAGGCCCTCGTGTCTGATCCTCCCTTCACTCGGTTCTACAAAAATAGGGTAGTCCTACGGACTCACCCAAAATTTCTTCCAAAAGTTGTCTCCCCTTTTCACATCAATCAGGAGGTGGTACTTCCAACCTTCTTTCCCAGGCCTCACTCCAGCCGAGCTGAACGAGTCCTGCATACCCTGGACTGTAGAAGGGCATTGAACTTCTACCTTGACCGTACGCGGGAGCACCGTAAAGCTGCTCAGCTTTTTGTGTCTTTTGACCCCAATAAATTGGGGCTCCCGGTCTCCAAGCGTACCCTATCCATCTGGGTTGCTGACTGTATCACTTGGGCTTATGGGGCAGCCGGACTCTCCTTAGAAAGTCGAGTCACGGCTCATTGTGTTCGGGCGAAGGCTATGTCAGTGGCTTACTTCCGCTCTGTGCCGCTGGCAGACATCTGCCGGGCCGCTACTTGGTCTTCGAGCCAGACTTTTGCGGTCCATTACTGTCTCGAGAGGGAGTCCCGCAGGGACAGTGCTTTCAGACAGGCAGTCCTCCGAAATCTCTTCGAGGTTTGAGCAACTCCTACCCTCCATCCCGGATGGGGGCTACCGGTGGGTAATAATTCAGCGAAGATTCCATCCTTCTGTACTGCCGAGCTAGAGGGAGCTCATTTTTGTGCTTAGGGTCTCCGGTAGCCTTAAGCTTGGGAGTCCCATATGTGAGGACTGACTTCCTGCTTGGTCCTGGAGAAAGCGTAGTTACTCACCTGTAACAGGTGTTCTCCAAGAGCAGCAGGAATCAGTCCTCACAACCCTCCCTCCTCCCCGTGGAGTTGCAATCATCTGCTTAAGTTTTTTTGCAAATTTTTATGCTGTCTTTTAGCTATGTCATCAGACTGGCTAAGATGGCACCCTTGGGCGGGAAGGCGACCGCGCATGCGCGCTGCAATTCCCAAAGGCTTTCTGTGAAAGCTGGGGAAAATTGCTCCGCGAGGGCTCCGTCGGCGCCGACGTCACCCATATGTGAGGACTGATTCCTGCTGCTCCTGGAGAACACCTGTTACAGGTGAGTAACTACGCTTTACTCACCTGTAACAGGTGATCTCTGGGAACTGCAGGAATTTAGTCTTCACAACCCACCCACCTCCCCTAGGAGTTGTCTCTTTATCTCTTTCCTCTCTCCCTCTATCCTTTCACTCAGCTGCAAACTTAACTGAAGAGGGACAGTTGGAAAGGCGGGAAGGCAGTGCACATGTGCTGAGGAATGCTCCCAAAAGCGTTCCTATTGGACGCTGGGGAGCGTTCCCACGCAGACTCCGTCGGTACCGACGATACCCATATGTGAAGATTAAATTCCTGCTGTTCCCGGAGATCACCTGTTACAGGTGAGTAACTACGCTTTAGTGAGACAAGACTTTCCTTGGCTAAATCCATGTTGGCTTTCTGCCATTAAACCATGACTATCTACATGTTAAGTAGTTTTGTTCTTTATAATGGTTTCTACCATTTTACCCGGTACAGACAAGTTCCCCGGTCTGTAGTTTCCCAGATTACCTAGATTCCCTTTTTAAAAATTGGCGTTACATTGGCTACACTCTAGTCCTCAGGTACTACTAATGATTTTAAGGATAGTTCACGGATTACTAAAAGTAGGTCTGCAATCTCATATTTCAGTTCTTTCAGCACTCTGGAGTGTATGCCATTCCATCCAGGTGATTTGCTATTCTTTAGTTTATCAAATTACATCTTCCCGACTTATCGATTGGTTTCAATTCCTCTGATACATCATCTTTAAATATAATTTCTAGCATGGATTTTCTTGTTATCCTCCATTTATTAAGTTAAATGTGATCATGTTGGGGCTGCTTGGCAATAGCAGTATTAATGCTGTTACCTCTGGCACTAGATCCTTCGTTCCAGTAAGAACTAGGTCTAAAATAGCTTCCCTTATAGTTAGTTCCTGAACCAACTGCTCTATGAAGCAGTCATTTATTTCATTAAAAACTTTATCTCCCTAGCATGGCCTGATGTAACATTGACCCAGTCAGTACTGGGGTGTTTGAAATGTCCCATAATTACTATGTTGTAAACTTTGCAAGCTTCCCTAATTTCTTTTAGCATTTCATAATCTATTCATTCTCCGGGAACAAGCAGGAAGTCAGTCCTCACAATTGGGTGACATTAATGCCAACAGAGCCCTCGCAGAAGCATCTCCCCAGCTTTCAAAGAAAGCCTTTGGGAGATGCACCACACATGCATGGTTCCCTTCCTGCCCAAGGGTACCATCTTGCCTCAGTCTCCTTTTTTCCATGGAGTCCTTCAGATGTCTGTCCAGTTCCCCTGGAAAAAGTCTTTTTTTGTCTTTTTTTATCTGGTGCACGCAGCGGTTCCATTCCCAACCCCTAGCCAGCTCGCTTGGATTTTTCTCTTATTTTCTTTTTTTTTTGTATTTGTTTCTTGAGGTGTTCCTCGACTGGCGTTTCATGCGCTTTTCTGGCTGCAGGCCTCTGACCTGTGCCCAGGTGGCAGGGCCCCCCCTTTTCCCAGTGGCCTCCAGTGGTTTCAAAAAATGTGATCGGTGCGGTAAGATGATGTCCCTAACCGATCCACATGACTGCTGCCCCTGCTGTCTTGGGCCAGATCACGATAACTCGGAGTGCGAACTTTGCAAGGCAATCACAAAAGCCATTGAGCTATCAGCTGCAGCAGGAAAAGATTTTTCACAAGTCTGACTCTGCGGCTGGAGTCTTTGGCGACATTGCACTTCAGGGCTCCCTCCAGTACCACTGTTCCTCATGATGCCAGGGCCACCTCGGAGTCCTGCGGCCATGGGTCTTCCAAGGGAAAATTTCCAGAGATAGAACACAAGAAGTCAAAACCCTTGAAGACTGTTCCGAAGGGCATGTCTGGGAAATCAGGGAAATCCCATTATAGACTCCGCAGCTCCAGGCATGAGTCCGAGGGGTCGGAGCGGGAGAAGTCTCACAAGCTGCCCTGGAAGGAGTCAGCAGACAGTGACCGGTCTTGGACACTTCCTCGACAGAACAGACGACAGGCCCAAAGCCATCTGTGCCTGCATCGAAGACTGTGAAGCCAGCTGGCATGGAGACCAGGATGGCAGCCTTGGAGTGCAGTATCTCTGCCCTCATGGCCCAACAGTGGGCATTCATGTCCGGTTCCTCCTGTTCACCCTGACTGGACGCTTGACATCGAAGGCTTCCCCAGATGTTGAGCTGATCCTCAAACGCCACCGGCCTTGAGAGAGAGACATCATCAGAGGATGAGATCCCAATCCCATTCCTCAAGGCACTGGTCCTCCTTGGCCAGTGCCCGTGGCTCAGACTGCAGGTCCTCTGGAGGCAGAAGGCTTCGGGGCCCGGGCCTTGACTGTAAGAATCATGGGGCCTCTGACTCTTCCTCAGACTTCATCTGATTGGGATACAGAGGATGAGCAGTCCCGAGACACTTGGCGACAGAGATGTGCCCTCAGACCCATCTTCCCCCAGTGGCCCAGAGATGTTCCTCACCCGAAGATGTCGCCTTCCTGGACTTAGTGCAGGACATGGCTAAAGCGCTCGCCATTGACACCAAAGCAGAAGAGGACCCCTGCACAGATGAGCTGGAGATTCTCAAGTACGAGGCACTTCTGAAGGAGGCCCTCATGGTGCCCGTCCTCCGATCCTTTAGCACCACCACCTCTGCATGTGAAAAACACCGGCATCAGTGCCCATAGGAAGCAGATGGCTGGACTCCATGTACTGAGTTTGCCAAAGCCCCAGGTTCCAGAAAGCCAACTTGATGGTTGTCCGTCCGCCATGTGCAGACTCAAAATCCAAAAGACCCATTTCTTTGTCCCCCCCACCCCACCGGTAGGCCTTTCAGTGCTCGATGCTTGCATGCTGAGTCCAATCTTACCAATTATACATCGGCATGTATTTTAAGGAGCTGGTGAAGGAGCTCGCCGGTTTCTCAACAGGCCTCGAGGGGGAACCTCCAACGGTTCAAGTCACTGGTCTAGATGGTTAAGAAGTGCTTGAAGTTCTTATCTCAAGCAGCATATGACAGCTTCAAGTCCTCAGCCAGAGTAGCTTCCACAGACATCAGGGCCCGATGCCAGGCCTGGCTGCAGTCTGATGTCAAGCAATGTGTTCAGGCAAAACTCATTGGTGTCCCCTGTATCGGAGAGATTCTCTTCGGGAAACCCATGGCAGACAAAGCGGCTGAAATAGAGACCAAGTTCCTGACAAGGACCAGGCTCAATAAAAAGACCTCAGAGCCTTCCCGTAAGAAGGAGCCGCCCTTCCCAAGAAAAAAGGGGGGGGGGTTTGGCAATGCCCCACAGTTCCAAGCTTTCTCTGCCCCCCAACAAGGCTGGCAGCACAAGGGGCAAGGGCACGGCCCCCGCAAGCAGAAGACCCCCCAAGACCCAGGCACCAGCCCAGCCTGGAGGGAGTTTTTGACTCCTTGGGCATGACCTCTCTCCTCCCAGGAGGTCCCTTACAGCCTACAGGGGGCCATCTGACTCTGTTTGCCCACAGGTGGTCCTCCATCACCACGGATTCCTGGGTACAGTAAGTTGTCAGGGCATGTTAACTTCTCCACCTGCAACAGACGCCATCCTCTTACTTTGCAGGAGAACCTGTCAGGTCTCTACTTCACCAGGCTCTGCTCCTCGCAGAGCTTGCATGCCACCTCAAGGACAAGACAGAGCCAGTACCCAAACACCTCTGGGGCAAAGGCTTCTACTGCAGATATTTCCTCGTTCCCAAACAAATGGGGGGCCTTAGACCCATCCTAGACCTGCAGGGCTTGAACAGATTCATGGTGAGAGAGAAGTTCAAGATGCTCTTCCTTGGAACTCTGCTGCTGTACCTCCAACAGGGAGACTGGCTATGCTCCTTAGACCTGAAGGATGCTTATACACACATCCTGATCCATCCCAGCCACCAGATATACCTCCGGTTCATGGTGGGAGGATTTCACTATCAATACAGGGTGCTGTCCTTCGGGCTGGCTTCATCGCCAAGGGTCTCCATCAAGTGCCTAGCAATGGTCTCGGCCCACCTTCGTCTCCAAGGGGCCTTTGCCTTTCCCTACCTGGATGACTGGCTCATAAGGGAAGGCACAGCTGCAGAGATGCACCATCCACACCCTGCAGCACCTGCAGTTAGTCATCAACTACCCCAAGTCCCACCGATCTCCGGCCTGGAGTTCATAGGGGCTCAGCTAGACACTCTCTCCAGGCCAAGGCCTTCCTCCCTCTGGAGAGGTCAGAATGCCTCGGGGAGCTAGCTGCAGAGGTGCAGCACCGTGAGTTGCTGCACATGAGAGCGGCTCAGTGGTGCCTCTGCTCCTAGTAGACACAAGCCACGGCAGGCTCTGAGACAGGATACGAGTGACCCGCCACCTAGCGGACTCCCTCGACTGGTGGCAGCTTCTCCGCCACCTTCAGGCTGAGATGTCCTTCCAGGCACCCACCGCCCCCCAAGAGGGTCCTAACCATGGATGCCTCTTTGCAGGGTTGAGGAGCTCATTGCGAGGACCTCCTCATACAAGGCAGTTGGTTCCAGGCAGAATGCCAGTTCAAATCAACCTTCTGGAGCCTCTGGCAATATTCCTGTCCCTACGAGCCGCCTGCCAAGAGCTGTAATGCCAGTCATTGCTGATCCAGCCAGACAACCAATTCGCAATTGTTCTACATGAGCAAGCTTGGGGACACAAGGTCATATTCCCTATGCCAGGAGGGGGTGGCTCTCTGTGCATATGCTACACGCAGCGGGATTTTCCTGTGGGCTATCTACCTCCCAGGCCTGCCAGACAAGCTGAGCAGAGTCCTCCAACTGCAAAAGTGGCGCCAGGACCCCATAATGGCCTCTCAGCTTTTTCGGCTCTGGGGCATCCCCTTAGTGGACCTATTCACCAGCCCAGACAGCACACAGTTGCCCTGCTTATGCTCCCGCCAGTCGCACCCATTCTGGGTGTCAGTGGATATGTTCCTCATCCCATGGACAGAAGGCCTCCTTTATGCCTTCCCGCCGACACTGTTGGTTGCCAAGATCCTCTTCAAGGTCCAGAGTGACAGAGCAACACTGATATTGATAGCCCCCAAGTGGTCCAGGCAACCTTGGTTCCCACTACTTCTCTTTCTGTTGAAGGCATTTCTGGTTCCCCTGAGCCACAACCCAGGACGTCTGTCACAGGAAGGGGGCGCTCTCCTGCCCCCCAACCTGGGGTCCCTGTTGCTCGCAGCCTGGCTGCTGAAAAGGTAGCTCTCGCTCCCTTCAACCCCCCGCCCCCTCCCCACACATGAGACATGGAGGAGGTCCTTCTTGCCTCCTGCAAGGCCTCCATGACAAGGGTGTATGCCTTTACGTGTGCACTAGGTGCAAGGAGCTCTTTGCTCTCAGGGAACAAGTCCGTTCTCTAGAGGCTAGAGTAGCAGACTTGGAAAACATAAGAAAGACAGAGAGGTACATAGACAAGACCTACAGGGATATAGTCCTGAAGTCCCACCTCCAGTCTGGCAGCATCCCTGTTGCCATGGAGGAGAGAGGTCACGTGACAGGAGAGCATCACCCTGGTGTGGCAGGAAGTGATCCTGTTACTAGGACCTGTCCTCCAGGTGATGTAAAACCCTCTCACACCGAGGAAGTTTCTCCAGGGCCATGTGCCCATGAGGGAAGGGTTAGGACAGCCGTTATAGTTGGTGATTCAATCATTAGGCATGTAGATAGCTGGGTGGCTGGTGGACGTGAGGATCGCCTGGTAACATGCCTGCCTGGTGCGAAGGTAGCGCACCTCACGCGCCACCTAGATAAGGTCTTAGTGCTGGGGAGGAGTCTGCTGTTTTGGTACATGTCGGTACCAATGACATAGGAAAATGTGGTAGGGAGGTTCTGGAGGTTAAATTTAGGCTTTTAGGTAGGAAGTTGAAATCCAGAACTTCCAGGGTAGCGTTCTCCGAAATGCTTCCCGTTCCACGTGCAGGGTCCAAAAGACAGGCAGAACTCCGGAGTCTCAATGCGTGGATGAGACAATGGTGCAGAGATGAGGGGTTTGGATTTGTTAGGAACTGGGGAACATTCTGGGGAAAGGAGGGGCGCTCTTCCGAAGAGATGGGCTTCACCTTAACCAGGATGGGACCAGGCTTCTGGCATCAACCTTTAAAAAGGAGATAGAGCAGCTTTTAAACTAGATAATAGGGGAAAGCCGACAGTCGCCCATGAGCAGATGGTTCGGAAGAATGTATCCTTGAAGGATACTATCAAAAGCAGAGAGGTTCCAAAACAGAGTGAAGTAGCCCAAATGCCCTCGAGTATGGAGCAGACAGAGCTTAAAGATCCCAAATTACCCATGTCTACCAATAGCTAAATTAATATGAATAAAATGCAGTCTCTAAAATGCTTGTATGCAAATGCTAGAAGTCTAAAAAATAAGATGGGAGAGTTAGAATATATAGCACTTAATGAGAGGTTAGATATGATTGGAATATCAGAGACATGGTGGAAGGAGGACAACCAGTGGGACACTGATACCTGGGTACAAACTATATCGTAATGTTAGAGATGATCAAATTGGTGGAGGGGTTGCACTCTATGTTAGAGAGGGCATTGAGTCAGAAAGGATTAAAGTTTTGCAGGAAACAAAATTTGCTGTAGAATCTCTATGGATTGAAATTCCATGTAAAAAGGGGAAGGCAATGGCAGTGGGGGTGTACTATCGACCGCCTGGCCAGAATGAACAAATGGATGATGAAATGCTCAAAGAAATCAAGGAAGCTAACAAAAGTTACAGCGCGGTAATAATAATGGGTGATTTCAGTTACCCTGGTATCGACTGGGTCAGTGTCACGGCAGGACATGCTAGGGAGATAAAGTTCCTAGATGAAATAAATGACTACTTCTTGGAGCAGCTGGTTCATGAACCGGCCAGAGGGGAAGCCATATTAGACCTAGTCCTTAGTGGAACACCAGATCTAGTGCAAGAGATAAGGCTGTTGGGTCCACTTGGCAATAGTGATCATAGCATGATCGCCTTTGATTTAATTAGTGGAGGAGGGATAGTAAGGAAATCCACAGTACTACCTTTTAACTTCCGAAAGGGAGACTATGATAAAATGAAAATAGTTAAGAAAAAACTAAAAGGAGCAGTTGCAAAGATTAAAGACTTACATCAAGCTTTGGTGTTGAAAAATACTATCTTGGAAGCCCAGACCAGCTGTATTCCACGCTTTAAGAAAAGTAGAAGGAAGTCCAAAAAGCTGCCAACATGGTTTAAAGGTGAGGTCAGAGAGGCGGCTGTTGCCAAAAAAGCATCTTTCAGGAAATGAAAAAAAGAGACAAACGACGAAACCTGGAAATAGCACAAGCACTGGCAGGTCAAATGCAAGGCATTGATAAAGCAGGCAAAGGGAGAATTTGAGAAGAAGCTTGCTGCAGAAGCAGAAATGCGAAATAAAGATTTTTTCAAGTACATTCGTAGCAAAAAACCTGTGAGAGTCAGTTGGTCCATTAGATGATAGAGGAGTTAAAGGGGCACTAAGAGGCGACTAGGCGATAGCGGAGAGACTGAATGAATTCTTTGCTTCGGTCTTTACTGAGGAAGATGTAGGGATGTTACCCATGACTGAAGTGGTATTTAAAGGTGCGGAAGAATTGAAGGAAATATCGATACATCGGGAAGATGTATTTACAACTATTAGATAAACTGAAGAGTAGCAAATCTCCTGGGCCGGATGGTATACATCCAAGGGTGTTGAAAGAACTGAAATATGAGATTGCAGACCTGCTATTAGTAATCTGTGAACTATCATTAAAATCATCTGTAATAGCTGAAGATTGGAGGATCGCCAATGTAACACCAATTTTTAAAAAGGGTTCCATGGGTGATCCGGGAAACTACAGACCGGTGAGCCTCACATCAGTACCGGGAAAAATGGTAGAAACCATCATAAAGAATAAAATTACTCGGCATGTAGATAGTCATGGCCTAATGGGAGACAGCTAACATGGCTTTAGACAAGGAAGATCTTGTCTTACTAATCTGTTATGTTTTTTTGAAAGTGTGAATAAACAGGTGGACAAAGGTGAGTCGGTTGATATAGTGTATCTAGACTTTCAGAAAAGGTCCCTCATCAGAGACGTTTGGCAGAACTAAAGAGTCATGGGATAGGAGGCAGTGTACTACTGTGGATCAGGAACTGGTTAAAAGATAGAAAGCAGAGGGTTGGGCTAAATGGCCAATTTTCCCAATGGAGAAAGGTGAATAGTGGTGTACCCCAGGGATCTGTGCTGGGTCCGCTGCTTTTTGACATATTCATAAATGACCTGGAAAGTGGAATAACGAGTGAGGTTATCAAATTTGCAGATGACACAAAACTATTTAAAGTTGTTAAAACCCAAGAGGATTGTGGAAAATTGCAAGAGGATCTTGATAAATTGGAAGATTGGACATCCAAATGGCAGATGAAATTTAATGTGGACAAGTGCAAAATTATGCACCTAGCGAAGAACAACCCAAACTATGGTTACACAATGCAAGGTTCCACATTAGGAACCACCATCCAGGAAAAAGATTTAGGCATCATTGTGGATAACATGTTAAAACTCTCGGCCCAGTGTGCAGCGGCAGCCAAGAGAGCAAATAGAATGCTAGGTATCATAAGGAAAGAAATGAAACATAAAACAAAAGATATTATAATGCCTCTATACCGTTCCATGGTGAGACCGCACCTTGAATATTGTGTGCAATTCTGGTCGCCGTATCTTAAAAAGGATATAGCGTTATTAGAAAAGGTTCAGAGAAGAGCCACCAAAATGATAAAGGGGATGGAAGGATACTCCTACGAAGAAAGGCTAAAAAGGTTAGGGCTCTTTAACCTGGAAAAGAGACGGCTGAGGGGAGATATGATAGTAGTCTATAAATTAATGAACGGAGTGGAACGGGTAAACGTAGATCGATTGTTTACGTTATCGGAATATAGAAAGACTAGGGGACATACAATGAAGCTACAGGGGTAAACTATTTAAGACTAAAAGAAAATATTTTTTCACTCAACGTGTAATCAAACTCTGGAATTTGTTACCGGAGGATGTAGTAAAGGCTGTTAGTGTAGCTGGGTTTAAAAAAGGTTTGGACAAGTTCCTGGAGGAAAGGTCCATAAACCATTATTAAGAAGGGACCCAGGATATCAATGCTTGACCCAGTACAAGCATTGCGGAACCTGTGTCTCTTGGGGAAACTGCTAGGTACATATGACCTAGATTGGCCACTGTTGGAAACAGGATACTGGGCTTGATGGACTTTGGTCTGACCCAGTATGGCATATCTTAAGTGGTGCTGCTTTTTGGTATGATATTCCAGTACCTAGTCAATGTCCCAGATGGAACTAAATGTCCATCTCAGTCAGGGTGCACCTGAGCACTTGCGGTGCACCACCACTCACTGGAGGGAAGCCTGTCTCGGCTCAGCCCTTTGTTTCTCATTTTCTGCAAGGGCTCATGTTGCCTAAGCCCCCCATCTGCCCACCAGCGGTGGAGTGGGATCTCACTGAGGTGCTCACAGCTCACTAAGCTGCTGTTTCAGCCCTTGACTACCTGCCACTTATGGTACCTCTCCTGGAAGGTTTTCTTTCTCATGGCACTCACTTTGGCTCACAGGGTCAGCAAGCTCCAGGCTCTGATGGCAGAGCCTCCCTCACACCCCAAATTTCTCCCAAAGGCGGTGTCCCCTTTCTACCTCGATCAGGAGATGATGCTTCCCACCTTAATGAGTGTGTACCTCGAGTATACTTTTCCCTTCTAGAAGGTGCCCTCTCCATTTCCATCATACCTGGAGCATAAGTTCCCTAAATGGGTTGCAATCTCCATCTTTATCTCTCCACCCCCTCCCCCCCCCCCCCCGGATACCATATCCTGGCTTGCTTATAGTCCTCTCCTCCCCCCCCCCATTCTATTTGTACCCAACTCAAGGTATCAGACCCCTCCCTCCATGCTAAAAGTGTCTAGTTGCGCCGCTTCAAAATATTTCCCCATGAGGGAGCCCCTATTTTTGCTATGGGCTTTTGGTAGCCTGTAGCTAGTGAGGCCCATATGTGAGGAATGACTTCCTGCTTGTTCCCGGAGAAAGCGTAGTTATTCAACCTTTAACAGATGTTCTCCGGGGACAGCAGGAATCAGTCCTCTTAGCCTTCCCTCCTCCCCTTGGAGTTGCTCCTTTACCATCTTTTAGTTTGCCGTCTTTTAGCTATGTCATCTGACTGAGCAAGTTGGCACCCTTGGGCGAGAAGGGGACCACACATGAATGGTGGCATTTCCCAAAGGCTTTCTTTGAAAGCTGGGGGGATGCTTCTGGAGGGCTCCATTGGTGTCGACGTCACCCATATGTTTGAGGACTGATTCCTGCTGTCCCTGGAGAATACTTGTCACAGGTGAGTAACTATGCTAACTGGACTGTTGATACTGGTACAGGTATCAGCACCGACATCGATACCTATGCAGGGTGTGCTGGGATACATGGCATTGCCATCACTGACACCCATGCCGCCTTCACTAATACTGGGGCTTGACCCAAACGGTTCCACGAGCCAGATACTAACACGCATCGGTATCGGTATCTGGCGGAAGACGGGCACCGTTCCCACCGATACTTTGAGTCCTCCAGTTCATACTCCCCTGTTTTGGATGAGGAGTCACGCGATTCCTAGGGGCCCCGATGCCTTCTTTCGGAGCCCTCCCCGCCTCCAGAACAACGCATGTCTCTTCCTGAGGACATGTCCTTCCACGAATTCATTCGTGACCTAGCTAGGGGTCTCTCCATAATAGTTACATCTGAGAAAGAACCCAGGAGTGGAGAAATTGGAGATCCTCCAATACCCAACAGCTCCCAGGGAGGCGGCCTCCCTGCCGGTGCACCACAATCCTGCATGATTTGATGCTCTGGATGTGGGAGACTACCCTTACGATCTCGCCTCATACTCGACATCTTGATTCCATGTATCGAGTATTGGAGTGTCCTGGCTTCCAAAAACAGCTTCCCCACTATTCAGTGGTGGTGGATTCGGTGATGTTCCAAATCAAGAGTTGCAAAACTCATTCCTCTAACCCACCGGGTAGGGAATCGAGAACCCTCGATGCCTATGTGCTTTGTTTTCAGGCTTCCATGCTTTCAGCCAGGATTAGCTCCTATATACTCTACATGGGTAAGTTCCTCGAGGAGGTCACCAAGGACCTCGAGGCCATGGCCCCTCTTCTCTCAGATAAGAGAGATGACTATCTTGCTCTAGTTAGATATACCCAAAATGTTTCAAAGTTTGTCAATAGGGCAACCTTCGATGCATTTGAGTGCACAAGCAGAGCTACAGAAATTTGTATTGGTGCACACAGAATTACATGGCTTCAGGCCTCAGATCTTGAGCAGTGGGTTCAAAATAAGCTGGGCAGCATACTTTGCACAGGGGAAAACCACTTTGGCAAAGACTGGCAGGATAAGACTTCTCAGCGTCAGAGAATACCACCCTAAATAGGCTGTCTAGGACAACAGCTAACCCTGCTAGAAAGAAGACAGCTACAAAGAGAGCTTTCTTCAATAAGAAGAATAAATTCTATTCTTCTTATCCTCCTCCTCAGTAGCAGCCTCCTACGCAACAAAAAAAACCCACAGGTGACTAAATCTCAACCAGCTCAGCAGCCACAGTCTGCGACTGGTTTTTGACTTTTTCTAGAGAACATTGCCACCCTGCCTCTGGAGGACGCTCACCCTCTTCACATTACAGCAGACTGTGTCACTAAGCCCACAGATGGCACCTTATCACCTCAGAACAGTAGATACTAACCATAGTTCGGAAGGGGTACCGACTATGTCTGCAAACTCTGCTCCTCTTTACTTTTGTGGGGGAATATCATATGCAGACCCCACTCGCTGCTCTCCTACAGGACGAGGTGTTCTCTCTTCTGTCTTAGGACACCATAGAAGATGTCCCAATATTCCAATAGGGAATGGGGTTCTACTCTCTGTACTTTCTCATACCAAAGAAGACCGGAGGGTACAGGCACATCCTGGACCCCAGAATCCTCAAGTTTCTGGTCCGCGAAAAGTTTGAAATGATCTCTCTTGGGACACCACTTCCCTACCTCCAGAGTCAGGACTGGCTCTGTTCTCTAGATCTAAAAGAAGCATGCACACATATCCTATCCATCCAGGACACAGGAAATATCTACGCTTCATCTGTCAGGAAAAATATTATCAATACAGAGTCCTTCCTTTCGGACTCGCCTCTGCCCCAAGAGTGTTCACAAAATGCATGGCAGTCGTAGCTGCATATCTAAGATTTCTAGGGATATTTGTCTTCCCTTACTTAGATGACTGGCTTATAGGAGCAGACATATCCCCAGAGGTTCAGCTTTCCTTGCATTGTACCATCACAGTACTACAACACTTTGGATTTGTCATAGACTTTCTAAAATCCCAGCTTGCTCCAGTTCAGAGACTAGAGTTCATAGGAGCTTTACTGGACACACAGCAGGCCAAAGTGTTTCTGCCCCAACTCTGCTGTGCCTGGCTCATTGAGCTAACCTCCCAAGTACTACTCTGAGACCATCTGACTGCCAGAGAAATGTTGCAGCTTCTGGGGCACGTGGCCTCAACAGTACATGTCATCCCATATGCCTGCCTACATATGTGGACAGCCCAGTGGACTCTTGCCACTCAATGGACTCTGGCCACCTCGGTGAAAAGATCCAAGTCACTGCCCCTCTCACCACATCCCTCCAGTGGTGGTGCTCTCCAGAACATCTTCTTGTCTGGTCACCTTTTTAGATGCCTCCACATCAGTGCACCCTGACGATGGATGCCTTCAAACTTGGTTGGGCAGCTCACTTGGGCACTCTCTCTACACAAGGCCTCTGGACAATGGAGGAGTCACAGCTTCAGATCAATCTCCTGGAGCTTTGTGCTATCTCAGATGCCATCACGGTGTTTCAAGATCACCTCAGAGCACAAAGGGTCCTAGTCAGGACAGACAATCAGGTGGCCATGTTCTATGTGAACAAGCAGACGGAACAGGTCTTGGCCCCTCTGTGAGGAGGCGCTTCATCTGTGGTCCTTTGCCATTTCTCATCAAATACACCTCCAAGTGGTGTATCTCCCAAGGGAGCTCAATGTCTTGGCAGGCAAGCTGAGTCAAATCCTTCTTCCCCATGAATGGTCCCTTCATCTGGACACAGCGTCCTACATTTTTCAGACCCAAGAATTCCAAACATAGATCTGTTTGCCACATTGCAGAATGCCAAGCTTCCCCGCGTCTGCACCAGGACTCCGATGTCCAGCAAACAGCAGATGGATGCCTTCCACTTACATTGGGGTCAGGGTCTCCTTTATGCTTTCCCTCCCATACCCCTCATTCCCAAGACACTTTTCAAGCTACAGGCCGACAAGGGCTTCACAATTCTTATAGCCCCTCACTGGCCACGCCAACCATGGTTCCCCCTGCTGCTACATCTGACTAAGCCTCTATGATTGGGATTTGCACCTGATCTCCTCTCCCAGAAAGACAGGACACTGCTCCATCCCAATCCCGTCTCACAGCTTGGCTGCTGAGAGCATAGCATTACAAGACTTTTATCCTCGCTCAAGAAATTAAGGAGATCCTTTTGGCTTCCAGGAAGCCCTCTACCAGACGTTCTATGTTTTCAAGTGGCGCAGTTTCTTGGTTTGGTGTTCCCAGAAGGATCTCAATCCTTTCTCTGTTCCCACGAAAGCATCCCTCCAGTATCTCCTCTACCTGTCCTCAACAGGTCTCAAGACCAGCTTGGTGAGTGCTCACCATCTCTTGGATCCAAAACAAAAATAGAGTAAATGATGTGAGCAAACATGTGAATGTAATTTTTGTCGGAAGGCAGCCCGGAGGAATGAACTAACCTCTTGAAGCTGTGACTTCCATTTTAATCGGTTTAAATTAAACCCTATAACCAATTTTCTAAGGGTTAATGCCAAGGTAAAACCACCACAATAAGGTGTCACCTACACCAAAATCCAAAAATGGTTAAAAGTTAAAAATGGTTGAGGCAAGTAAAGAAAAACGTGGTACTTATCAGAACCGCTGCTTCCCTTTCTCGGCTGTATCTTCACGGGGAAAACAAGCAGCTACCACATTCATCAAATGTCCAATCCACAAAGGATCAACAACAGCAGCAGTTGTCAAGGGGTACACAGTACTGCGTTTCGGGCGAATATCCAACTTCCACGCCCTGTATCAACGCCTTAAAAGAACTGCCAAAGAAAAGTAAACTGCAGCATCTCCACCTCTCCGAGACGCTGCAGTTTACTTTTCTGCTGCTGTTGTTGATCCTTTGTGGATTGGACATTTGATGAATGCGGTAGCTGCTTGTTTTCCCCGTGAAGATACAGCCGAGAAAGGGAAGCAGAGGTTCTGATAATACCACGTTTTTCTTTACTAACCTCAACCATTTTTAACTTTTAACCATTTTTGGATTTTGGTGTAGGTGACACCTTATTGTGGTGGTTTTACCTTGGCATTAACCCTTAGAAAATTGGTTATAGGGTATAATTTAAACCGATTAAAATGGAAGTCACAGCTTCAAGAGGTTAGTTCATTCCTTCGGGCTGCCTTCCGACAAAAATTACATTCACATGTTTGCTCACATCATTTACTCTATTTTTGTTTTGGATTCATTGGGATAGAGTGGGGGGTTTTTGTGATTGTTTGGTACACCATCTCTTGGATAGCAGCCCATCTCCTTAAAACCGCAAGTAACACGCTTTGAGGGGGCTCCTTCTGACCTAGCCTCCTATTAAGCCACCTCTGGTGGCTTGGAATCTCAATATCATTCTAGCGCAGTTTCTTAAGCCGCCCTTTGAACCATTGGCTACAACTCCACTAAAGTTCCTTTAATGGAAGATTATCCTCCTTATTGCCCTCACTTCAGCTAGATGCATTGGTGAGCTTCAGGCTTTGGTGGTGGACCCAACCTATACTAGGTTCCACCATTACAAGGTCGTCCTTAGGACTCGTCTGCATTTCATGCCAAAGGTGGTGGTTCCTTTTCATTTGAATCAGTCAGTTTACCTTCCTGTATTCTTTCCTGGACTGCATGCGTCTAGAGCAGAAGCACCCAGTAAGAAACGTGGAATGCAATGAAAAGACGTGAAGTAAAAATCTTTATTTCTTTATTCCACTTCAGCCACCGGCCCGACACTGGCTGTGTTTCGTAAAAGCCTTCCTCAGGGGCAAATGATGGCTAAAATACATAAAATACACATTTAAAAAAATAATAACACTATTTGTTAGAGTGTTTTATGATGAAACGAGAATGGACCAAAAACATATAAATAAAATCTGCCAATGTAACATGTACAACAAAACCAAAGTACAGCCAATAACGGAGCATAAACAAACAAAAACAAATAATAACTTGCAAACCACCAACTTATAATAGCTGGCTAAAAACATAAATATGTATAAATATGTATAAATAATTCATATAATATAAATAAATATAATCATTCTAAAAATAATAAGTTATATAAACAATATTATAACTTAACCATAAAACTATACATATAAATAAATAAATATGTAAGTATAAAAGAATTGCCACAGATATAAATTCATTTTAAAACACGTCAGCATTAAAAATGATAAATACACATCTAAAACTGACAAATAAAAATGAAAGTGTACGCTACAAAGGATGTGATCATGCTTAAGAGCAAAAAACCATACCTGTGTATTGTGTGTTTCTACTACTGTGAATTGCTCTTCCTTTAGAATCATAGGAGAGCTTAGGATGTTAAGAATAACAATATCAACAACAATTAAGGAAAATAAACAAAAAGAAGGATCAAAGAAGAGGGATGAGGACGAACCCTAAAAAATGACCCAACTAATCCTATGGGGGAATTATCAAAGCTAGTAAACAAAGGGATCTAGGACCTAAAACCACAAATAAATTGATAAATGTACCTGTGTGATAATTGACATCTAAACTCAGTGCTTTCTTATAGTGTCACAATGTTAATCCTATAGGATAAATATTATAAAATATGAAAATTAGTATTCTAAAATGCATCATAAAAATCTATCATAACAAATACCCCCTTTTGTTTGAAATATACAATGTGTAAATAAATTATGCTTACACACCATCGATAGACGTTTTAGCCAATTGATAAAATATATTGTGGAATTCCACAACACACTATCTGTTGAAATGTTCACCCAAGTAAAAAATATTAACAAAAGACCCTAGTTTGTAAAAAATAGAGTCAAAACAATACTATATCACGAAAGCACCTACTATATCATAAGAAAGCCATCTCAATATACGTTTCACAAAAAAATGATGAGAAAGCCATCTAATTACACGTTTAACCAAAAATACATATATAACAAAAAAATATAATAAAAACGATGCTATCAAGCGTATTAGAACCTCAAAAATAATATGAGGAGCCACCAACAAATGCACCATTGGACTCATTTAAAAAGGGGGTACGATGAGCAAGATAATTACTTTTTAAACCGTAACACAGATTTAATTGTACTAACATACGATGTCGGCTCTAAAAAACGTCTTATACTCTAAATCCTTTTATTTATAAACGAAGCTATAAACAGTTTTAACTGGCACCTCCATGTCTAATTTTGATGCCTCCTAACACACTAGCATTAAAACCAACTCGCCACTTTTTGCCAATAAATGTATAAGGACCAAACTAAAGAGAGCAAACTAACGTAGTAATTGCACAGAAGACCACACTGTTTAACTGCATAGGAGCGACACCGCCGCACACCGAATAAAGGTTAAAAATCGCCGGCGTGTGTGCACTCAGCTCCTTTAAAGAAGAGAGGATCATTGGCATCAAAAGAAAGGCATACAACTTGTATCTCTGCTCAACTATGTGTGTGCTCAGAAAAGCGTATTGCCCTGGACACAATTGAAGTCATAAAGGTTTTGACTGACGAACTCCTATTAAAATGCCAATACCTCATTTATGAGAACAGGCTTGGCACGGTTCACCACTAAATATATAAAATACTCCGTAGAAAAAACTGTCTGCCCGAGGGTTGCGTGATCGCAACTGTCCTCTGCCACCCTCTTTCCATAGAGAATCCTTGTTTAAAAAACTTTTCTCTTTCTTCTTCTTTTTTTCTATACAATCTTCTACCACTTCCTCTTGTCCCTTGTGAGTGGGAAACAAAGGCCCCGAGGTGGGACTTGAATATACTGAGTCTTTTCTACTTCCATTTTTAGTTTGTTCTGTGACTTTGTCTACCTCTTCAACTACACTCATATGTTCTTTGCTGTCAAAAAACGTACTACGTTTTTTAATATATATTCTATCTCCTTCTACCTTCTTACACCAAGGGTAAACGTAACCAAACATATAATCGTCCTCATCCCTCTTAAATTTATCTCGTTTTTGATTCTTAACTTCTTGTTTAAATGATTGAATATTTCGTGTAAAATCCTTATGAGGAAGTGGTAGAAGATTGTATAGAAAAAAAGAAGAAGAAAGAGAAAAGTTTTTTAAACATGGGTTCTCTATGGAAAGGGGGTGGCAGAGGACAGTCGCGATCACGCAACCCTCGGGCAGACAATTTTTGGGATCAGAACAAAGAACAAGGAAAAACCCATGTACAGAACCATTACTACAGATGGAGAGGACGAGGCAGGGGTTGGGGGAGAGGCCGCGGGGGATCGGAAAGATCCCTGGAGAGGAGATAACATTAGTGCCAGTGATCTATAACGTTATAAATATTTCACATTATAATTTGACTCCAGATGAAGAATCTTTGTTGAACAAAGGATTGTCATTTGTACCAGTTAAAAACTATGACCCCTTTGAAACGCAAATTGACCTCTACAAATTCTTTAGAAAAATACGAATAAAAAATTTCTTTAATAGTCAGGCAGATGCAGGTACTGACATATCCATTATTAAGGACAAATCTCGGTGGGTCCCCCCATCTAATACGGATCCTCTTGTTGAGTCTTTTGAAAAAATGGTCCTTTTGGAAGTTGACAGATTACGTGGTCACGCTCGTATTCCATATCATAATCTTACTATTGGAGAGAAAGATGCAATTAGGTCCTTACAACAAAATAGTAGCATTATCATTAAACCAGCGGATAAAGGGGGTGCAGTAGTGGTGATGGATAAGTTCCTATATGTGGAGGAGGTTGAAAGACAGCTTCGGGATACCACTTTTTACTCCCGCTTGACTGATGACCCTACACCATCATTGAAAAAATCTATAGATAATATAGTGTTAAGTGGATTTGAGGCTGGGTACCTTACTGCCAAAGAAAAGAGTTTCTTGATTGTGGATTTTCCAATCGTACCGACCATTTACATGATTCCCAAAATTCACAAATCAATGCAAAATCCCCCAGGAAGACCCATTGTGTCCGCTATTGGGTCACTTCTTGAACCTATCTCTCAGTTTCTGGACATCTTACTTAGACCCTTTGTTGAAGAGATGTGGTCGTACGTCCGTGACTCGTCCCACGTCATTCACATTTTGGCATCCATTGAGGACCTTGGAACAGATATCATTCTGGTGACGCTTGACGTAGAGTCTCTATATACCAACATACCGCAGACCGAGGCATTACATATTATCGAACAATTTTTGTTTCAGAGAAAAGCCCATAGGCGTATTCCCACCATTTTTCTGGTTCATTTAGCCCAGTTTGCCCTATGTCATAATTATTTTTGTTTTTGTGGTTTATTTTATGAACAAATTAAGGGCGTAGCAATGGGTTCATCCATGGCCCCGGATGTGGCCAACCTTTGTTTCTGATTTCGAGGACAAGTTTATAAGGAATAATAATCCCTTTAGTGGTTACATCGTCCGGTGGATCAGGTATATAGATGACATTTTTATGCTTTGGCGTGGGTCTGTTGATCAGTTAGGACAATTTAACATCTGGATCAATGAGTGTGATCAGAATTTGCGGTTTCAACTAACGTATGATTTTTATCAAATTCCCTTCCTGGATCTCTTGATTGTGAAATCAGAGGATAAACTGCACACTGATTTGTATAGAAAACCGACAGACAGAAATAAGTTACTCCATTATTCCAGTTTTCACAATATGGCGCTTAAAAACAACCTTCCAGTTGGACAATTTCTGCGCACCAAGAGAGTCTGTACCACCAACCAGGACTTTGAGAGACAAGCATCTCTCATGAAGGCCAGGTTTGTGGAGAGAGGGTACCCCCGCCACCAAATAGATAAAGCATATTTTAGAGCCCGTGATTCGTCACTTGCAGAACTGCTTCAGACTAAGCACAAGTCCTCAGACGTGGGGATGGTGTGCTCCCTTCTCTACTCTCACCACTCCCATACCATTGGCAAGTGCCTTCGCAAATATTGGCACCTTATACAAGCCATTCCAGGTTTTGAAAATATTTCGCTCACAGTGGCTCACAAGCAGAATATAAATCTTCAAAATTTATTGGTACCATCCGCTTTCACAGAACGGAGATTCCTTTCTAAATATAAGGGGCATTTTCCATGTGGTTCATGTTCTGTTTGTTCGCACACGTTAACTATTAGGAATTATTTCTCATATCCAGGAGTTAATCGCAAATTCCATCTTGATGATTTTTCCAATTGTGCCACCAGTAACGTGATATATGTCATCATGTGTCCATGCAAAATATTATATGTTGGAAAAACTGCACGTCCTGTACGCGTTCGAATCATCGAACACAGGAGTTGCCTTAAGAGACTGGTAGCAGACAAACCACTCGTCTCACATTGGCAGACAGCAGGGCACAACTTATCCGATTTAAAATATCTTGTTATAAAGAAAGTTAAACTAAACTGGCGAGGGGGTAATATTGACGATACCCTCTTGCGCCTTGAACAACGTTACATTTATAACTTGAATAGTTTGCATCCAGATGGTTTAAACATGGATAGAGATCTCTCTGTTTCTTTAGTTTCTTTAACATATGCTACACGTGGATAATGAAGATAATGTAGAATAATTATGAGCAGCTCTTCCTTTTTATGAACAATGCTAGATTTTTGTTTTTTTATTTTTAACAATGTCCAGGTGGTTTACTGGTGGTGACTTTGTTATTTTGGGAAATATCATTATGTTTCTCATTTAAAAAATTTTTTTGATATGGTTTAGTTACCTCCTTATATGTGGCCTTTTTGTAATGCCCTTTTTGGTTAAGGTGGATTTTTTATGGTTCCTCCTCTTTACGGTTTTTTGAATATTAATTACATGTATTTGAATCACATTTAGTGTATTTGCAAACATTCCTTTTTGACCATGGTGGAGTGCACAATTAGTCACCTTTAGACATGAATTATAGTGCCCTCATTATGACGTCATTGATCTCCTTCCCCTCTAAAGGAGCCCAGCGCGCAGACGCCGGCGTTTCTTGACTTTTCAACATTGAATGCGGTTGAATCGCCCCTATACAGCTCAACAGTGTGTTCTCTTGTGCACCTACCACGTGAGTTTATTCTACGGAGTATTTTATATATTTAGTGGTGAACCGTGCCAAGCTTGTTCTCATAAATGAGGTATTGGCATTTTAATAGGAGTTCGTCAGTCAAAACCTTTATGACTTCAATTGTGTCCAGGGCAATACGCTTTTCTGAGCACACACGTAGTTGAGCAGAGATACAAGTTGTATGCCTTTCTTTTGATGCCAATGATCCTCTCTTTAAAGGAGCTGAGCGCACACACGCCGGCGATTTTTAACCTTTATTCGGTGTGCGGCGGTGTCACTCCTATGCAGTTAAACAGTGTGGTCTTCTGTGCAATTACTACGTTAGTTTGCTCTCTTTAGTTTGGTCCTTATACATTTATTGGCAAAAAGTGGTGAGTTGGTTTTAATGATAGTGTGTTAGGAGGCATCAAAATTAGACGTGGAGGTGCCAGTTAAAACTGTTTATAGCTTCGTTTATAAATAAAAGGATTTAGAGTATAAGACGTTTTTTAGAGCCGACATCGTATGTTAGTACAATTAAATCTGTGTTACGGTTTAAAAAGTAATTATCTTGCTCATCGTACCCCCTTTTTAAATGAGTCCAATGGTGCATTTGTTGGTGGCTCCTCATATTATTTTTGAGGTTCTATTATTTTTGAGGTTCTAATACGCTTGATAGCATCGTTTTTATTATATTTTTTTGTTATATATGTATTTTTGGTTAAACGTGTAATTAGATGGCTTTCTCATCATTTTTTTGTGAAACGTGTATTGAGATGGCTTTCTTATGATATAGTAGGTGCTTTCGTGATATAGTATTGTTTTGACTCTATTTTTTACAAACTAGGGTCTTTTGTTAATATTTTTTACTTGGGTGAACATTTCAACAGATAGTGTGTTGTGGAATTCCACAATATATTTTATCAATTGGCTAAAACGTCTATCGATGGTGTGTAAGCATAATTTATTTACACATTGTATATTTCAAACAAAAGGGGGTATTTGTTATGATAGATTTTTATGATGCATTTTAGAATACTAATTTTCATATTTTATAATATTTATCCTATAGGATTAACATTGTGACACTATAAGAAAGCACTGAGTTTAGATGTCAATTATCACACAGGTACATTTATCAATTTATTTGTGGTTTTAGGTCCTAGATCCCTTTGTTTACTAGCTTTGATAATTCCCCCATAGGATTAGTTGGGTCATTTTTTAGGGTTCGTCCTCATCCCTCTTCTTTGATCCTTTTTGTTTATTTTCCTTAATTGTTGTTGATATTGTTATTCTTAACATCCTAGGCTCTCCTATGATTCTAAAGGAAGAGCAATTCACAGTAGTAGAAACACACAATACACAGGTATGGTTTTTTGCTCTTAAGCATGATCACATCCTTTGTAGCGTACACTTTCATTTTTATTTGTCAGTTTTAGATGTGTATTTATCATTTTTAATGCTGACGTGTTTTAAAATGAATTTATATCTGTGGCAATTCTTTTATACTTACATATTTATTTATTTATATGTATAGTTTTATGGTTAAGTTATAATATTGTTTATATAACTTATTATTATTTTTAGATTGATTATATTTATTTATATTATATGAATTATTTATACATATTTATTAATATTTATGTTTTTAGCCAGCTATTATAAGTTGGTGGTTTGCAAGTTATTTGTTTTTGTTTGTTTATGCTCCGTTATTGGCTGTACTTTGGTTTTGTTGTACATGTTACATTGGCAGATTTTATTTATATGTTTTTGGTCCATTCTCGTTTCCTCATAAAACACTCTAATATATAGTGTTATTATTTTTTTAAATGTGTATTTTATGTATTTTAGCCATCATTTGCCCCTGAGGAAGGCTTTTACGAAACACGGCCAGTGTCGGGCCGGTGGCTGAAGTGGAATAAAGAAATAAAAAGTTTTACTTCACGTCTTTTCATTGCATTCTACGTTTCTTACTGGGTTCTTGGCGCACGTGGAATCGTGCTTTTTTGTTGGGTCTAGAGCAGAAGCATACACTTGACTGCAAGCGGGCGTTGACTTTTTATCTCCAGAGAACTCGAGATCCTGGGCCTTAACTCTGTCTTCCAGAAAATGTTGTTTGGCTTGTGGCAAGAGAGATGCCTCATCTCTGGCTTCTGGACTCTGCCCTTCTTGTATGGCTGCTTCTGAGTCATGTATGGAGGGCCTAGTCCCCCTCTTTAACAGGGGGATGCTGTTAATCCAACCTTGCCTGCTTCAGGGCAGGAGGTTGCAGATGGCACTGCGGGTAAGGTTATCCAGCCAGCTGTGGGCTCCGGGGACCATGCTGTGGGCCACTCCCTGTCCTCTAGGGGATCGACTGTGACTGTGCCCCCTAGTGTGGGAGGGTCATTTCCATGAGGAGAGCTGCTGTAGTCCGGATTGTCCTTCCCAGGATTCTTTTCCATTTATGGCAGGCCTGGTCATTCTGGCATGCAAATTCAGACCCTGCGGCCTTTGGTTTCCCCCCAGCGCAGTCTCATGAGGGGCAGGCTGAGAATAGAAGCTCTGTTCAATTGATGGCTAATCATCCCCAGCAAAGGATGCCCCCTGGAAATGGGGATTAGCTAGGATCTGTCTGAGATTTGTCTGGTATTTGGACCGTGATTTGGATTGAGATGTTTGATGTAGATGAAGTACTGTCACCTTCAGGGGCTTGTGGGGAGGCCAATGTTATCCATCTATTCCAGGAATAGGAATTGGAAGCATTGATCCCAGGGTCTTATCCACACTGAGCTTGACGGATGCTCCAGACATGGAGACATCCACCCCTGCAAAGGATGTGGAAAATCCACTGCTGTTTCCTGCTCCTGGAAGTGCTCAAGGGCCTGATCCGGTCAGAGTGGGATTTTCCCAACTCCCCATCTAAAGGTTTACGGGTGTATAAGAAGATGCATGCTCTCCCGGAAAGGGAGTACCTTATGTGGTCTGATATGTCCAAGGTGGATGTTCAGGTCACAATGGTTCGCAGATGGACCATCGTTTCTCTGGAAGACAAATTGGCCTTGAAAGATACTTTGGACTGAGAGGTGGATTTGTGTTGAAGAACCAATTCGCTGCAGCTGCTGCTATTCTTCATTTGACAGTATGTGCAGTTCTGATGTTTCGCGCCCTGCCACAATTGAATTGGTCTCTTCTGCCAGATGATTCTACCCCTCTTTTGTAGTCTGCTGCACTCTTCCTTTCTGATGTCATGTATGACCTGGTATGTCTAGTAGCCAGGGATTGTGCTCTGTTGATGGTGACATGGCATTGACTTGGCTTTAACATGGGACAGCGAATTCCCCTTCTAAAGCCTGTTTGCCCATCTGGCCTTAGAAGGGCGCTTTTGTTGGGTCCAACTGGGAGAAGCAGGTAAAGGACCTGGGTGAGACAAAATCATCCACCTTTTGGAAGACAGCTCCAAGGGGCCTATGTAGCAAGCAGTAACTCCTTTTTGTCAGCCTCCACCTGCTCCTTGGAGGAGTGCTGGTTGGACTCCCGGGGATCTCAGGAATTCCGTCATTACTGGCCTAGAGAGCCCTTCTTCCCCTTATGGACTTTGGGCTCATTCTCAGTCCTTTCGTGGAGTGTATTGGCCCATGGACTCTGTCCCATCCAGAAGAGCCGCCTCCTAGGCTGCACAATGAAGGTTTGTGAGTCCATTCCCTGATTCCTCCGGGTGGAGGCAGGCTTTGCCTTTTCTTTCAGAAATGGGACCAGGCTACCAAGGATTATTGAGTGCTAGCCACTTTTTATTTTGACTGTATCTTGGAATGCAGAGTCTATTCTGGTTCCTTTCGTCATCTCCCCTTGTTGGTCTGTAATCAAAAGTGCCACGGTGTATACCGCCTTGGACAAGTTGCTGCATCTAAAGGCAGTGATGCCCGTCTCCCCGGACGAACAGGGCAAGGGCAGATACTCCATCTATTTCGTGGTATCCAAACTAAAAGGATGGTTCCTTCCAGCCCATTCAGGTCCTCAAGGAGATCAACGAGCACTTGTGCATACTGTGCTTCTGGATGGAAATCTTGCACTCCGTGATTCATGCAGTGCTTTGAGGGGAATTCTTGGCTTCTCTAGATCTAACAGAGGCATATTTTCATATCCCAATCCAGGCAGATCAGCAAAAGTATCTGTTTTGCTCTCACTGTTGATTTGTCATCTTTCCTTTCGGGCTCTCCACCTCCCCAAGGATGTTCTCCAAGGTCATGGTGATGGCAGCTGCGGCACCGAGGGTTCTGTGTCCTCCATACCTTGCCGATTGGCTCTTCTGGGCCTGTTTCCTTTTCAGAGGCATCTCATGTGGTATCCCGAGTGGAGTCCTTTTTTGAAGTCTCTGCTGGGTGATCAATTGGGGAAAGAGCCAGCTGTTGCCAAAGTTTGCTGCTTCTTCAGTCACCGCATGGAGGTGAGGTCAGAGGATGTTGACATCCTGATCCAGCCTTGGCCAAGTCGACATCTGCTGTATGTGTTTCCTGTGGCCCTTAGTGGAGATTGTGATTTGGTGTATAGAATTCCACCCAGGCAGGATTGTAGGCAGTATCTGAATTCAAAAAAAGCATGGGACAAACACAGAGGCTCTCTAAAGGAAAAAGGGGGACTGTTGTAGTTGTTGATATGGAAGGACAGACTAGATAGGCCATGTGGTCTTTTTCTGTCGTGTTTCTATGTTGTGGTAGAGCTGGATTGGACAAGGAGAGTAGTTCAGAGACCTCATCTGCTCCTGCAGTTGCATCTTCTTTGGGGCCTATTGCAGCAGGGACCGATCATCCTGGAGGTCCCAGTTCCCTTCTGGTTTATGACTTGGCTGTTGAAAGGAGATGGCTAGTGCATGAGAGCTACTTTCCAGCAGTGGTCTCCATTCTGCTTGGAGCCTGGAAACGGTCTACCAAGCTAACATATATGTGGATCTGATGCTTCTTTGAGCAATGGTGCAGCGCTCGGCAGTTGGCTCCTGAGGCGACCAAGATGCTATCTCGGATAACCTTCTACAGGATGGACTGGAGAAAGGCCTTTTCTCTTAGCTTTCTGAAAGTCCAGATGGCAACTTTGGCCTGTTTCTGAGGTCCAGTGGCTGGTAAGTCTCTAGCCTTACACCCAGATGTCTCACATTTTCTCCAGGGGGTTCAGCACTAGTGCTCTCCCCTCCAGTCTCTGGTCCCTTCCTGGGATCTGTGTCTAGTGTTCAAGGCCCTGATTGCTGCACCCTTTGAACCCTTGAAGTGTGCTACTTTGAAGGATTTGATGCTTGAGACAGTGGTCTTGGTTAACATAGAAACATGATGACAGAAAAAGACCACAAGGCCCATCTAGTCTGTCCTTCCATAACAACAACTACGATTTGTTCCATAACAACATAACAACAACTGCGATTTGTTCCGCAAGTCTGTTTTCTGAGCTGCAGGCTCTGTCTTGCTGAGATCCTTCTCAGTCCCTTTCAAAAGAGGCGGTTTCCATGTGACCTCTGCCGTTTTTCGTGACTAAGGTGCCTTCTCCCTTTCATCTGAACCAGGTGGTCAGCCGGCCCTCTAAGGAGCAGTGCTGAGGGAAGGATAAGGATGTCCGGAGGGAGCTTCTGCGGTACTTGGCGATTATGAATCCTATTCATAAGTTTGACCATCCTTCTGTGCTGTTAGCTAGCCCATGCAAGGGCAATGCGGCTAAGTTGACTTTGGGGTGCTGATTAATGAGGCCTTTGTCTCTACGTATCTGTTGCAGAACTGGCCGGTTTCACAGGGTTTGTGTGCCTATTCTACCAGCATGCAGGCATTCTCGTAGCCCCTGCAGACATTTGTCGAGCAGCAGCATGAGCATCACTTTCCATTTTTGTGAAGAATTGCCACTTGGATGTCCACTCGGGTTTTGTGAGCCGCTGTATCATTTTTCCGCTCAGAAGTTGTGACTTTGGTACATCCCACTTGTCTGAACTTGTCTTGCAGGACAGTATGGAAGGTGACATTTTACTTACCAGTTAATGTCCTTTCCTTGAGTCCTGATAAAACCAGTCCAGGGCCCGCCCCCTGGAACTGTATTGCTCTGTTCTTCTGCAGCGGTACCCTTGGCAAGGTATGACCAGAAATAGATTGTCAGGCCTTTCTTCTGAGACAGTAGAAAGTAAAGTGACTTACCCAAGGCCACAAGGCATGCCAGTGGGAATTGAATGCTGGTCTGTTGGTTATCCAGGCCACTGCTCTAACCACTAGTCTGCTCCTCCACAAGCTAATACGCTTTAAGCAGAAGAGAATATTCAGTAGAACTAATAATAAGAAGCTGTCATGTCTACTAGAGATGAGAAAAAAAAAGGTGGCAGGTGAGTTAGAATTATACTGTTTGTGAACTTCACTCACCAGGATACATTAAACCTTAGGAGTCTGTTGTACTATGGATTAACTACTGCTACTGATAGCGCTACAAGGCATACGCAGCACTGTACAGATACATGTAAAAAGGGTCCCTGTTCATGAGAGCTTACAATCTAGTCAAGATGGACAATACAACAGCTGAGGACAAGGATACAACTAGGAAAAGATAAGGAGAAACATAGATTTACTGGATCAGGATCCAAACGCAGCCTTAAAGAGGTGAGCTTTTAGCATAGCTTTGAAAAGGGCCAGAGTTGAAGCCTTATGTACAGATTGAGGTAATTTGTTCCAGGCATAAGGAGCAGTAAGTGAAAGGCTCTAAGTCTGGAGTTGGCAATGGAAGAAAAGGATACAGACAGAAGCAATCCACTAGTAGAGCTGAGCTCACGAGAAGGGGTGTAGGGATAGATGAGAGAGAAAAAATAGGAGCAACAGAATGAGTGTATTTATAGGTCAGTAGGAGAAGTTTGAATTGGATAGAGAAATGAATGGGAAGCTATTGAAGTGATTTTGAGAAGAGGGGTTATATGAGCATATCTGGGCTGCCAGAAGATTAGACGCTCAGCTGAGTTTTGAACAGATTGAAGGGAAGAGAGATGATTCAGAGGGAGACCAGCAAGGAGGAGGTTGCAATAGTCTAGATGGGAGGTGACTAAAGAATGGATAAACCTCTTAGTCGTGTGTTCAGAAAGGAAGGAGCAAATTTTGCTGATGTTATAAAGAAAGAAATGACGGGTTTTAGCTATCAGTTGAATGTGTGTGGAGAAGGAAATGGAGGAGTCAGATGACCCCAAGGTAGGAGAAGTGGTATCCACAGAGAGTGAGAAAGAAGGAAGGAGGGGAGGTGAGTTTAGGGGGGAAAATAAGCTTAGTTTCAGCCATATTCAGTTTCAAACAGCAGTGAGACAACCAGATGGTGATGTCAGATAGGCAGGCAGAGATCCAGGCCTGGATTGCCAGAGATATCTGGTGTAAGCGAGAGATCTGAGAGTCATCTGCATAAAAATGGTACTGAAAGCCTTTGGAGGAGATTAATACACCGAGGGACTGGGTATAGAGAAAGAAAAGGAGTGGATCCGACAGATCCCTGGGGTACACCAACTGAGAATGGATAACAGTAGAGGAGGATCCACCAGAACAAACGCTGAAATAGTTATGGGAGAGAGAAGAAGAGAGCCAGGAGAGCACAGAACACTTAAAACCAAGCAAGGACAAGATGTCAAGGAGGAGGTTGTGGTAGTCGGTGCCAAAAGCAGCAGAAAGGTCAAGGAGGATGAGAATTGAGTAAAGACCTTTGGATTTTGCTAGGAACAGGTCGCTGGAGACTTTGGCAAGAGCCAATCCATAGAATGTAAAGGATGAAAGCCAGTTGCAGTGGAGAGCGATAGGTTGAGAATATGAGAGATGGAAGAGATGACTGTAGAGGAGATGGAGTTAAGGAGACAAGTAGGGATAGGCTCAGAAGAACAGGTAAGTTTAGAGGAGGAAAAAAAGACAAGAGGTTTCCTCATCGGAGATCTTAGAAAAGAAGAAAAGGTAGCAGAGGTTGAGGGGAAGAGTTGGACGTGAAGAGGGGATTGAGCTGATCTCATTGGGAATTGGAGGGTAATCTTGTGGACTTCGTATTCGAAATAGTCGGCCAGGGTTTGAGCAGAAAGGGAAGGAGGGATAGGAAGAGGGATACACCTTGAGGAGAGAGTTGAGAGTAGTAAAGAGACAGTGAGGGTCAGAGGCAAGAGAGTTAGTCAGATGGACATAGTAGTTTTGCTTGGCGAGTGCTATGGCTGACTGAAAGAAGGCAAGCATGAATTTGAAGTGCAGAAATCAGTAAGGGTGTGGGTTTTGAGCCAAATGTGCTTAGCTGAGCAGGTACTGGAATGTAGATAACGTGTAGTCAGCCAAGGCTGAACTACAATATGCCTCACAGGACTTGGTATGAGCAGAGCAAGAGCATCCAGAGCAGAGGAGAGTGCAGTATTATAGGAAACTACAGCCTCATCAATAGACATAGATGACATAATGGAGGAGAGAGTAGGTGAGACAATAGTGGAGAGAGCTGAAGGTAGATAGCATGAAGATTTCTAAAGAGGTTGGAGGAAATTGGACGAGAGAAGCAGGGAGTGATGAAGAGTGAAGTTTAGTAGGTAATGGTCAAAAGAAAACAATTAGAGAAGAAAATAGAGTTAAAACAATGACCATGCTGGTAAGTGGGAACAGTACAGCAAAGCTGGAGTTTGATTAAGGAGGTAAGGAAAAGGCGCTTTAAAGCGTTAAAGGTAAGAGGGCTTATCAATATGAATCTCCATGAACAAGCAGGAATGTAGTCTTCACATATGGGTATCGTCGGTACCGACGGAGCCTGCGCGGGAACGCTCCCCAGCGTCCAATAGGAACGCATTTGGGAGCATCCCTCAGCACATGCACGCTGCCTTTCCAACTGTCCCTCTTCAGTTCTTCGTTTTCCGCAGAGCCGACAGGACACATACCCTGTCACCCCAGAAAATATCTTCTTTAATCTTGTTTTCTTGTGGTTGCGTTTGCCTCCACATTAAGCCTACTGGAACCGCTGGTTCTTTTCTTTTCTTCAAAAAAAATAAAATAAAAAATTCTGAATTGTTTCTCTAAAGAAACTTTTCTTTTTCGGTGCTAGGCACCATTTTGGGCACTAGGCCCCATTTTTCCTTAAAGATGGAAAAAACAGCTAGTGGTTTTAAAAAATGCACTAAGTGTGGCGGTACCATTTCCGTCACCGACACCCATGACTGGTGTCTTAAATGTTTAGGCCCTGACCATTCTCCATCTGAGTGTGTCTCTTATATGGGAATGACTAAAAGAGGAAGACAGAACCGGGCTGCAAAGCTCGGTACCCTCTTTTCCTTGGATGCCAGGTCCATTGCATCGATGTCTTCAACAGCCTCGTTTTCCTCCCATGGATCTCAGGTAACTAAACATAAAAGCCGGTCCTCAAAGGGTAGCTCTCCTGCAAAGCATCGAGAGACCATTGGCATTGCCCTTGAGGGAACCAAACCGGCAAAACAGCCCCGGCGGGAGGCTTTGGCCTCCAAAGCATCAACAAGGTTCCAGGATGTCCTCGAGGCCTCGGCAGAACTACTGGTGCTATGCTCAGGGGTCTTGGCTGCCTTCACCGGTACCAACACCCAGGCATCGGCAGCGTCGATAGACCAGAGATTCCTTGCTATCGAGCGCAGTATTGCAGTTCTCCTTACAGCTGTGGTACCGTTGACACTGATGGTTCAACGGGCACCGGTACCGGCACAGATACTGTTACCGGCACCTACGGTACTGGCCCCGGTGGGAATTCTTCCCATGCTGTCTTTGCCTGGCATCGAAAGATCGGTACCGGATCAACTTGGTGCTGACTTCGATCGATACCGGGACCGTGCCTTACATGAACATCGTGATCAGAGATACTTCGAATCCTCTGATTCCGATGACTGATAATTCTGCCAGTACCAGAGTTTTTCTCCCGGAAGACTCTTCTTTTCCCCAACGCAGAATGTCGCCTCCAGAAGACATGTCTTTTCAGGATTTTATTTGTGATGTTGCCAAAGGCCTTTCAATCACATTAGCTCCTGAAAAGGAACCTAGAGGAAAGGAATTGGAAATTCTCCAATATTCTAAGGCTCCAAAGGAGGCAGCCATTCTGCCCATTCATGAAATTCTTCATGATTTGATGCTCAGAATGTGGGAGACACCTTTGACCACATCTCCTCATTCTGAGAGGCTTGATACCATGTATCGAGTTCCACCATGTCCTGGATTTCAAAAGACTCAGCTGCCACACCATTCAATGGTAGTGGAGTCAGCCATGTGTAGGATGAAAAGTGCAGAGAGACATGCATCCAATCCTCCAGGTCGTGAATGCAGTACTCTTGATGCTTTTGGACGTTGAACTTTTCAGGCTTCCATGCTTTCAGCTAGGATCAGCTCATATATTTTATATATGGGAATGTTTCTCAAAGAGGTCACAGGAGATTTGGAGCTTATGAGCCCACTTCTCCCAGATGACAGACGACAAGACGTCCTTACGCTTGTCAGGCATCAAGATGTCTCCAAGTTTGTGACTCGTGCAGCCTTTGACTGCTTTGAATGCATCAGCAGAACCACTGCTGTTGCCATTGGTGCACGATGGATTGCCTGGCTTCAGGCATCAGACTTGGAGGTTTGGGTACAGGATAAATTAGGCAACATCCCTTGCACAGGAGAAAACCTCTTTGGCAAGAATTGGCAGGAAAAGGCTAATAAGATAGATGCTGACAATATCACCTTAGATAGATTGTCAAAATCTGCAGCCACTCCAGGCAAAAAGAAACCCTATAAAAAACCCTCTTTCAGCAAAAAGAGAAAGTTTTATCCATCCTATACCCAGCAAAGCCAAGCTCACAGTCAAGTTGCCCAAAGGGGACAACAGCAGCAATTCAAACAGCAGAAGAAGCCAAAAGGCCCGAGAGCTCAACCAGCTCCGCAAGTTCAGCCCCCTCAAGGGCTTTGATTCCTTCCTAGAGAGCTTAGCCTGCCTGCCTCTGAGGGGTCCAGACCCCTAAATATTTCAGGCAGGCTGTGTCATTTTGCCAACAGATGGCACCAAATAACAGCAGAAAATTGGACTCTGTCCATTGTAGGAGAGGGGTACAAGCTTCATTTTCACAGCATGCCCCCTCCTACAATCCTAAGGCAGCTCAATTCCCAGACCTCTGCAGACAATCTCCTGGATCACGAGATCTCAACACTTCTTGCCCAAGGGGCAATAGAGAAAGTACCCATTCTCCAGCAGGGTACAGGGTTCTACTCCCCCTATTTTCTTATCCAAAGAAAACAGGGGGACACAGACCCATTCTAGACCTCAGAGAATTGAACAAGCACCTGTTCCGAGAGAAGTTCAAAATGATTTCTCTAGGAACTCTTCTGCCATACCTTCATAGTCAGGATTAGCTTTGCTCTCTAGACTTTTAAAGGATGCATATACTCACATTCTGATCCATCCAGATCACAGGAAATTCTTAAGATTCCTTTTTAAGGGAAAACACTTCCAGTACAGGGTTTCTTACCTTTGGTCTGGCTTCCGCACCAAGAGTTTTCACGAAATGCATGGCAGTAGTAGCTGCATTCCTGTGAACCCTAGGGATATTCGTCTTCCCTTACTTGGGCGACTGGCTCATTCGAGCCCCCACGGGTGCAGAAGCCAGCTCTGCACTGTCTTGCACAATGCAAATGCTCCACTACTTGGGATTGGTAATAAACTTCCCAAAATCACAACTTGTTCCTTCCCAGTCTCTAGAGTTCATAGGAGCCTGTTTAGATACTAGACAGTCAAGGGCTTTCCATCCACAGGCCCGGTGTCTTTGCATAGTGCAACTAGCTTCTCAAGCAGCAGGAAAATCCTCCCTAACTGCTCGAACTGCTACAGTTACTGGGACACATGGCATCCACAGTTCATGTAGTTTCCTATGCTCGCCTCCACATGCGAGCACCCCAGTGGACCCTATCCACACACAAGCCACGGGACGTCTGTCAGACAAGATATCAAACTCTCATCGACTGATCTTGTCCCGTCCATGGTGGCAGTCACTGGAGAATCTTTTAGTGGGGTCTCCTTTCCAACAACCCCTATTCCAGGCCACCCTAACAGATGCATCACAGGTGGGTTGGGGAGCACACCTTTATCATCTCTCTACCCAGGGCACCTGGACTCCACAGGAGGCTTGTCTTCACATAAACCTCCTAGAATTAAGAGCAATCTATTTAGCTCTTCGAGTATTCCATGCCCAGCTCAGCTACAAGACAGTCCTAGTCCAAACGGACAATCAAGTCGCCATATTCTATGTGAACAAGCAGGGCGGAACAGGCTCTCTGTCGTTATGCAACGAAGCTTTACGACTTTAGGCCCTCGCCAGAGCGCATCAAATCCATCTTCTCGTGGTATATCTTCTAGGCATTCAAAACCTTTGGGCAGACAAATTCAGCGGAGTACTGCTGCCTCACGAATGGTCTCTCCACCTAGACCAGGAGACAAAGATATTTCACATCTCCAGGAACAAGCAGGAATGAGTCTTCACACGTGGGAGACGTCGCCGACGGAGCCCGCACGGGAATGCTCCCCAGCATCCAATCAGAAGGCCTTTGGGAGCATACCCCGCGCCTGCGCGGTGGCTTCCCGCCCTTCCTACTGCCTCTCCCCAGTTTTTCGTTTTCCGCGGAGCAGGCAGGACGTCCCTCCTGCCACCACAGAAATTTTTTTCAGTTTTTCTGTAGTCACGGCTTTCCCGCCGACGGTGGCACCTCCGTGCCCCCCCCCCCTTTCTTTATTTTCCTTTAATTTTCGTCGCCCCCTCCGGGCGCTGAGGACCAGGGCATGGAGCCTTCTTCCCCCCAGCCTCATGGCAGGGAATCCATTTTCCACGTGGACTCCAATGCCTGGTGCCTCTCCCGTGTGGGGCCTGACCCCTCTTTCCCGGATTCCCCGGGCTGCAGTGTCGGCAGAAGACCCCTCCCTCTTTCGGGTATCCCTCGACGATGTCTTCGCGCCCAGGGCGCGGTCGTCGGGTTGTTCTTCTCTCCAAGATCAGGTAACCACACAACAGTCTGTTAAGACTAGCCGAGTCTTGAGGGGCAAGTCTCATGCGAGGCATGGCGACGGCTCCGGCCAACCCCTCAAGTCCTCCTTGGCTGATATACCCCGGCGGGAGTCCTCGGGCTCCAAAGCATTTACGGGGTTTTGGGATGTTCCTGAGGTTCGTTCCTCACAGAACATTCCCGAGCCATGCCCGAGGGAGGTACCCGCCTCGAGCGGTGCCGATTCCCCGGCATCGGCGTCGGCATCGAGTGTTCCACTCTTCGCCAGGGATCGTCAGCCGGTGTCCTCGGCGCCTTCGGGGCCGACTGGCTCGACCGGGTCTGACATCCCTACATCCAAGCCATGCTCGGGCATGGTAGCTGCTTCGGGCAGTATTGAGCCCCCGGCATCGGCGTCGGTGTCGAGCGCTCTGCTCCTCACCGAGGATCGTCGGCTGCTGTCCTCGGCGCCTCCGGGGCCGATCGACTCGGTCCAGTCTGGCGTTCCTCCATCCCTGCCATGTGCGTGGGCGGTGCCCGCTTCGGGCGGTACCGACCCGTCGGCGTCGAGCGTTCCGCTCCTCATCGGGGATTGGCGGCTGAGGTCCTCGGCGCCTCCGGGGCCGACCGACTCGCGCCGGTATGGCCTTCCTAGGGGGCCGGTATCCACCTTGGGCAGTGCCGACCCGTCGGCGTTGAGTGACCCGCTCCCCACCGGGGATCGCCGGCCGCTGTCCTCCCTACCTCGGGGGCCGATCGACTCGACACGGTCTGACGGCCCTACGTTCAGGTCATGCGCGGGGGTAGTACCCGCTTCGAGCGCGCAGGCGTCAGTGGTTCCGCCCCGCGTCGGGGATGGTCATCGGGCCTCCCTCCCCTCGGGGCCGCTCGCTTTGACCCACGCCGGGTCGCCGTTTTCCCAGCCCTGCACAAGGGTGGTACCGGGTTCGAGCGGCGCCGCTCCACCGGCGACGGCAGGGGCGTCGAGCACGAGGGGCCGCCATCGACCTTCCCCGGGGACCTCGGGGTGTGTCGGCCAGCGCTCGGACGACTTCCCGGCATCGACGCGGCCGTCGAGGGCCCCTTTTTTTTCCTAGAGAAGGGGCCTCGGGGCCTTTGACCGCTTCGATCCGATCTGGATCTCCGCCGCCCCGCAACGGTACACCGACGTCGGCACAGGGGCTTTGCACCCCCGCAGGGACTCGTCGTCGGGTGACCGGGGTCCCCTCGGGGACGGGCCGTATGCCCCGGGAGGTTTTCTCTCCGGGTCGAACGGGTGCGAGAGGGAGCCTGGCTTCGTGCAGTGCCCGCCGATCGACATCGGCGCCGGCGTCGGATGACCCCCTCTCCACCGAGCTCCGCCCTCGGGGACCCGTGATGCTCGCGGCACCGATCGGCGCGGTTCTGATCCGCGCTCTGGGTTTTCCACCACCGGCGCGGTCGCCCCCACCGGGGCCCTCTGGAAGGGAGTCGATCTCCTCGCTCGGTTCAATGCCCAGCCTGGAGTCGGTATCCAGCCTTGAAAGCTTGGACACTACACGTCTTGGGATTGGTCCCTGTCCCCTCCCGCGACGCAGAGCGGAGACCACTGGCCCCTGCCCTCCGGCGGCCGCGGAACCGCTTCGATCGCAGGGAGCAGCGCCACCCCCGGGTTCGGGGCCGAGGCCGATTCCTGCGGCGCTGTCGGTGCCATCGACCCCTTCGATGCCTAGTTTGGAATCAATCCCAGGAGCCGACGACGCCATGGGGACTGCCCCGATCCGGGGCGGTTGGTCCCCTCCTATGCCTAGCGGCCATCGGGCCGTGCGGCCTCTGTGTGCCCCGGCAGCCTCCCCCGCCATAACTCTTCCGGCAGAGCCACCTTTTCAGGATTTCCTCCTTGACATGACGGACTTGCTGGCCATCCCTACCCCGAGCCCGGGCCCTGAGGAACAGGCAGCCATGATGCTTCCTCTGCATCCCTCCCTGCAGGATCTCCTGCTGGGGGCTTGGCGGTCGCCTTTGAGGGTTCCGGCACCGTTGCCTGCGATGCAGGCTCTATACCGGGTGCCTCCGTCCCCGGGTTTTCGGCAGCACCAGCTTCCATATCGGTCCATTGTGGTGGAATCGGCGCTGAGGAAGGCCGGAAGCAAGGAGAAGCATGCTTCTCGCCCCCCAGGCCGCGCCTCAAAGACGCTAGATACTCTAGGACGTCAAGCTTTCCAGACGTCTATGCTGACGGCCAGAATTATCTCATATATATTTTATATGAGTCTGTCGCTGCAGGAGGTCACCGAGAGGTTGTCTTAGTTATCCCTCTTCGTATCGGCGACCAAGGCCTTTGAATATTCCCTGCTCCTTTGTCACTGCAGGAATATCTCCGGGTTCCTTTCTCGTGCTTCGCTGGACTCCTTCCAGTCGGTCAGCAGAGCTTCTGCTGTTGCCATTAGAGCACGCCGTACAGCATGGCTGCAGACGTCCGAGTTGTGTAGACAGGCACAGCACTACCTGGGTAATTCTCCCTGCGACAGAGATCACCTCTTCAACAGCGAAGCCTTGCGTCAGGTCGCACAGTGCTTCGCTAACCTTCCCAGGGTTAGCAGCCAGCCTAGGGCCCGGCCCCATGGCGGCGGTAAACGCCTCTCTAGGAAGAGGAAATATCAGACCTCCGCCCACCCTCCAGGCGCGCCCAGGCAAGGGGCCTCTCACCCCGGGTTGATGCCCCCGGGCCCGCGCCAGGACTCTCCTTCTAAGCATTTTTAGGCTCAGGCAGGCGGCTGCCTGCACTTAACCCTCTTATCGGACGTTTAAAAATTGAGCTCTGCTCGGGGGCTCGTTCAGTTGCAAATGGTTCGGAGGCTTATCTAGGGGTTCCGGTATTCTCCTTCCGTTGGTAGGGAGACCACCTCTATTCCGTGATAGCTATGGCCAACGGCCAACTTATTACCCTTCGGTACGTCTCCGAACCCTTCTCAGCCGGTATCCCCCTGCTGATTGCTTCCGTACCAGAATTACCTTCCTGTCCCCCGTCTGTGCGGGGGGGGGGGGGCGAGTTTCTGCGTGCAGGTCCTGGGGACACATATAGGGCCTCCAGCCCCTGTGGCTTTCTACCAGACTGATGCTATCCCCTGTCCCCCACGCTACCGCGCTGTTGGTTCACCGATCTGCCCTTGTCCTCTGGAATAGATCCCTCTACTGACAGATCTTGCTGCCACCTTCCAGGTGGACGCTCTGTGGATCGATGGCAGATCCACCTTACCAGGGTGATGCGCAGGGAGGTAGGCCCCTCGACATACCTGCATTAGTACCGGAGTGGGCGCCCTCATGCCCACCGGCTTAGATATACTAGATATCTCCTGCGCGATAGGCGCATATTGGGGGGATGCCCGCAGTACCTGTGCTATACCGCCTTTTTCCCTATGGCCAGTACTCACGCCCCCCCCCCCCCCCGGGGTCCGGCCAGTCTGCCTGCCTGCCTATTCCTCGATCGGGCCGCGGACTGGTGGTACTCTACCGCTGTGGAGTCTACAGCTCCTTTTCAGTTAGGTCCTCCTCCTAGGGGTTCGGACCCTTGTCTCCCTATCTCTCGCTAGGGTAGCCTGTGTACTCCTTCTGCTCCGGGGTGCACCCCTACTCTTCTCCGGAATGGGCTCTCTGGTTCGGCCTGTCTTCTACTGTTAGTCCTCTGAGTTCTGGACTCTACTCCTAAAGGAGTGCTCAGCTTGCACTAAGCCTCCTGGAAGACCTGCCGTCTTTCTCCTGACCCAGCTGACGCCTGGATCTCCTAGCCTTCCGGATTTGGAGCTTCCTCCTCGCTGCGGCGAAGTTTCCTTGACGACTTCGCTACTGCGTCTACGGTGCCTTCACCACAGGTCTGCTTCCGGCAACCCGGTAGGTAAGCCCTATGGGGTTCCACACCATTACTTCCTTAAAACTTAGTGGCCGGTAAGCTCTACATGGTACTAGGGCATTTGCTCATTAAATGCTTACTGATACTATTTGTGCATCCCTCTGGCTACTCTTCCCGTAGCCTGTTTTTTTTTTTTGCTGTATCTTAATGTTACCTGTTCTGCACTCTAAAGACTCCCTCTGTAGTCTGTAGATTCGCTGTTCCTCTATTCAACTCCTGCCCTCCATCCCTCGGGGGATGCCAGGGATTTAGGCTGGGCGAATGCCATCCCGTCCTGGGCTGCGCTTATGGGACCTCCCCGGGCATCCTAAGCTAGGGAGTCCCCACGTGTGAAGACTCATTCCTGCTTGTTCCTGGAGATAGCACAGTTACTTACCTGTAACAGGTGATCTCCGGAACAGCAGGAATTAGTCTTCACAATCCGCCCACCTCCCCTGGAGTTGTATCTCTTTTTTGTATCTATTCCTTCCTCTCCTCTCCTTCTGGCTCAGCTATGAAACTTGTGGCTTCTGGTTCCCACAACGGTTGCCCAAATATCACCAATCAAAGAATTACTTAGACAGCAGTTGCTTTATCTACAAAGACTTTTATTTCCAGCATCATGCAGAACAGCAAGGTCTGTCTATAGAAATGGCAGACAGTACTTTCTTTCTCTGTGAAGGGGAAGAAAATACTGCCCGCCCTTCCCCTAAAATAACCACCTTATATACATTTCTCCGTGTCTCAAATGTCTACTTCATCTGTTTCAAATTAATTCCAGTGAATCCATCATACATTCTTAAGTGTCAGCAGGGCCCTGCAACACTTTTCCCAGGGGAGAATCTCCTTACATTTGTACATCTGGACCTATCTGGACCTGCACTTAGACCTGCTTATTTATACATGGCCTATGACCTCTATACATCTGGACATGCTTTTAGGTCTATTTATCTATGCATGGCCTGTGACCTTTGACCCTTCCTGTATTTTTCCTCCTCCTTGGCACTAATTGAAACCAGGCAGAGAGTATTTTGTGCTCATTTGTTTGAATTCTTTGCTTGACCTGTAATTTCATGTTAGGCCCATTATTCTGCATACTTCTATCCAGAATATGGTTTCCCAGAATCCTCCATAACAGGCCGCATCCATTTTCTTATGGCAAGCATATACTCTCATACAGCTATTGTCTTCATGTCTGTCTTCTTGTCTTCTGTGCCATCCATCCTCCTGTGTAGTTTCACCAGGCAAGAGTTCAGTCATATAAAGCCAATATATACATATATAAGCAGACCCAAGGCAGACTTTAAATCAAATTTCCCAACATTCTCCACTTTTTTTATTCCTATTTCTTTTTTATGTGGAGGGGCAAAAGTAATCCCACTAAGGGGCATTGATAACAATAACCATTTGAGACAGGGAGGGATGATCAAAAGGGGCAGCTTCTGGTACAGTTCTCGAGATACAACATACATGGTATCGGTGCTTGACTTATCATTCTTTGACAACAAGCAAACAGAATGGATAATACACAACAGACAATAATTGCAAAACAAGCCATACTTAAAAGAATAAGAATGAAAGCTTTTAGGCCTCCTCCGAGTTTGGAATACCAGCAGACAACATTCTAAGAGAATGGAAGACATACAGCTTGCAATAATACTGAACACATCAAATATTCAACAAAGTGATGAAGAAAGCTTTGAAAATGTTACAGCAAAACTTGAGCTGGTGTGGGTATTGCAATTGCTGTAGCCCAAATGGCTTGTAGACTTTCCCAAAAGTCCCAATCAGTCTTAATAGTCTTTATTTTCAGATAATTTGGGCCTGCTTCCCAGCAGTTTTTCAGGACTGCGTCGTGCGCTTCACCTGTCTCTGAAGTTTAAGTGTGGTTGAGTTCAGAGGTCTTGGGGTGGACTGTTCTATCTGGACTATGGCCAACTCCCTCTGCTGGAATCTATGGATTTCAATCGGTGACATGGTTCCAGGTCCCATTCAGAAGAGCAAAATCCAATATTAAATGAAAAGGCTAAAATATTCTAGATTAGATTTTACAATGAGACAATGCAATGTGATAAACATCATTTCATCCATATTTACTTAAGATCATAACTATCTCATATGGTATCAACTGTGTCTCTCAGTTTGATAAACTTCTTGTCTCTCCATCACTGAAGATTCATTTGCTGGTAGGAAATACTCTACTATGCTCATAACTGATCTTTACATATTAATAGATTAGACAAGTTGCAAGCACATATTCTGCAAGTTTGGCAAGTTTCAGAATTACCCCAATTTTTATTTGTGAAAATTTGTCATCAAATCATCCCTCTTTTTACTCCTGCATGTCTGGCCAGGACATACAAAGGCAAAATGAGGCAAAAAGCATTTGGAAGTACCACATGGCCAGTATGGATGTTCCAAAGCATATCAGGGTTCAAAATGCACCTAGCCTGTCTCCAGGTGTCTATTTCCAATTATTGAATATGTGTTGGGGCTTAAATGACTTCCTGAATTAAAGATTCTGGAGACAGCATAGTTGAATAAAATTTGTTTACATGTTCATTAGACAGACATGTCACTCTAAATAACCTTCATCAGTTTAATGTCCATTAGAGTACCACCTCTTAATTGGCATGCTAAGAACATCAAACAATTGTTAGAAAAACTTAGTATTATGGTAAACAAATAGTATAGAGAAAATATAAACTTGGATTCTTCTTAATGAATATAACAACATGAGTAAACAGTGTCTTTTTTTTTTTTCACCAACTTAATTGGTATGGTTCAAAAATGGACATATGTGCTCATTCAAAATAGCAATTGTCTTAAACAATCTGAATAAAGTCCCTACAGTATAAAAAGATTATTTTTGTAACATTTTATAACGGCAGGACAAATCATGATTTTTAACATGACAGCCACATGTCTCTCTCTCACGTATGGCATAGAATCTATTGTATATACTGTTCTCAGTGAAAGTGCTGAACAAGGCAAAATAATTATCCTGAGTCTTTCATTACACTGATACTGTTGCCTGTCAGGTGGAGACTTCAAGTCAGTGCTTGGGCTAGCTTCACCTTACCGGCATGCTATCTCAGGAAATGCAAATGAATAACAGAACTAGACAGACATGTTAAAAAAAACAAACTTCTGTATCAGAGAAAGTGCTGTAGGAGACTTTGTCTAATCAATTCAACTTAATGTTATTGTTTTATGTGTAAATAACTTTACAAATATTCTCATATTTTTCTGGGAACTAAGCTCCATTTTTTCCACCAAATTTGTTTTGCAAGTGTGTAAGCTAAAGTAAATTTGTATGTCATAGTGCTACAATATAGTGTATTCCTAAAATTGAAACTTAAAAAAAATCTTTCAAAACAAAGTACACTGTTTTTTTTCTCTGGACCCCAACATATAAAATTCAAATAGAGAAAAATAGATTAATTTATCCTAAAATTCAGCAACTCCCATGTTACTGTCCTTAGTCATTAGTCATTAGCACTGAGCTTAAGAATACAAACACTCCTTTTCACATTTAAATTGAATGAGACTGGTGTCAAACGGAACTGCAAACTAAACAGTAGATCTCTCTTTCTGTCCTTTAAACAAGAATTAAAATAAAAGTTACAGCTCTTTTGGATGTATGAACAATAAGTATGTCCTCAATATATAAAATTCAATTTTACTTTTAATTTTGCTTGATCAAAACCAAACATATAACTTCTCATTCACTCGGTAATCAAATCACTTCTAAGTAGCATTGTCCTGTCAGGGCCGTCAAACCCCCACTCTAAAGGGCAAAGGACAACAGAAACAGATTCTCCAATGCCTTGATTGTTTGATCTAACATCTGGGAGCACTTAAGCACGGCAACCCATCTGATCAGAGTAGAGAGGCTTTCCTGAGAGACTTCATTAAAGCATTCCCCTTTGGGAAATCCCAAAAAGCAATATACCTTTAAGCTTGAGAAACTCAGGACCTTTTTTTTAAAAAAACAAGTAAAAAGTATTTTCTTCATAATCTTATATAAGGATTTTCTCCAACAATGTTATACTAAGTAAACATCTTTGCATCACAAGGTTACATATTTTCTTAACTTTTAGAGCTATTTTCCTTGGTTGCAAAATCCAGCTGTAATCTTTTTCCTTTATTATTAGTTTGATCTTAAATTTGTAAAGTCATAAGAACATGACAAAACTGATCTTGTATCACTTAGTCAAAACTAATCTTAGCATCACTACGGTTTTTTATTAATCTCTGGTTAATTAGGATCTTCCACATTTGTTAACACATTCATAGAAATTCGTTCTGCATTGTGTACAACTGCCCTATGACCTATCACAGACCCAGGCAGAGCTATTTAATCTTCTGACACACAGAGAACAGCAGACAAATTTTTTCTTAACTCAGATCCCAAATTTAAAAAATAAAACTTACACATATGGATCAGATTTATTTACTGCACACAAACATGCACAGGGGAATTTTCAGGCTGTACTTGTCTACCAGTCATATCACTGCACACAATAGCTGGCAGTTCAGAATAAAACACTGTCAATTATCTGTGCGGTCTGCTTCTAAGATTCTCACTTCAGTGTACAATACATTCAGATCCCAATCCACTAACTCAGAAAATCCATTTCATGTTACAATATATTCAGACAGACAGGAAAAAAACTAGCTGTCTCAGCACATCAATTACTAAAGCAGATCCTGGAAGATTTTTCGTTGTTTTCAATGTTCTAAAGAAGACAGGAAAGACTTGGAAGAATAGAGACAGATAAACAAACACCGCTTAGCACTTGCGTTCAAGGGACTCCGGGCCAACGGTTTTACCCTCTCCAGAGACTGGGGCATCTTACAAGCACATGAATATTGTAAAAGAAAATAAAAGCAAACACATACGCTCTCCAGAAATTCCACACTTAGTTCAACTTCAAGCTTGAAGCTCCAATAGTTGCCCACTGTTTTAAGCATAGCCATAAGTTTTCAGATCTACGCTGTTTTGCGATCGAACAGGTACTTACAGGGAAAAATGGCCGGTCTCGTACACAGACGCTAACAATTCAAGAACAAAAATGGATCTTTCATTTGGGTACAGTTGGCGATTTGGGACTTAACAATTGTATAGAATGGCGAGCATGTTTATAATTTATATCGCCATTACTTGGTCCCTTTAACAAGCAACTTTCACCTGATTGGTTGGGTCTACGCAATCCCGCCATTATAAACAGATGTCGGGAACGGGATAGCGCATGCGCGGATGCTTGATGCACTCTTTAGAAGTTGTAATGGTGAAACACACAAGATTTGAATGAGGGTTCATCCACCGCCATTTAAGAGGTGAGCTACGATCTTTTTGTGATTTTGAATAGCATGACAGAGGTCATTAATATTGAGGTGCTCGCAGTTGAATTTCAACTCTCTTGTCAATTCACAGAACATGCTGCTGTATGCGAACTCCCCCTGAAGAAATTAGGGGACTGCTTTTCAAAGAAAATACAGCTAAGTTAAGCACAGTTTCTCAGTTACAAAATGCTGTGGAATGACAGTTTTATTAAAACAGGAAGAGTCAGATTTATAGGATAAGCACAACAAAATAAGAAAACAGTGAATGTTTTGAAGGTCATTGATGCGATCTGGCGCACAGTTCGGGGAATAACATTCCCGACGTGGCAGCTGTAAGTCTGAGACCTATATTCACTGGGCTACATATGTCTGCAAAAACCTATTGATACAGTGGAGGGAATACATTTGAACAGCAAGGTCTGTCTATAGAAATGGCAGACAGTACTTTCTTTCTCTGTGAAGGGGAAGAAAATACTGCCCGCCCTTCCCCTAAAATAACCACCTTATATACATTTCTCCGTGTCTCAAATGTCTACTTCATCTGTTTCAAATTAATTCCAGTGAATCCATCATACATTCTTAAGTGTCAGCAGGGCCCTGCAACACTTTTCCCAGGGGAGAATCTCCTTACATTTGTACATCTGGACCTGCACTTAGACCTGCTTATTTATACATGGCCTATGACCTCTATACATCTGGACATGCTTTTAGGTCTATTTATCTATGCATGGCCTGTGACCTTTGACCCTTCCTGTATTTTTCCTCCTTCTTGGCACTAATTGAAACCAGGCAGAGAGTATTTTGTGCTCATTTGTTTGAATTCTTTGCTTGACCTGTAATTTCATGTTAGGCCCATTATTCTGCATACTTCTATCCAGAATATGGTTTCCCAGAATCCTCCATAACAGGCCGCATCCATTTTCTTATGGCAAGCATATACTCTCATACAGCTATTGTCTTCATGTCTGTCTTCTTGTCTTCTGTGCCATCCATCCTCCTGTGTAGTTTCACCAGGCAAGAGTTCAGTCATATAAAGCCAATATATACATATATAAGCAGACCCAAGGCAGACTTTAAATCAAATTTCCCAACAAACTCAACTGGGGAGAGGCAGTAGGAAGGGCGGGAAGCCACCGTGCAGGCGCGGGGTATGCTCCCAAAGGCCTTCTGATTGGATGCTGGGGAGCATTCCCGTGCGGGCTCCGTCGGCGACGTCTCCCACGTGTGAAGACTAATTCCTGCTGTTCCGGAGATCACCTGTTACAGGTAAGTAACTGTGCTATCTGGGAGACTCCAGACATAGACCTCTTTGCAAGTCCACTGAATGACAAAATTCCCCGGTTCTGTTCCAGGATTCCGGCTCTCAATTGCCAGGCAAGGGATGTCTTCCTCCTTCACTGGGGTCAGGACTTCCTCTGACTTCCCACCTATTCCCCTCATCCCCAAAACACTCTTCAAGCTTCAGAGAGACAGAGGTCGTATGATCCTCATAGCGCCACAGTGGCCACGCCAAACGTGGTATCCCCTGCTTCTCAAGCTGTGCCTCTGGAGTTAGGGTGTGCTCCAGATCTCCTTTCCCAAGAGAGCGGAACCCCATGGCACCCGAATCCCCAGTCCCTGCATCTCACGGCCTGGTTGCTGAAAGCTCAAATCTTCAGGATCTCAACCTTTCCCAGCAGGTAAAGGATATCTTTCAGGCTTCTAGAAAACCTTCCACAAGACGATCTTACGCCTTCAAGTGGAAACGTTTTACTATATGGTGTTCCCAGAAGGGGTTAAAGCCCCTGGTGATACCTTTGGAAGCGATACTAGAGTATCTACTTCATTTATCAAATTCTGGTCTAAAGATCAATTCAATAAGAGTCCATCTTAGCGCAATTACAGCTTCCTATAAGCCTCTAAATGGACAACCAATTTCCTCTCATCCTCTCGTATCCAGATTTATGAGAGGTCTTCTATTAACAAAACATCCCATCAAATCACCACCGGTGGCATGGGATTTAAATATAGTTCTCGGGCAGCTCATGAAACCGCCCTTTGAACCTTTATCACTACTACCCTGATGTTCTTGTCCTGGAAGGTCATCTTCCTAATTGCAATCACCTCTGCACATCGCATTTAGTGAACTGCAAGCGTTAGTGGCTGATCCTCCTTGCACTAGGTTTCACCATGATAAGGTTGTCCTCAGAACTCATCCACACTTTATGCCAAAGGTGGTTTCGCCTTTTCATTTAAATCAATTGATTTATCTTCCTGTATTCTTTCCGAGGCCTCATGCTTCTAATGCAGAGAAGAACCTTCACACTTTGGACTGTAAAAGAGCCTTAGCTTTTAATCTACAAAGAACACAGCAACATAGAAAGTCTTCTCAACTTTTTATTGCTTTTGATGCTAGTCATTTGGGACCTCCAGTCTCCAAGAGGACTTTATCCAAATGTATTGCACAATGCATATCCTTTGCTTTTGAAAGTAAGTGTCTTCCTCTTCAATGCCATGTCACAGCTCATAATGTGAGAGCCATGGCAGCCTCTATGGCTAACCTTCACTCTGTGTCTATTGATGACATTTGTCGAGCAGCCACCTGGGGTTCGGTACATACCTTTACAGCCCACTACTGCCCAGATAAAGCCTCCTGTCGGGATGCCTTCTTTGGCCAGGCTGTTCTTCAAAATCTCTTTCAAACTTAATGCAACTCCCACCCACCAACCCTGGTAGTATGCCAGAGATCCATGGGAGGAAGCACGGCCCACCTCACTATAGGTGGCAGCTTCCTGGGGTCATCTCCCTGGCATCTTCAGCTAGGGAGTCCCCCATATGTGAAGACTACAATATCCAGGAACAAGCAGGAATGTAGTCATCACATATGAGTATTGTCGGTACCGACGGAGCCTGCACGGGAACGCTCCCCAGCGTCCAATTAGAAAGCTTTTGGGAGCATCCCACAGCGCCTGCGTGCTGCCTTCCCGCCTTTCCCAACTGCCTCTCTCCAGTTCTTCTTTTTCCGTGGAGCCAGCAGGTTGTTGTTCCTGTCACCGCAGAAGAATTCTTTCTTTCTTTCTTTTTTGTGGTCGCATCTGCCTTCCTCAACGCTTTACCGGTACCGCCGGTTTTTTCTTATTATTTTCTGTCTTTAAAAAAAAATAAATAATAATATACTAGGACTTTTCCTATTTTTCCCAGGTGCATGCGCCTTTTTGAGCCTTAGGCCCAAAATGTTTTTCCTACTATGAAGAAACCTGCCTCAGGTTTCAAAAACTGCATCAAGTGTGGCGGTACCATTTCCGTCACCGACACCCATGAATGGTGTCTAAAATGTTTAGGTCCTGACCACTCTATCACGGATTGTATGTCCTGTGCCATGATGTCTAAAAGAGGTCGGCAGAACCGTGCTGCTAAGCTCAGTACCCTATTTCCCTCTGATGCAGCTTCGGTGGCAGCGACGTCTTCCAGGGCTTCCTCTTCCTCACGTGGATCTCAGGTAACTAAACATAAGTCCAGCCGGTCCTCAAAGGGTAGATCTCCTTCTAAGCATCGAGATGCCTCTGGCGTTGCCCTTGAGGATTCTGCACCGGCAAAATTGCCCCGGCGGGAGGCTTCGGCTTCCAAAGCATTATCAGGGCTCCAGGATGTTCTCGAGGCCTCGACCTCGGCAGAACTACTGGTGCCATGCTCTGGGGTACCGGCAGTCTTCTCCAGTACCGACATCCAGGCATCGGCAGCGTTGATAGACCAGAGAGCCCTGGCTATTGAGCGCAGTCTGGCGTCTCTCCTTGTGGCATCGACGCCCTCGGAACCGCGACAGACAATCTGGCCGGTTCCGGCCTTGGTGTCGGTACCGGTACCGATAGCATCGGCATCGGTGTCTGCTTTGCTGGTACCCAGTCATCCGATGCCCTTAGGTACCGATACCCCGGTACCGATTACTCCCGGTACCGACTTCGGTCGGTACGGGTATCGGGCTCTTCAAGAGCATTCGGACAGACGGTACTTCGAGTCCTCAGAAGAATCTGAGGATTCTGAAAGTTCTGTCAATGCAGGAATGCTTCTCCCAGAGGAGCCCTCCTCCCCTAAGCGCAGGATGTCTCCTCCAGAGGATATTTCCTTCCAGGATTTTATCAGGGAAGTGGCTCAGGGTCTGTCCATTACTGTGGCCCCTGAAACAGAGCCAAGAGCTAAGGAGTTGGAAGTTTTACAATATCCCGAAACTCCTAAGGAGGCAGCTACCTTGCCCATTCATGAGATTTTGCATAATCTCATGTTAAGGATCTGGGAAACACCTCTTACCACCTCTCCTCATTCTCACAGACTGGATACTCTGTATCGAGTCCCTCCTTGTCCTGGTTTCCAGAAAACTCAGCTTCCTCACCACTCTGTTGTAGTGGAATCAGCTATGAGAAGGATCAAGAGTGCAAAGAGACATGCCTCTAATCCTCCAGGACGTGAGTGCAGAACCCTGGATGCTTTTGGACGTCGTGTCTTCCAAGCTTCCATGCTTTCTGCCTATAGTCTTTACATAGGAATGTTCCTGAAGGAGTTCACAGATGATTTAGAGGCCTTGAGTCCTATTCTTCCTGAGGATAGAAGACAGGATTTTCTCACATTGGTCAAACATGCCCAGGATGTTTCCAAATTTAGCAACCGTGCAGCCTTTGACTGCTTTGAGTGCATAAGCAGAACCTCTGCCATTGCCATAGGTGCACGTAGAATTGCTTGGCTCCAGGCATCTGATCTGGAGCTCTGGGTACAAGACAAATTGGGAAATATCCCTTGTACTGGTGAGAGCCTGTTTGGTAGAGATTGGCAGGAAAAGGCCAATGAGTTGGTGCTGACAACTCTACCTTGCATAAATTATCCAAGTCCACAGCTGATCCTGCTAGAAAGAAATCGTTCAAGAAACCATTCTTTTCTAAGATGAAAAGATATTATCCTGCTTATGCTCAGCAGGGACGTTCTGCAGGTCAGCTTGTCAGGAAAGGTCAGCAACCACCCAAGCAGAGGAAAGCAAAGACTTCTAAGCCTCAACGGTCTCGGCAGTCTCAGCCTCCACAAGGCCTTTGACTTTCAGCTAGAGAACTTAGCCTTCCTGGCTCTCGTAGGACCAGAGCCTTCCACCATTCCAGGAAGGTTATGTTACTTTGCCCCCAGATGGGGGCAGATAACAGCAGAGCATTGGACACTTTCCATCATAAAGGAGGGGTACAGGCTTCATTTTTCAAGCATGCCCCCTCCCACAATAATAAGGTAGTTCAATTCTCCGACACCTCATCAACCTGTTAGGTCAGGAGGTCTCTATCCTTCTTGCCCAAGGGGCGATAGAAGAAGTAACCATTCCTCATCAGGGTATGGAGTTTTATTCCCCCTATTTCCTTATCCCAAAGAAAACAGGGGGATACAGACCTATCTTGGACCTCAGAGAATTGAACAAATTCCTTGTCAAAAAGAAATTCAAGATGATTTCTCTCGGAACTCTGCTGCCATACCTTCAGAGTCAGGATTGGCTTTGTTCTCTAGATCTCAAGGATGCGTACACCCATGTTCTCATCCATCCAACCCACAGAAGGTTCCTTCGGTTCCTTTTTCAGGGAAAGCACTACCAATACAGGGTGCTTCCCTTTGGCCTGGCTTCAGCACCAAGGGTGTTCACGAAATGCATGGCTGTTGTAGCAGCATTTCTCCGCACTCTAGGGATATTCGTCTTCCACTACTTAGACGACTGACTCATTCGAGCCCCAACAGAGTCAGAGGCCAGGACATCTCTATTCTGCACAATGTGTATCCTTCAGTATTTGGGTCTGGTAATAAACATCCCAAAATCCAGTCTAACTCCCACTCAGTCTCTGGAGTTCATAGGAGCTTTGCTGGATACCAGAAAGGCAAGGGCCTACCTCCCCCAGGCCCGCTGTCTTCGCTTGGTGCAGTTAAGCTCGAGAAATGTTACAACTACTAGGCCACATGGCATCCACCGTGCATGTGGTGCCCTATGCTCGCCTCCATATGAGGGCAGCCCAGTGGACTTTATCCATCTCAATGGACCCAGGCATCAAGATGCCTGTCAGACAAAATAGCAAACACAAGTCGCCTTATTTTGTCCCTCCAGTGGTGGAAATCCACTCAAAACCTGTTGCTGGGGTCCCCTTTTCAACAACCTTTACCCCAAGCAACTCTCACAACAGATGCTTCTCCGATGGGTTGGGGAGCTCATCTGCAAGACCCCTCCACCCAAGGCACCTGGTCTCCACAGGAGACTCATCTACATATCAATCTATTGGAGCTCAGAGCAATCTTCCTTGCTCTTCGAGTGTTCCATACCCTGCTCAGCTACAAGACGGTCCTCATTCATACGGACAATCAGGTAGCCATGTTCTATGTGAACAAGCAGGGGGGAACAGGTTCTCTGTCGCTTTCCAGTGAAGCTTTGTGACTATGGGCCCTCCCCAGAGAGCATCAGATTCATCTCCTGGCAGTGTTTCTTTCAGGCATACAAAACTCTTGGGCAGACAGACTCAGTCGAGTTCTGCTTCCACACGAGTGGTCTCTGCATGCAGACCAGGTGACCAAGATTTTTCAAATTTGGGGAACCCCGGACATAGACCTCTTTGCAAGGCCGTGGAATGCCAAACATCCCCGGTTCTGTTCCAGAATTCCGGCTCAGGGCGCTCAGGCCAGGGATGCTTTCCTCCTTTACTGGGGTCAAGACTTCCTGTATGCCTTTCCACCCATTCCCCTAATTCCCAAAACCCTGCTCAAGCTTCAGAGAGACAGAGGCCATATGATTCTCATAGCTCCACATTGGCCACGGCAAGTGTGGTACCCTCTGCTTCTACATCTCAAGCTCCCTCCCTGGAGTTAGGGTCTGCTCCAGATCTCCCATCTCAGGAGGACAGAATGTTATGGCATCCCAATCCCCAGTCTCTGCATCTCAGGGCTTGGTTGCTGAAGGCCTAGATCTCCATGATCTTAATCTCCCTCAGCAAGTAAAAGATATTCTTTTTACTTCCAGGAAAACTTCCACAAGACGCTCTTATGCTTTCAAGTGGAAAAGGTTTACCATATGATGTTCGCAAAAGGGTCTTAACCCCCTTGCGATGCCTCTGGAATCATTGCTGGAATATCTCCTTCATTTATCCAATGTAGGACTTAAGACTGACTCAGTAAGGGTCCATTTGAGTGCTATTACAGCTTCCTTTAAGCCTCTAAATCAGGGGTCACCAACCTGCGGCCCACGGGCCGCATGCGGCCCACGAGGTCCCTTCGTGCGGCCCGGGAGGCTCTACCCCGGTTAACATTACGTGCGGCCCGCCAAGGATTCCCGCCATTGTATCCACGTGCTCGCAGCTCACCGACGACCACCTGCAAGCGTCCCTTCTCCTGTCAGTGTCATCTGTTAAGCCGGACTTTAAGCGTTTGTCTGCTAGCATGAATCATCAGCCATCTCATTAAATTCAATAAAGGTGATCAGCCATTGTTTTCATAATTTTGCGTTAGTTGTTTTTTTTCGCGGGGGCGGGGAGAAGGGGGGTGCGGCCCGCAAGGCTCCCGGTAGTCGGCTGTGCGGCCCGCGGCCCTCTGGAGGTTGGTGACCCCAGCTCTAAATGGACAGCCTATTTCCTCTCATCCTCTTATAGGAAGATTTATGAGAGGCCTTCTTATAACTAAGCCTCCCATTAGGCCACCACCGGTGGCATGGGACTTAAACCTGGTTCTTGGGCAGCTCATGAAGCCACCCTTCGAACCTTTAGCTACTACCTCCTTGAAATTCCTTTCATGGAAGTTTATCTTTCTTATTGCAATCACATCAGCACGTCGCATTAGTGAGACGCAAGTGCTAGTAGCTAATCCACATTATACAAGGTTCCATCATGACAAGGTAGTCCTTAGGACTCATCCACACTTTATGCCAAAGGTGGTCTCGCCTTTTCATCTGAACCAAGCGGTCTACCTACCTGTGTTTTTTCCAAGGCCTCATGCATCAAATGCAGAGAGGAATCTTCATACCTTGGACTGTAAAAGAGCTTTAGCCTTTTACTTACAAAGAACACAGCAACATAGAAAGTCCTCTCAACTCTTTGTTGCTTTTGATCCTTCTCATTTGGGACTTCCAGTCTCCAAGAGAACACTATCTAACTGGATTTCTCAGTGTATTTCCTTCGCCTATCAGAGTAAGAACCTTTCTCTGGAGGGCCATGTCACAGCTCACAATGTGAGAGCCATGGCAGCCTCAATGGCTCATCTGCACTCTGTCTCTATCGACGACTTCTGTCGAGCAGCCACTTGGGCCTCGGTTCATACCTTCACAGCCCATTACTGCTTGGACAAGGACTCCTGCCGGGATGCCTTGTTTGGTCAGGCTGTTCTTCAACACCTGTTCCATACCTAATCAACTCCTACCCACCATCCCTGGTAGGATACCAGAGATTCATTGGGGGAAGTGGAGCCCTTCTCAGGGACACACAACTTCTGGGGTCTCTCCCTGGCATCTAAAGCTAGGGAGTCCCCATATGTGATGACTACATTCCTGCTTGTTCCTGGAGATAGCATAGTTACTCACCTGTAACAGGTGATCTCCGGGAACAGCAGGAATTTAGTCCTCACAACCTACCCACTTCCCCTAGGAATTGTATCTCTCTATCTCTTTCCCTTTCCCTCTCTCTCTCTCTTTGTCTCAGCTTCAAAGCTCAACTGGAGAGAGGCAGTTGGGAAAGGCGGGAAGGCAGCACGCAGGCGCTGTGGGATGCTCCCAAAAGCTTTCTAATTGGACGCTGGGGAGTGTTCCCGTGCAGGCTCCGTCGGTACCGACGATACCCATATGTGAGGACTAAATTCCTGCTCTTCCCGGAGATCACCTGTTACAGGTGAGTAACTATGCTTTCCTGCTTGTTCCTGGAGATAGCGTAGTTACTCACCTGTAACAGATGATCTCCGGGGACAGCAGGAATTTAGTCTTCACAGCCCACCCACCTCCTCTAGGAGTTGTCTCTCTATCTCTCTGTCTCTTTCCTATCTCCCTCTATCCTTTCACTCAGCTACAAACTTAACTGAAGAGGAACAGTTGGAAAGGCGGGAAGGTAGCGCGCATGTGCTGAAGGATGCTCCTAAAAGCATTCCTCTTGGATGCTGGGGAGTGTTCCCGCGCAAGCTCCGTCAGTACTGGCGATACCCATATGTGAAGACACAATTCCTGCTGTTCCCAGAGGTCACCTGTTACAGATGAGTAACTATGCTATGTTAAAATCACCAAGAATAAGGGAGGGGAAAGATGAATCCAGAAAAAGAGAAAGCCATGAGTCAGTTGTTGAGAAAGTTTGAAGTGGGCTTGTCTGGGTGTTGATAAATAGAGGCTATTCAGAGAGGTAGTGGATAAAAAATACTGATTAAGTGAACTTCAAAAGAGGGAAAGGAGTGAGATTGAGCAGGACAGGTTGAAATGGGCAGGAATTAGAGAGTAGAAACCGAACACCACCACCTTGGCCAGTAGGACAATGCATGTGGGAGACAGAGGGCAGCGATGGAAGCTGAGTCATAAGGCGTAGGACTGTGGCGAGAAAAAAAAAGATAACAATTAGATAACAATTTATATAAGACCTGGACAATATGGGTAGTCTCTCAGACATTAATAACATACTCCTCAGTGGTAAGAGATCTACCTCTGTATGGAACCTCACTACTACTGCTGTGTCTTCCTGATTTCCTCTCGCTATATTTCCTATCTCTTTTCTATCTTATAGATGGCGTTCTTGTCATGTATTCTGTATTGATGTATTATTGTAAACCGTATATCAAATGTAACATATGTCGTCAGCCACTTTGATTTAAGGATAAGGTGGTATATAAAACTGGATGGATAAATAAATAAAATAAATAAGAACATTATATTACTACTACTACTAAGCATTTATAAAACGCTACCAGGCGCACGCAGCGCTGTACAATGAAAACAAAAAGACAGTCCCTGCTCAAAAGAACTTACAATCTAAAAAGATAAAGCTTGTAAAGGAGTAGAAAAAAGATAAGGACACGAGCAGGAAAGACAGGACAAAGGAAAGAGGTAAGAACAAGTGTAAGAGGAAGAAAGAAAGGTGAAATAAAAGCGCTCTCTCTCTCTCTCTCTCTCTATATATATATATCTATATATATATATATATATATATATATATATACTGGATCAGACTAAGGTCCATCAAGCCCAGTATCCTGTTTCCAACAGTAATACAAGTACCTAGCAGTTTTCCCAAAAGACACACAATGCTTCTATTCCACAATGCAGGTTCCACACTGCTTGTATTGGGGCAAGCAGTGGATTTCCTGGGTCCCCTTTAATAATGGTTTATGGACCTTTCCTCCAAGAACTTGTTTAAACCTGGCTACACTAACAGCTTTTACTACATCCTCCGGTAAAGAATTCCAAAGTTTGATTACACGTTGAGTGAAAAAATATTTTCTCTTATTTGGCTTAAATAGGTTACCCTGTAAGTGTCATTGCATGTCCCCTAGTCTTTCTATATTTTGATGACGTAAACAATCTATCTACGTTTACTCGTTCCACTCCATTAATTTATAGATCTCTATTATATCTCCCCTCAGCTATCTCTTTTCCAGGTTGAAGAGCCCTAACCTTTTTAGACTCTCCTCATAGGGGTATCCATCCCCTTTACCATTTTGGTGGCTCTTCTCTGTATCTTTTCTAATAATGGTATATCTTTTTTAAGATACGGCGACAAGAATTGCACACCATATTCAAGGTGCGGTCGCACCATGGAACGATACAGGGGCATTATAATATCCTTTGTTTTATTCTCCATTCCTTTCTTTGATACCTAGCATTCTATTTGCTCTCTTGGCTGCTGCTGCACAATGGGCGGAGGGTTTCAACAGTTATCCACGATGACGCCTAAATCTTTTTCCTGGGTGGTGGTTTGGGGGGTTCTTTCCTAGGGGCATAACTTTGCACTTGTCCACAGTAAATTTCATCTGCTGTTTCGATGCCCAGCCTTCCAATTTATCAAGGTCCTCTTGCAATTTTTCATAATCCTCATGGATTTTAACAATTTTGAATAATTTTGTCATCTGCAAATTTGTTTGCCTCACTTGTTGTTCCCATTTCCAGGTCATTAAAAAGCAGAGGACCCAGCACAGATCCTTGGGCTACTCTACTATTCACCTTTCTCCATTGGGAAAATTGGCCATTTAGCCCTACCCTCTGCTTTCTATATTTTAGCCAGTTCCTGATCCACAATACTACTCTGCCTCCTATCCCATGACTTTTTAATTTCACCAAGTCTCTGAGGGACCTTGTCAAAAGGCTTTCTGAAAATCCAGATACACTATTGCAACATCATCACCTTTGTCTACCTGTTTGTTCACACCTTCAAAAAAACATAAAAGATTAGTAAGACCAGACCTTCCTTGGCTAAAGCCATGTTGACTGTCTCCCATCAAGCCATGACTATCTACATGTTCAGTAATTTTGTTCTTTATAATGGTTTCTACCATTTTTCCCAGTACTGCGAGCACTTCAACAATAATAGTAGTGAACTAGGCAAGCCCTCGCAACAGGCATCCCCTACAATGTAAACACCAATCATTATCCTTTCTCAGTACACCTCATATGTATATAGTGTACCCTTTTTTCCAAGTTGCATTTCCTGTTTAATGTAATGACCAGACATATTTAAGTTGTCGGATCTTTCTGTTCCATGTGAACCGCGCTGATGGCAAATAGTGCGGTATATAAGAAATGTAAATAAATAAATAAATATAATACTGACATCAGACTCACCGGTCTGTAGTTTCCTGGATCACCCCTGGAAACCTTTTTAAAAATTGGCATTACATTGGCCATTCTCCAGTCTTCAGGTACTTCCGATGATTTTAATGATAGTTCACAGATTACCAATAGTAGTTCTGCAGTCTCAACTTTACATTCTTTCAACATCCTCGGATGTATACCTATCCGGTCCAGTTGTAATACATTTTCCCGGATTATCAATATTTCTTTCATTTCTTCTGATATTTCACCTTTAAATACCGTTTCAGGCATGGGTAACTTCCCTACATCATCTTCAGTAAACACCGAAAAAGAGAATTCATTCAATCTCTCCGCTATAGCCTTGTCCTCCCTTAGTGCCCCTTTTACCCTGCCATCATCCAATGGTCCAACTGACTGACAGGTATTTTGCTATAAATTACTTGAAAACGTTTTTATGCATTTTTGCTTCCAAGGCAAGCTTCTTTTCAAATTCTTTTGTCTGCCTTATCAATGCCTTGCATCTAACTTGCCAGTGCTTATGTTTCCCGTTTTCATCATTTGGCTCCTTTTTTCATTTCCTGATGTAAATCTTTCACCTCTGCAGCTGTTTCTCTTAGGTTTCTCATACCTATTTTTCTCATTTTATAATAGTCTTTCTTTTGAAAGTTAAAGGTAGTATTGTGAATGTTCCTTGTTGTCCTCCTTCCATTTATTAAATCAAACACAATCGTGCTATGATTGCTATTGCTAGGTGGCCCCAACACCCTTATCTCTTGCACCAGATCCTGTGTTCCACTAAGGCCTAGGTTCAGAGTAGCTTCCCATCTTGTCAGTTCATCTCCAAAAAGCAGTCATTTTTCTGGGAACAAGCAGTAAGTCAGCCCTCACATATCAGTGACATTTGTGCCAACTGAGCAGGCTCAGTTGGTACAAAGAAAGCCTTTGGGAGATATACCACAAAGAAAGCCTTTGGGAGATGTACCACACAAGCATGGTCCCCTTCTCGCCTAAGAGTGCCATCTTGCCTCAGAGTACACATCTGCGCACTTTTGTCACACTATCATCTTGTCGAGGGCAAGCCCCTCTCTGCTCAGCTCCTCGTGACTCAATTCTTGAGGGGCTTACTACTCTCTAAGCTACCCATTTGTCCCCCGGCAGCGGAGTGGCATTTCAATATTCTTGCAATACTCACTGCGCTACCGTTCAAGTCTCTTGGCTCGTGCCTCCTTAAATATGTACCTGGAAGGTGGTCTTCCTCATGGTGCTCACCTCGGCTTGCAGGGTCAGCGAGCTCCATGCCCTGGTGGCTTACCCACCTTATACAAGGTTCTACAATAACAGGGTCATGCACCGCAAACACCCCAGGTTTCTTCCAAAGGTGGTGTCCCCATTCCACCTCAACCAGGAAGTGGTGCTGCCTACATTCTTCCCTGCAGCTCCATGTCAGAAGGACAGAGGCTGCTCTCCGTACTCTGGACTGTAAGCGAGCCCTGTCCTGTCTGAAGCATACTCAGGCCCACCGTCGCTCCTTACAGCTCTTCATCCCCTAAGATCCAAATATGTCGGGGACAGCGGTCTCTAAGTGTACCCTGTCCATCTGGGTGGCGGACTGCATTGTACTTGCTTAATGAGCAGGCTGGTCTTTCGCTGGAGTGTCCGGTTACAATGCACAGCGTTGGGTCATAGCAGCCTCTGTGACAAACCTGCGCTCCGTCCCCTTGGCGGAAATCTGCCAGGCTGCCACCTGGTCCTCAGCCCATACTTTTGCGGCTCATTGCTGCCTAGAGAGGGAGTCCCATTGGACAGTGCCTTTGGCCAGGCAGTACTCCATTGTTTGTTTGGGCTGTAAGGCAACTCCTGCCCTCTGGCCCTTTGTTGTGTTCAAGCTACCAGAGATCTGGTTCCTCACTTGACACTTGGGGCCACTCATGAGTTTGGTGTCCTTGACTCAGTTGCTGCTTCTCACAGTTCATCTCTTTTCTGGTCACCCGTGGCTTTTTACAGGTTTTTTACTATAGCCTTATAGCTAGGGAGTCCCATATTTGAAGACTGACTTTCTGCTTGTTCCCAGAGAAAGCATAGCTACTCACCTGTAACAGGTGTTCTCCGGTGACAGCAGGAATCAGTCCTCACAATCTTCCCTCCTCCCCGTGGAGTTGCTTTTGTTTTTGCCGTCTTGAACTATGTTATCATAATGAGGCAAGATGGCATCTTTAAGCAGGGAGGGGGCCATGCAGGTGTAGTACATCTCCCAAAGGCTTTCTTTGAAAGCTGGAGAGAGGTTACTGCATGGGCTCCTTCGGCACCGAAGTCACCCATATGTGAGGGCTGATTCCTGCTGTCCCCGGAGAACACCTATTACAGGTGAGTAATTATGCTTTATTTCATCTAGAAAATTTATCTCCCTAGCATGTCCTGCAGTGACATTGACCCAGTTGATACTAGGGTAATTGAAATCACCTATTACCGTACTGTAACTGTTGTTAGTTTCCCTAATTTCCCTTAGCATTTCACCATCCATACATTCATTCTGGCCAGGTGACTGGTAGTAAACCCCCACTGCCATTGCCTTCCCCTTTTTACAATGGGATTTCTATCCATAGAGATTCTCGTACAGTGTATTTTGTTTCATGCAAAACTTTAATCCTGTGTGACTCAATGCCCTCCCTAATATATAGTGCAACTCTTCCACCAATTTGATCTATCTTATCATTGTGATATAGTTTGTGCCCAGGTATCAGTGTCCCATTGATCTTTCCACCAGGTCTCTGAGATGCCAATCATATCTAACCTTTCGTTTAGTGCTATATATTCTATCCCATCTTATTTTTTAGACTTATTGCATTTGCATATAGATATTTTAGAGGTTGCATTTTATTCATATTAATCTGGTTATCAGTTGATATGGTTAATTTGGAATCTTTCAACTCTGGAGTTAAGAGCATCTGGGTAAACTTTCTTTATTGGAACCTCTCCGTCAGGATGCCCTAATTTCCCTCGTTTGTTAGTATCCTTCAAGGATACATCCTTCCGAACCATGCAGTTATGGGCGACTGTCTGCTTTCCCCTTTTATCTAGTTTAAAACCTGCTCGCTCTCTCTCTCCTTTTTAAAGGTTAATGCCAGCAGCCTGGTGGTATCCCTTTTAAGGTGGAGCCCATCCCTTCAGAAAAGTGTCTCCCTTCCCCAAAATATTGCCCACTTCCTAACAAATTCAAAAACCTCTTCTTTGCATCGTCTCATCCATGCATTGAGATTCTGGAACTCTACCTGCCTTTTGGGTCCTGCACGTGTAACAGGAAGCATTTCGGAGAATGCTACCCGGACGTTCTGGATTTAAACTTCCTATCTGAAAGCCTAAATTTGGCCTCCACTACCTCCCTCCCACACTTTCCGATGTCATTGGTACCAACATGTACCAAGACAGCAGACTCCTTCCCAGCACTATCTAAGACCTTGTCTACGTGGCACGTGAAGTCCGCTGCCTTCACATCAGGCAGGCATGTTACCAGGCAATCCTCATGTCCACCAGCCACCCAGCTATCTACATGCCTAATGATCGAATCACCAACTCTAACAGCCATCCTAACCCCTCCCTCACGGGTACATGGCCCTGGAGAAACCACCTCGATGCAAGAGTGTTTTGCATCACCTGGAGGACAGGTCCTAGCTACAGGATCACTTTGTCACACCAAGATCTCTTTTCACGTGACCTCTCTCCTCTGACAACTGAGAGGCTGCCAGACTGGAGATAGGACTTCAGTGCTACATCCCTTTAGATCTCGTCTATATACCTCTGTCTTCCTTATGTCCTCCAAGTCAGCCACTTTAGCCTCCAGAGATTGGACTCATTTCCTGAGGGCAAAGAACTCCTTGCACGTAAAACTCCTCACCAACTGGGAGAAAATCGTACATGTGACACTTAATGCAAAAGACTGGATGTCCCCATCTTGCTGCTGGATGGCTGTCTGCATCTTAGTTTTAAGATTTTGTTTAGCTGTTTAAGAAGTTTACTTAAAGTTGCTATGAATACTTGTACTAATATTTATGTTCTTATGTTATATTCTTATGTTCTTAACTATACCTAATAAGTTTAAGGGACTTTGTTCACCTCAAGATTAATTAATTTCAGGGCTTTAATCAATCTATTCCTGATGAGGATAACCAGCCAAACCTGAAAGTGAATTTGATCACCTCTTTCCCTTTAATTGGTTAAAGAGCCTATAAAGCTAAGATTAACTTCATTCCTGTTGGCATCCCACCCGTTAACTGCAAAAATAATTTTATGTCTTCTCGGCCATATGGCTGCAGCTAACCATGTACTTCCAAATGCCAGGTGGAAAATGAAGTTGCTGCAGTGGCACCTCAGATTCTGGAACCCATGATTCATTCCCTATCCAAAAGTGTTCCCATCTTAAACAATATCAAAAATGATCTTTGGTGAACTTGTCCAGCCAACCTCTCGGCGGATTGCCCTTTTTGTTATCCTCCGCCACAGCTCTTCCTTATTACTGACACCACCTTGCATGATTCGGTTGGTCATCTTGGTTCTTTCTGTGTATCTCCTTCCTTTCTCCTTCCTGTCAGTTTCAACCCTTCCTTCAACCTCAGTCTCACTCCTTTCCCTCCTTTGAAGTCCATTCCATCCGGCTTTTTACTCCACTACGTCTCCGATTAGCTGTTATTTATTGACACCCCCCCCCCCCCCCCCCCAAGTCCACCTCTACCTTTTCCCTCTGACATTCTCATGGCTTTCCTCCTTTCTGGATTCATTTTCCCCCTCCCATATTCTTGGGGATTTTAACATTCATGTTGATAACCTCTCTGATCCTTATGCTTTAAAGCTCCTCTCCCTTATCTCATCATTCAACCTCCAGCTTTGCTCTACTGCCCCTACTCACCAGCAAGGCCATTGCCTTGACCTTGTATTCTTCTCTAATTGCTTGCCCTCAAACCTCTTTACCTCACTTCTTCCCTTATCAGACCATAACCTGCTAATCTTCACTCTTCATCACTCACCGCCTCAACCTTGCTCTGTCTCCTCCAACCTCTTTAGAAATCTTCATGCTATTGACCCGTTGACTTTTTCCTCCACTATGTCATCTGAGTCTGTTGATGAGGCAGTGGCTTCCTATAACACTGCACTCTCCTCTGCTCTGGATGCTCTTGATCTGCCCATGCCACGTCCTGTGAGACGTACTGTATCTCAGCCCTGACTGATTTCCACTATCTATGTTCCTGCACCCGCTCAGCTGAGTGTGCTTGGCTCAAATCCTGCACCCTTGCGGACTTTCTGCACTTCAGATTCATGCTTGTCACTTTCCAGTCAGCCATAGCACTTACCAGACAAAGCTATATGTTCATCTGACTAACTCTTGCCTCTGACCCTCATTGTCTCTTTACAATTCTCAACTTTCTCCTCAAGGTGCCTCTGTCTCCAACCCCTCCCTTTCTGCCCAAGCCCTGGCTGACTACTTCCATGACAAAATCCACAAAATCACACTCCCAATTTCCCACAAGGACAGCTACACCCCCTTCTCCCCCTATTCACTCCCAACTCCCCCCACAATCTCTGCTACCCTTTCTTCCTTTTCTATGATCTCTGAGGAGGAAACCCCCTTCTTTCCTCATCCAAACTCGCTTTCTGCTCCTCTGATCCTATTCCCACCCATCTCTTTATTTCCATCTCCTCCACTGTAGTCTCTTCCAGCTTTCATATTTTCATGCTATCGCTCTCCACAGCATCTTTCCCTGCAGCCTTCAAGCATGCAGTGGTCACTCCTCTCTTCAAGAAACCCTCACTGGACCCCGCCTGCCCTTCTCACTGTCTTTCTCCTCCCCTTCATTTCTAAGGTTCTTGAACGTATGGTTCACGACCATTGCCTCAACTTTCTCTCCTCTCAAGCCCATCTAGATCCTCTACAATCTGGCTTTTGTCCTTTACATTCTACCAAAAAGGCTCCTGCCAAAGTCTCCATTGACCTTTTCCTGGCAAAATCCAAGGGCCTTTACTCGATCCTCATCCTTCTTGACGTTTCTGCTGTTTTTGACACTGTTGCCCACAACCTTCTCCTTGATACCTTGTCCTCGCTTGGTTTTAAGGGCTCTGTGCTATTTTGGTTCTCTTCTTATCTCTCCCCATCACTCTTTCAGTGTTTGTTCTGGTGGATCCTCCTCTACTGCTATCCTGTTCTCAGTTAGTATATCCCAAGGATCTGTCTTGGATCAACTCCTTTTCTCTCTCTATATCCAGTCCCTTGGTGCACTCATCTCTTCTCATGGCTTTCAGTACCATCTTTAAGCTGATGACTCCCAGATCCACCTCTTTACACCTAAAATCTCGCCGGCGATCCAGGCCAGGATCTCTACCTACCTTTTCTGACATTGCTGCTTGGATGTTTCATTTTCATTTGAAAGTGAACGTGGCTAAAACTGAGCTGCTTATCTTTCTCCCTAAACCCACATCCTCTCTTCCTCCTTTCTCTGTGTCTGTGGATAACACTCTGCTACTCCCTGTTTCCTCAGCTCGCAACCTTGGTGTCATCTTTGACTTCTCTCTCTCCTTCTCCACACACATCCAACTGATAGCTAAAACCTGCCATTTCATTCTTTACTCAGAATTATCCCAACACGATGAAGTGTAAACAATCTCAGCCTGTAATTGCTGAGTGGATCCTCATGAAGAACCATATAAGTGTGGGTGTCCAAAAGATGCGCCCTAAGAGTTTGGCAATAATCATTTGTAGATTGAAGGACTATCGCCCCCTCCTTTATCCGCATATCATGCCAAGGATCATGCTCTGCCAGAAAAGAAATCACTGCACATCTCAGCAAGCTTCAATGATAGCTAATCTGTGCACGGTCTCCATATCTGATATCTGCAATGCTGCCACGTGGTCAACTATTCACACCTTTACTAAGCATTATTGCCTTGACCAATCTCTTTAGATACATCATTTGGGCAGTCTGTTCTTTGCAACCTTTTTGCACTGTGATCATTTTCCCCCTCGCAAGTTTTTCTTCTGTGGTTTGACATCCATGAGCACTGATACCTTATGCATCGACCCTTTGCTCTGGACTCGCCAGTAAGTGTGCCTGCATTTCTCCTGCTTGTCCACAGAGAAAGCATAGTTGTCTATGAAGAATCCCCGTTTCAGGTAAGCAGCAGGGGACTGCAACCACAGTTTTCCCACCCACCAAAAAGCCTCATTTTTGTTTTTCTACTGCAACTTCTTCAAGCTTGGAATGGATTGAATTTCCCTCGGGAGTATCAGGAGGTGCAAAGGCCACCCATGCATGCTGAGAGGAAGTAAAAAAAAAAAAAAAAAGTTACATGCTAGGTGAGAGCGCCACACACTGGATCAGTCTACCGGACTTCACCAGCAAGTGTAGCTGCATATTTCCCCTGCTGTCTACGGAGGACCCCTGTTTACAGGTAAGCAACTATGCTATTCTTGAATAACAGGAGGGGAGAGGCTCTTCTTTGCTTGTACTCTAAGCTCACTCTCCACTCTCCTGTTCCTACATTCTGCCTACTGGAAGCAGAGGACTGCTAGTAGGAAGCAGACTGTTCGCTGAGGCACTTTTAATAGAGATGGGACTAGAATTTTATGGGACCATACAAAGTTATGCTGCTGGCTGTCACCACCAAGGCACACTAGTGTGCCCCGGCACACCAGCTGAGAAGCACTGCTGTAAAGGGTGCCTTTTTCAACTTTTTCATAAATAGTTCAAAACTTGGCTATTAAACCTGCTTGGTATGATATTTTTCAGGGTTTTGTGGGGAGGGAATTTTATGTTGTCTGAATGTGGAGAAATGTGTATTCTCAGAACATAGATTGTGAGCCCTTCGGGAAATATACAGTACCTGAATATACACCACTTTGACTTGTAGAAAAGCGGTATATAAGCGTAGTTAAATAAATGTGGAGAATGTGTTTTCTGAAGTAGGATTGTATGCAGGGGCACATTTTCACACGGTCATTTTTATTTTATTGCTGATGTAATTGTAAGATCTAGTTCTGGTTGTTAATGAATTTTTGCACTTTGCCTTAAACAGGCATTTCCCTTAAAAAAGGGGATTATTAATCTTTTTGGGATCTGCTGGGTTACTTGTTACCCGTTCTAACCATAGGATGCTGGTCTCAATGGTCCTTGGTCTCACTCACCATCACAAGTTCTTATATTTTATTATGGTACATATTGCACACTATTTGTTTTTTTTCTTCATTTTTCATTCTGAATATGTACGGTGCATGTGGTAATTCAGACCGTTTTAAGTATATATGTAAGTATCTGTGTATGTGCCAGCATTAGCCTGTAAATTCTGTAGTTGTGATTATGAATCTTGAGGATCAAAAGAAGGGTTCTTCTTTTTGTAAGAATCAAAACTAATTGTTAATATGTGTATATAATGCACCGCTTAAAAGTGAAAATATTGCTGTATGTCTCATTTTTCTTTATTAATTTGTTTTTCATAAAGTAATAAAAAGAAAATTGAAGGTACGATAAATTGCTGAGGACATAAGCCTTTTTGGAGAAGCTTTCTTTCCTTTCTGTGCCTGTGGAAGGACATGGCTTTTGAAATGAGGCCTGAGGTACTAGAGATGATTTGCCCACAGTTGCTTCTGCTTTGCTTTTCCATTTATAGTAATGCTCTTTTATTTGTGGACTCATATATACATCAATCTCCAGGAACAAGCAGAAATGTAGTCTTCACATATGGGGTATCATCGGTACCGATGGAGCCTGCGCGGGAACGCTCCCCAGCGTCCAATTAGAAAGCTTTTGGGAGCATCCCACAGCGCCTGCGTGCTGCCTTCCCGCCTTTCTCAACTGCCTCTCTCCAGTTCTTCGTTTTCCACGGAGCCAGCAGGTCGTTTTCCTGTCACCGCAGAAATTATCCCGTATTTTTTTTCTTTCTTTTTTGTGGCAGCGTCTGCCTTCCTCGACGCTATACCGGTACTGCTGGTTCTTTTTTTCTTTCTTAAAAAAAAAAAATTCTATCTTTATCTGGATTTTCCAGCTTTTTTCTCTCAGGTGCCACGCATCATTTTGGGCACTAGGCCCAATTTTTCCTCAACATGGAAAAACCCGCTTCGGGTTTTAAAAAGTGTTCCAAGTGTGGCGGTACCATCTCCGTCACCGACACTCAACGAGTGGTGTTTATGTTTAGGTCCTGACCACTCCATCTTGGAGTGTGTTGCCTGTGTGATGTCGAAGAGGGGTCGGCAGAACCGAGCTGCTAAGCTTAGCACCCTTTTTCCCTCCAATGCAGCATCTGTGGCATCAACGTCTTCCAGGGCTTCGTCCTCCTCCCATGGATCTCAGGTAACCAAACATAAATCTGGCCGGTCCTCAAAGGGTAGATGTCCTTCCAAGCATCGAGATGCCTCTGGCGTTGCCCTTGAGGGACTTGTACCGGCAAAATTGCCCCGGCGGGAAGCTTCGGCTTCCAAAGCATTATCGGGGCTCCAGGATGTTCTCGAGGCCTCAACCTCGGCAGAACTACTGGTGCCATGCTCTGGGGTACCGGCCGCTTCGTCCGGTACCGACACCCAGGCATCGGCAGCGTCAATTGACCAGAGATTCCTGGTTATTGAGCGCAGTCTGGCGTCTCTCCTTGAGGCATCAGTGCCTTCGGGATCGCTTCAGACAGTTCAACCGATATCGACACCGGCTCCAGCACCGATATCGGTAACAGTACCGACAGCATCGACATCGGCGAGTATGCTACCAACACCGAGTCATGCTATTTCCTCCGGTATTGACAGGCCGGTACCGGACCCCTCCGGTACCGACTTCGATCGGTACCGGTATCGTGCTTTACAAGAGCACCCGGACAGAAGATATTTTGAATCCTACGATGACTCTGATATCTGTGTCGATGCCGGAGTACTTCTCTCTGAGGAGCCGCCTTCTCCTAAGCGTAGGATGTCTCCTCCAGAGGATATATCCTTTCAGGATTTTATCAGAGAGGTGGCTAGGGGTCTTTCCATCACAGTGGCTCCTGAAACAGAGCCCAGAGCAAAGGAATTGGAGATTTTGCAATATCCTAAAGCTCCCAAGGAAGCGGCTACTTTGCCTATTCATGAGATCTTGCGTGATCTCATGTTAAGAATGTGGGAAACACCTCTTACCACCTCTCCCCATTCCCGTAGACTGGATACCATGTATCGAGTACCTCCTTGTCCTGGATTTCAAAAAACTCAGTTGGCACACCACTCCATAGTGGTGGAGTCAGCTATGAGAAGGATCAAGAGTGCAAAGAGACATGCATTTAATCCTCCAGGACGTGAATGTAGGACTCTTGATGCCTTTGGGTGTTGAACATTCCAGGCCTCTATCCTTTCTGCCAGGATTAGTTCCTACATTTTATACATGGGAATGTTCCTTAAGGAGGTTACAGGAGATCTCGAGCTTATGAGCCCCCTCCTTCCTGATAAGAGGCAGGATTATCTTACACTTGTCAAACATGCCCAGGATGTTTCAAAGTTTGTTAATTGTGCGGCTTTTGACTGCTTTGAGTGCATAAGCAGAACCTCTGCCATTGCCATAGGTGCTCATAGGATTGCCTGGCTCCAGGCATCTGACTTAGAACTCTGGGTACAGGATAAACTGGGGAGTATCCCTTGTTCAGGCGAAAATCTCTTTGGCAAGAATTGGCAAGAGAAAGCTAATGAGCTGGATGCTGATAACACCACTTTGGATAGACTATCCAAGGCTACAGCTGATCCTGCAAGGAGAAAATCCTACAAGAAACTATTCTTCTCTAAAAAGAAGAGGTTTTATCCCTCCTATACCCAGCAGGTACATTCTGCAGGTCAGTCCGCCCAAAAGGGACAGCAGCCCCCAAAGCACCCAACTGATCAACACCCCCACTCACAGTCTCGGATACTCCCCCGACCTAATCTTTGCTCCGAACAGCTTAAAGGAAGGAAGCCTCATCTCAGGGTCATACATCACACCAGTACCCTGGTCAGATCACCACCTAATAAAGATTAAACTACAAGCAACAGATCCAAAAAAGCAAAATAACAACCCACCCCCAACTGCGAGATTCAAAAGCTTCAACAAAGAACAGTTCACACAAGACTTGCAACCACTCATCAGTGCCAAGATAATGGACATAGAGGAGCAAATCTCCAAATGGAACAACATCATTTCTTCTGCGGCCAAGCCACCCACCCGAAGATCACAGCAATCACGCAACACAAAACCATACTCCACTCCATGGTACTCCAATGATATACGCACAGCAAAAAGAGCACTAAGACGACTTGAACGCCGCTGGAGATGCAACAAATCACCCTCCCTACAGGAACAATACCAAACAAAACAAAAAGAATATAACAACCTCATCAACCATCCAGAAGAAAGAATACCATACTAACCTTATCCTGAAGTCCACTGACAAACCCCGCGAACTCTACGAACTCGTAAGGACTCTCACCAAAGAACCCCACAACAGAAATGAGCAACAAATAGACCCACAGATCTTCGCTGACCACCTTAAGAACAAATTCACTGCAACACCCAAGAACAGCAACGCGACTGTCAAAGACAAGACGTCCACACCTAAGCGGAGCGGGGGCACATTCAACATCCCCTCGAATAAACAACTCTCCAAGATCATCACTGACCTCAACACCAGCACCGTCCCTACAGACCTCTGTCCAGTATCCTGGGTTAAAGCAACAAAGGAAGACATGACACAAGTCATACGGAAAATAGTAGATAACTCTCTCTCCAAAGGAACGATGCCAAACTCCCTGAAGCTAGCCACAATACATCCAATCCCCAAGAAAACAACCCTGGCTAAAACAGACCCTGCTGCCTACAGACCCATATCAAGCTTACCATTCCTATCCAAGATCATCAAGAAAACAGTCAAACTCCTCCTCCAACAACACATCGACATCCACAATCCCCTAGACCCCAATCAACATGGCTTCCGACCCAGCCATGGGGTTGAAACCATACTGATTCAACTTTTCGACAGCCTGTTGAGGATGATTGACAACACCAGAATGGGTGTCCTTATGATATTCCTAGACATCTCTTCAGCATTCGACACAGTCTGCCACACTACACTACTAACCAGACTACAGGATACGGGCATACACAGCACCACCCTGAGCTGGTTTACATCTTACCTCACCAACAGACAGCTACAAGTCAAGTGTGGAGCAAAAACCTCTCAACCATTCAGAGCCACTCAAGGTGTCCCACAAGGCTCAGCTCTCTCCGCCCTTCTCTTTAACATCTACGTTCAACCCATCTGCGCCATCATCAAAAACCACAAGATTCAATACACCATATACGCAGATGACATAATGATATACACTCCAATCAATCTGGACAACCTAGACTACTCCAACATAGCCAACTGCTTCCAACAAATGGCAACCTGGCTGCAGGAAAACAACCTATTAATAAATTACAACAAAACTGAAGCTCTATTCATCACAAGAAACCAGACATTTTCACCATCAGCCACCATCAACCTGAATGACACCATCATACCAGTAAGACAAGAAATAAAATACCTGGGAGTAACGCTCAACAAGGACCTTAACCTTCAGTCCCACATTGCAAAAACAACAAAGAGCGCTTACATCAAAATGAGGACAGTCAGAAGGCTTAAACCCATCCTCACCCATAAACATTTGCAAACAATCTGTCAAGCCATCATCACTCCCACCCTAGACTATTGCAACCATATCTACCAAGGGCTACCAAAAAGAACAATAAAACCACTTCAGCTAGCACAAAACACAGCCGCAAGACTCTTAACAGATTGCTCAAATCACAACCACATCACTCCCATATTGTACCACCTTCACTGGCTCCCAATCAGCCCTCGAGTCCAATTCAAAGTACTTTTACACACATTTAAAATAATACACAACCTCTCAGCTGACAGCTTACAACCACTCATAAAAACCAATGACAAAAAGAGACCAAGAAGAAAAGGAACCACAGACACCATCAGAACAACAAAGGACTTTGCTAAAACAAGTCAAGACACATCAAGAAGGGCTCTCTCCCTGGCAGCACCTGCTATATGGAACTCCCTCCCAGACCACCTAAGATCAACCAAAAACCTCAAGGACTTCAGAAAACTTCTTAAGAGTGCTCTATTTACAGAACATTTCAAGGACCTCACATAAATGGCCACTATTTACTATTTCCAAGACAATACAGGATCACGATTCTAGCGCACCTATCAAACGGCCCATCACTGTACATATGTATATATGTATATTGCTCATTATGTAAATAGCTCATCGATAAATCTAACACACTGCACCCCACACCACTCTTCTCAGTTCTCTCAATGCATGCCTCAGACCACATATTATTGATTGTTTGATGTGCCAAACCGCTTTGATTTAATGATAAGGCGGTATACCAAATCCTTCTAAATAAATAAATAAATAAATCAGACTGCTAAGCCTCAACTGGCCCAGCAGTCTCAGCCTCCACAGGGGCTTTGACTCCCATCTAGAGAACTTGGCCTTCCTGGCCCTGAACGGACCAGAGCCTTCCACCATCCCAGGAAGGTTGTGTAATTTTGCCCCCAGATGGGGGCAGATAACAGCAGAACAATGGACTCTTTCCATTGTAAGAGAGGGTACAAGCTTCATTTCTTCAACATGCCGCCTCCTACAGTGGTAAGATAGTTCAATTCTCAGACTTCTCTCAACACTCAGTTGAGTCAAGAGGTCAGTTTACTTCTTGCCAAGGGGGCAATAGAAGACGTACCCATTTCCCAACAGGGTACAGGGTTTTACTCTCCTTATTTCCTTATTCCAAAGAAAACACGGGGACACAGACCCATTTTAGACCTCAGAGAACTGAACAAATTCCTGTTCAAAGAGAAATTCAAGATGATTTCTCTGGGAACTCTTCTGCCATACCTTCAGTCAGGATTGGCTTTGTTCTCTAGATCTCAAGGATGCGTACACTCATGTTCTCATCCATCCAACTCATCGAAGGTTCCTTTGCTTCCTGTTCCAAGGAAAGCACTAATACAGGGTGCTTCCTTTTGGCCTGGCCTCAGCTCCAAGGGTGTTTACGAAATGCATGGCTGTAGTGGCAGCATTTCTTCACACTCTAGGAATATTCGTCTTCCCCTACTTAGACGACCGGCTCATCAGAGTCAGAGGCCAGAATTTCCCTACCTTGCACAATGCGTATCCTTCAGTATTTGGGCCTGGTCATAAACATCCCAAAATCCAGCCTAACTCCAACTCAATCTCTCGAGTTCATAGGAGCTTTGCTGGACACCAGAAAAGCAAGGGCCTATCTCCCACAGGCCCGCTGCCTTCGCATTGTGCAGTTAGCCTCCCAGGCAGAGTTAAAAACTCATCTCACTGCTCGGGAAATGTTACAACTCCTAGGCCACATGGCATCTACCGTGCACGTGGTTCCCTATGCTTGCCTCCATATGAGAGCAGCCCAGTGGACCCTATCCACTCAGTGGACTCAAGCATCAGGCTGCATATCAGACAAAATAGCAAACACAGGTCACCTTATTTTGTCTCTACAATGGTGGCAGTCAATCCAAAACCTGTTGGTGGGGTCCCCTTTCCAGCAACCCCTACCCCAGGTCACTCTAACAGACGCCTCACAAGTGGGTTGGGGAGCTCATCTGCAAGATCTCTCTACCCAAGGCACCTGGACTCCACAGGAGACCCACTTACATATCAGTCTCCTAGAACTCAGAGCAATTTTCCTTGCTCTTTGAGTGTTCCATATCCAGCTCAGCTACAAGACAGTCCTAATTCAGATGGACAATCAAGTAGCTATGTTCTATCTGAACAAGCAGGGAGGAACAGGCTCTCTGTCGCTTTGCAACGAAGCTTTGCGACTATGGGCCCTCGCCAGAGCATCAAATTCATCTCCTTGTGGTGTATCTGCCAGGCATTCAAAACTCTTGGGCAGACAGACTGTCGAGTTCTGCTTCCGCACAAATAGTCTCTCCATGCAGACTAGGTAGCAAACATTTTTCAAATTTAGGGAACTCCGGACATAGAAATCTTTGCAAGTCCGTTGAATGCCAAAGTTCCCCGGTTCTGTTGCAGAATTCCAGCTCAGGCCAGGAATGCTTTCCTCCTCCATTGGGGTCAGGACTTCCTATATCCCTTTCCACGCATTCCCCTAATTCCCAAAACCCTTTTCAAGCTTCAGAGAGACAAAGGCCACATGATTCTCATAGCTCCACATTGGCCACGGCAGGTGTGGTACCCTCTACTCCTGCATCTCTCTCAAGCTCCATCTCTGGAGTTAGGATCTGCTCCAGATCTCCTGTCTCAGGAGGACGGGATGTTGTGGCATCCCAATCCCCACTCTCTGCATCTCAGGGCCTGGTTGCTGAGAGCCTAGACCTTCATGGTCTTAACCTTTATCAACAAGTACGAGATGTCTTTTGTGCTTCCAGGAAACCTTCCACAAGACGCTCTTATGCTTTCAAGTGGAAAAGGTTTTCCATATGGTGTTCGCAAAAGGATCTTCACCCCTCTGCAATACCTCTGGAATCATTACTGGAGTATCTCCTGCATTTAACTAATGCAGGACTTAAGACTAACTCAGAGTCCATTTAAGTGCTATTTCAGCTTCTTTAAAGCCTTTAAATGGACAACCTATTTCCTCTCATCCTCTCATAGCGAGATTCATGAGAGGCCTTCTTCTGACTAAGCCTCCCATTAAGCCACCTCCAGTGACGTGGGACCTGAATCTGGTTCTTGGGCAGCTCATGAGGCCACCTTTTGAACCTTTAGCTACTACCTCCTTGAAATTCCTTTCCTGGAAAGTTATCTTTCTCATTGCAGTCACATCAGCACGTCACATCAGTGAATTGCAAGCATTAGTTGCTGATCCTCCTTACACGAGGTTCCATCATGATAAGGTAGTCCTTAGGACTCATCCACACTTTATGCCAAAGGTGGTCTCACCTTTTAATTTAAACCAGGCGCTTTACCTGCCTGTATTTTTTCCAAGGCCGCCTGCTTCAAATGCAGAAAGGAATCTTCATACTTTGGATTGTAAAAGAGCACTTGCCTTTTATTTGCAGAGGACACAGCAACATAGAAAGTCCTCTCAACTCTTTGTTGCTTTCGATCCTTCTCATTTGGGACTTCCAGTCTCCAAGAGAACATTGTCCAACTGGATTGCATAGTGTATTTCTTTTGCCTATCAGAGTAAGAACCTTTCTCTGGAAGGCCATGTCACAGCTCACAATGTGAGAGCCATGGCAGCCTCAATGGCTCATCTTCACTCTGTGTCTATTGACAACATCTGTCAAGCAGCTACTTGGGCCTCGGTTCATACCTTCACAGCCCATTACTGCTTAGACAAGGACTCCCGCCGGGATGCCTTGTTTGGTCAGGCTGTTCTACAGCACCTGTTCCATACTTAATCAACTCCTACCCACCTTTCCCAGTAGGATGGCAGAGATGCTTGGGGGGGAAGTGGAGCCCTTTTACAGGGGCACACAACTTCTGGGGTTTCTCCCTGGCATCTGTAGCTAGGGAGTCCCCATATGTGAAGACTACATTCCTGCTTGTTCCTGGAGATAGCATAGTTACTCATCTGTAACAGGTGATCTCCAGGAACAGCAGGAATTTAGTCTTCACAACCCACCCACCTCCCCTAGGAGTTGTATCTCTCTCTTCTTTTCTTTCCCTCTCTCTTTCTCTTTGTCTCCGCTTTAAAACTCAAGTGGAGAGAGGCAGTTGGGAAAGGCGGGAAGCAGCACGCAGGCGCTGTGGGATGCTCCCAAAAGCTTTCTAATTGGACGCTGGGGAGCGTTCCCGCACAGGCTCCGTCGGTACCAATGATACCCCATATGTGAAGACTAAATTCCTTCTGTTCCCGGAGATCACCTGTTACAGGTGAGTAACTATGCTTTGTTCCTGTGTGGTATATGGTAAAAGTTTATTTTTCTGAAGTGAAATGTACGATATGTCTTTTTTTGTTTCTGGTTGCTACAGGTTATGCATTTCTTCTTTTCCAAGAAGAGAGCTCTGTTCAAGCACTGATTGATGCCTGCATCGAGGAAGATGGAAAGCTTTATTTGTGTGTTTCTAGCCCTACCATCAAGGACAAGCCAGTAAGTAAACAGCAAATGGCCTTCAGGCTATAGCTGCCATCTGTCTAAGGCTTCTTCATAGATAAAACCTGAGAGTAAAATCAAATACAAACTAACTTTGGCAGAGTTCAGCATCTGAGTTGATTTAAGAACTGTAGCCTCTTAAATTAATGGGATTAAAAGCAAACTAACTAGACTTGTGAACGGTTAATGGGGTTGTGAGGAGCTGACAGTTTATTTAGGCTGAATATGCTGAGGCCTTGATATGGCGAGACTCCCAAGTAGCCAGCAGTTTTTTCTTTTATCAAATAGGTTCAGATTCGTCCCTGGAACCTGAGCGATAGTGACTTTGTAATGGATGGTTCACAACCTCTTGATCCTCGAAAAACCATTTTTGTTGGGGGTGTTCCTAGACCGTTAAGAGCTGGTAAGTTTAGACTGGTGCAGCAGTGTTTGGTTTTCAATAATATGCTTAAATATTCTCTTGGTTAAATGGTAAACCCTTTATTGATTTTTAGTCCAGTGAAGGAAAGCTGAACTGTTCATATGTCCCAAAGATATCCATCTTGGGCGGGGATGTTTTAGCCTGGTTTTCTATAGGGAACGTGGCTTTGCAAGATCACTGTTTGCTCTCCCCGTGAAAACCTTTGAACCACTTAATGTACTTGTATTGAGTCAGATAGTAAAACACACAGTGCCCTGGCTCAGCTTTCATTTTGCCTCATCTCCTAGAATTTTTTTTTTTTTGTTAATTTCCTTTAGGGAGACAGACCAGTTCAGTTGAAATCTCAGGGAAGTTAGAGCATGTTATGATGTCACTTGGCAGAAAAGTTTGAAAAATGCTGTTGGTTGTCCTTGGGCATTTCCAAGGCTGCCTTGCCATTTGTTTTACCTGTGATCATCAGCTGACTCTCTTTCTTACCTAGACTACTGTTAAAACTGTCAATTTAATTACTACAGTCAAACCTCGGTTTTCATGATTAATCCGTTCCAAAAAGTCTGACTAAAACCGAAACGTATGAAAACTGAAGCAATATTTCCCATAAGAAATAATGTAAATCCAATTAATCCGTTCCATACACCCAAAAATATTCACAAAAAATACATTTTATAGAGAATAACTATATTTTTACATACATAAAACAATGCTTTCACTTTCACTGCCCCTACGCTATGGAATGACCTCCCAATAGACCTTCGCGTCATAAATGACCTCTATCAGTTCAGGAAAGAGCTAAAAACTACCTCTTTACTGAACACTTTGAAATCCCATATTCCCCAAAACACCTCCATAACCATGGTAATACACACACGAACCCCCCTACTCAAAACTAACTCCCTTGTCATTAACCCTAAACACTTCCCCGATTTACGTCAAAAAAGGAAATAAATTCCATAACATACACAACCACTGTAAATATCCAATGTAAATAAGTTAATGGATGTTTTGTATTATTAGTACAACTTGAAGTTGAAGTTTTGTTCAATGTAAACAGTTAAACTCAACCGTTCATTGTAAATAGTTAAATCTAATTGTTCAATGTAAATGTATACATCTGTGTACAGTTGTTAAAATGTTCCCTGTAAACCGCCCTTGATCGCTGGAAGGGGCGGTATAGAAATATATACATAAATAAATAAATAAATAAATAAAATGACTAGTGAAATGGATAAATGAACATTTAGCATCACTGAAAGCAAGCTAAGTTCAGTACTGTACAGTACAGTATGTTAACATCTGGCCTTAGCCACCCCTGACAAGCTGCTGTGCCCAGCTCTCTTCGGAATCACATTGGATTCAGCCCATTAAAATACCTTTACTTTATCTGCTCAATGCTTCAGAATGGCAGAAAATCTTAATGATATAGCTTGAGACGTACCCTGCAAGAGAAAGAACTGCCTCCCACATTCATGCAACATCTCCTGCTTACATTGACAGCTTTTCTTCCCTGCTACCTCCGAGCCTGAGGGGGCGCTCCAGAGAACAGGCAGGCGGTGGATGAGATCGGGGCCTTCCTCTCTGCACAATCCTTGCCTCTCTGACTCTGACCAGGCTCGAGGATGTGTTTCATTTATGTGCTCAGCTGGCTTTCGCTTCTCATCACGCTGGCGATCGGTGAGTCCGGGGGGCAGTGCTGCCGGGACCGGGCGGGCGTTCCGGCAGTGTATACAGACCGGTGTGCAGCGCAAGGGTGTATGTATTTACAGTACTGTACTTTACGAAAACCGAGGCGATGTACGAGAACCGGGACAAAATCTCAGTCAAAAAAGACGTTGAAAACCGAAGCAATGTATGAGAACCGGGGCAAATGAAAACCGAGGTTTGACTGTATTTAATTTAAAATATTTCTCTTCTGCCTTTATAAATTATGTCAAAGTGGGTTGCATAGAAGCATTTAGGGACATACATAAAAATGAGTTATAATACAATAAAATCTATATCTGATCATTTACAATTCTCACTATACATAAAAACAATTTCATTTCATTTCATTTATTTCATTTGCTACACCACCTTTCCAGGTAGATACAAAGCGGTTTACAATTCACACTGTCATTCATGCATCCTTAAAAAGCAGGAACAATGTTCTGAATTTTATTTAAGCATCCTTGGAAACTCATTCCATGACAAGGCTGCTGAAAAGCTTGCCTAAAGTCCCTTTCTGTTTATAGGCCCTAACTGATCGATAACACAGGTACACTAAAAAAATTTTTTTTTAAACTGCCTCTAATGTTTCGATTGATTTTTACGTTTTTTGGTGCGCTGAATCCAAATCTGGTAACCAATTTGCTCCATCACGTACAGATTTTTTGCTACATTGGGTTAGCAGTTTGAGGTGAACGTTTCAGATTGAGTGTGATCGAGATAAAAGTTTCTTGGATGAATTCTTTATACTAATTGTTTAGTAGTTATTCAAATAAGAATAAAGAAAATTGTAACAAGGCAGCACATAAGAATAGAGTAATGTCAACAAAACACACTGTGATGGTAGCAAAATTGTCTGCACTTAAAACAGCCACATACATCACAAACATTGAGCATATAAGAGCGAGGTTAGACACAAAGCAAAGCAAAGAAATGTGCAAAAAATGTTGTACAGGTATGTATGTAAGAATAGAAAACGCAAACCGCACCATTGCAATACATGAAGACAAACACCCGATGGTGTGAAAATAAAATTCTAATAAATGAGATCCGACACTGTGGTAATAACTAGCAAATTTTTATTTCAAAGTTTAGTAAAAACACGATATTTGTCAACACAGTTTAGATTTTAAAGTCATTCTTGGGTCAATCAATCTCCTGGTGGGCCCGTTTCTTCTTCCCCCGAATGCTTCTCTTGGTGCGCTGCTTGGCGTATTTTTCATCTGGGTTTCCCGCAGCAGCAACCAGCAGAAATCAGCCATCATAGTGGTGTTCCATCTTCCTTGGTACCTTCTCTCTGCGTCCTTGATGTCCTGGTGAAACCTTTCACCTTGTTCTTCACTGTACGCCCCAAGTTTTCGGAAAGTAGCTCACATGGGAGTGCAAGAAATGGACTTTCAGGCTCATGTTACAGCCTTGTTCTTTGAAGGCATTGAGCATCCTGGCAACAATATCCTTATAGTTCTCATCCCGCCTGTTCCCAAGAATTTGAGAACAACATCCTTGAAGGAATCCCAGGCTTCTTTTCCTTCTCAGACATCGTTTCATCGAATGCGCCATGTGAAATGAGTTTACTTATATCAGGGCCAAAAAACACTCCTTCCTTTAGCTTTGCTTCAGAAAGTCGGGGGAACTTTGAGAAATGGTACCGATAGCACTCACCATCTTTTGGAAGGGACTTGATGAATTGCTTAATGAGACCCAACTTAATGTGGAGAGGTGGTTATAGAATTTTATCACGAGGTACCAAGCTCTCTCACCGGGTTCAAATACTCCCGAATTGGCCAGTCTTTTTTCCCCAGTGTAGGTCGCGGGCCCGGCTATCCCACAAGCAAAGGAAGCAGGGATATTTGGTGAAACCGGATTGCTGCCCTAATAGCATGGATAGAATTTTAAAGTCTCCACAAATCATCCACTTATGCTCATCATAACGAATCTTCTGAAGAATCAGGGCCAAATTCTCGTATTTTTCTTGGAGAATAATAGAGTGAACAATAGGAACTGAAGCAAATGTGTTGCCATTATGAAGCAGAACACCTTTTATGCTGTCTTTTGACGAATCAATGAACAGCCGCCATTCAGCAGGATCATATTTGAGTATAACCTTTTACATCACTCCGTATATATCGTTGCAAAATATCAAATCTTCCTCTTTGCTGAAATACTTCAAAAATTGTGTCTCGCGGTTGCGGTACCAATAAAAAGCTGTTCCTGGTGACAATAGATTTTTCTGTTTAAGCTGAGAACCTAGCAGTTGGGCAGCATCTGTTGGGAGTCCAAAATCACGCACTAAATCCTTCAATTCAGCTTGAGAGAAAGTTCAGGTTTCGGATCTGGTTCAGTTTCAAACTCGGAAGTACTGACTCATCGGGAAAAGCCATCTGATGAGTCTCATCATGATCAGAACCGTCCACACAAATATGATCCAAAGATTTGGTGGTTCAGGCACAGGTACTTCGTTGCTATGAGGCATAGGCCTAATTGCTGAGGAAGGTTGGGGTAACTTATACGTTCTTATTTTTAAGTTGTATCCCTTCACAATGCAAGAGCAAAAATAGCAGTCACTGCTGTGGTCTCTTTGTTCACGCCACATCATAGTTATTCAGAAACGAAATGCTTGTTTTTTACCTTTCATCCATAAGCGTAGATCTTCCTCACATGTCTTGCACACTTTGTGAGGAGCCCACGGTTTGTCTTGATCGCCTAACTTCAAACCGAAATAGGCGAAATATACTTTTTAATAAATGCAGAAATGTTCCTCTGCCGCTTGTTCACGGTATATTCCCCACAAATAAAACAAATACTGTCAGGAGAGTTGACGCAACCTCTGGCTCTGTGAGCCATCACAAATACACAGCACTGCAAACTACAACTGTAGTGAACCACTTCGGAATAAAGCTGGATTACGACTGAGCAAACAAAAGGTAATAATGAACTTGCAAGAAACTGAAATTTGACAGGAATGTTCATGTCGCAACCACCGTGTTTGAGCGAGCGAGCGAACGAGGCGAGGCGAACAGGAAAGAACATGCGCCAGCGCGAGTACTGGATTTAGCCCCCCGCCTCCCAATTGTCCTGTTAATGTATAAAATGAATACAAAAACACTCTAAAATATCATGAGGGAGTGTTTCTAGTTAGTTAACCATTACAACCTCTATTTTGGGCCAAGAAAATAAACTGCAGTCGGCTAAAAAGAAATTATGTGAACATTCCTTATATGGGTAAGAAATCTAATTTTGCAAGAAAACGTGACGTGATGGAGCATATTGGCTATTTTTCCTGGATTCAGCACCCCAAAATCTATAGGAATCAGTTGCAAAACTGGAGGCAGTTTTTTGGTAGTGTACCTGTGTAATTCAAGTTACTACACTCAGCTGTGTTCACTGGTCAACACTGAAATCGTTACTGACTTTAAAAGGCTCTAATCTGGAGACACGTGATGTGGTGAGCTTGAGCGGACGTGTGTAGCTTGAGCTCCGGGCCCCCCTCTCCTCTAACCGTTGATACTGAGCTGTCAAGTGGCTTAACCTGGGGCCAAAAGTTGCCTAGCAGTCCGGGCAAAGTGGGTGAAGTCCGGTTTTCCTTGTTGAGCCGCGATGGCGTCTGCGGTGAAGTCCGGGAGACGGGAAAAAGACCGGGCTGTAGGACCGTCGAAAATGGCGGACTCCCCCCCGAAGCAGTGGACGGCGGCCTCCCCAACTATGATTGAGGAAATCTCGGCAGCAGTCACCAATGCATTATCTCTGGAATTTGATGCCTTACACATAAAAATGGACACTATCCAGAGCTCACTGGGTGCGCTGGGGACCCGCGTGCAAGAGGCCGAGGCTCGTCTCTCCCAGGCCGAGGATGACATGGCGAGCTTAAGAAAGGAGCTCCGAGCAGCGCAGAAGATCGCCCAGGACCATGCGCTTAAATTGGATGACCTGGAAAACAGGTCTAGGCGTAATAATTTGCGCCTCTTGGGCATTGCAGATACAGTTTTGGACAAAGACCTTAGGCACTTTGTGGAGGCTTTGGCGGTGTCCCTACGTGCGGGGGATGATGCAAGCGGCCCGGTTGTTGTTGAGAGAGCTCATCGGGTAGGGCCTAAGCAGTCCGCTAATGACTGCCGACCACGTGTAGTGCTGGCACGGTTCTTGTGCTACACACAGAAGGAAGAGTTGCTAAAAGCAGCGCGGCAGCAAGGAACTGTTGAGCATGATAATATGCGCATTCGAGTGACCCAGGACTATTCTGCTGCTCTGAGCCACCGCCGTAAAGGCTATGCTATGCTGTGCCAAAAACTGATCGGGGCGAATATTCGCTTTAATGTGCAGTATCCAGCTCAGCTGGTGGTGTGGCATCAGGGCACACGCCGGATCTTTGAGTCGGCGGGGGAGGCGATCTCTTATGTGGAACAACTCACGGCGCAAGAGGTGCAGAGCCAGGATGAGTGACGAATGAGAGTGGCTGGGGACAGCTATCTTGTAGCGGCGGTTGTGGAGTGAGGACATTCAATGGACTGTTCGCTGCGGCGCCCTTGCCTCCTTGGAGAGTTTGAGTGGCGTAGCGGAGGCCTGGCAGTGGCAAGGTGTGAGAGAGTCGCCCTATGCGGGCCTGAGGTTCTACAGTGACTGCAATCCCATACGGTTATTGTATTTTGTGGACTTTTGTGGTGGTTATATTGTGTTGGCATGGCGCACTCCATGATTATTTTTGGCAAAATGCAGCCCGGAAATTCGGGATATGGGGGGGTAGGTCTCCCAGCAGGGCGCCTAGAGACAGTTGTTTGCGGTCTCTGGACAGTATGGAGTAGCAGTTGTTGGGTTGGCGTGCCGCTGCGGCTCCCTCGTTGACCCAATACCCTACATGGAGTGCTGCTTGCCCGCTGTGTGCTTGCTGGTTCAATGTCTTTTTGTTCACATATTGTTGGGTGCGGTTTGTACTATCCTCCTTCCTTCCCCCTTCGGGACGTTTCAGTTAGATGAGGGTGAAGGTTGGGGTCGGGGGGGAGGGGGTGTGGGTGCTGCTGAGGGGGAGGATTTGCTCTGCTGGGGCCCTTCTGGGGTAAGGACTGCTCAATCAGGTGTTGGGTTTTTTAAGTGGCCCTGTACCAGTTGTTTTTTGGCCGGATTAGTGCCTATAGTGGATATGGGAGGGGGGGGCCTGCTCACATCCCTAGTGTCTCAGTGGGCGAGGGGTGGAGATTATACGGGGGGAGGCATGGAAGGAGGGGTAGAGGTGGGGGGGGGGAGGTTAGTGACTGGGAGCGGGGGAGGGGGTAGGGTAGGGGTGGGTGTAGGTAATAGGGGTATAGAGGTGGGATGGGGCTGGGAGGGCAAGGAAATTGGGTGGGTTGGTGGTAGGGGGAGGGGTGGGGAGTCGCAGGGAGCGCAGCGCCACCGATGCTCGGTTGCTAGTGGACCATATGGGGGTACAATATTGTTACGGGGGGCCCCAGGCTGGGGGGGTCTTGCCTTCTTTTTTTGATGGCAGTGCTACAAAATGCTTGTTTCTTTATGATCCGCCCTGAAGGTTATTTCTTGGAATATTTGTGGGATGGGTAATCCTATCAAAAGATATAAAGTGTTGCAGGCCTTAGCTCGGCTGAAATGTGACATAGCTATGTTGCAGGAAACCCACCAAACGGCTGAGGAACATCTTAAATTGCAGAAAATGTGGGTGGGGCAAAGTTGGGGTTCTCCAGCTAAGGGGAAAAAGGGTGGAGTGGTCATCTTGATCAGTAAGCAGACCCGTTTTGAACTACTTAAGGAATACTCTGATCCAGACGGCCGGTATATTTTGCTCTATGGCAATCTTGACGGTCGGCCTGTCGTGCTGGGCTGTCTGTATAGCCCTAATGTATTGGACCAGGCGTTTTATGACCGATTAGCTTCTAGAATTGAGCAATTGCCAGACGTTCCCTTGATACTGGCTGGTGATTTGAATGGGGTGTTGGATGTGGGGCTAGACGTGTCCGGTGGGGGGGGGCACACCTGCGCATTCCGACTACCAAGGCATTGAAGAGCCTTTGTACACGTTTGGGCCTGGTTGACCCATGGCGCTTGCTGCATCCCGTTGAGACAGATTTTACCCATCAATCGAGAGCTCATGGTACTAGCGCTAGATTGGACTATGTTCTAGTCTCGGACAGGTTGTTTGTGCAGGTGGAGGACGCGCAGATTGGCCCTTCCGCGATATCCGATCATGACCCAGTTTGGGTCGATCTTGGCTGGGGGAGCTTGGCTGTATCGATGAGGTTCTGGCGATTTCCTCTGTGATTGTACCACGATGCGGAGTTTCGTACCTGTCTGGCAAAACACTGGCAGGAGTTTATGGGTCACCATGAGCGACATCAGGATGACCCGGAGCTGCTTTGGGAGACGGCGAAAGTCGTGCTGAGGGGGGATATTATTGCTTATGTGGCAAGGAAGCTGAGGCTATTGGCGGGGCAAATTGTTCAGTTGGAAAAGCAGGTGGTGCGTGCTAGGCGGCGGTGTGCAGGGGATCCTAGTGTGAATAATAAGCGACGGCTTTGGGAGTTGAAAACGTCTCTTAATGAACTGTTACATCAGCGGGCGAAGAAATCGTATATGTATTATCGCTACCAACATTTCCGCTTTGGCGATAAGCCTGGGAAACTTTTGGCGCGTTGCCTACAGGGCCGCCGGGGCCCTCAGTTGGTGGCAGCGCTCCGAGATGATCATGGTGACTTGCATAAGGATAATGTCGGTATAGCTCGAGTGTTCCATTCTTTTTTCCAGAAATTATATGCCCGGAGGGAGGGAGCACCGGCTGAAATGCAGAAGTACTTGCAGGACATATCCTTGTCGCAGGTGTCGGCAGAACAGAGGGCTTGCCTTGACGCTCCGGTGACGGTGGATGAAGTTCATAGAGTGATTCAGAAAGCTGACTGTTGTAAGGCGCCCGGCCCGGACGGGTTCGGGGCCGAGTTTTATAAATTATTGGGTGCACTAGTGCCTCCAACTTTAGTGGCGGTGTACCAACGTTGGGTGGCTCAGGGGAAGTTTGGCTGGGGCGCCAATCATGCGCATATCACCTTAATTCCTAAACCGGGAAAGGACCCTACTCAGGCAGCTTCTTACAGGCCAATTTCATTGCTGAACTTTGATCTGAAAATACTGGCGAAGGTATTGGCCGATCGGTTGGCTCTGGTGTTGGGGAATCTGATCCATGAATCGCAGGTCGGATTTGTTAAAGGGCGTTATGCCGTACGGAATTTAAGACGACTGTTGGCATCCTTAGAATGGGTCCGGGACCGCGACCTCCAGTCCCTGGTTATTAGTTTTGACGCTGAAAAGGCGTTCGACCAGGTTCAGTGGGAGTATTTGCAGTTTCTTTTACCATATTACGGGCTGGGGGGCCCCTTTTGTCAGATGGTGGCACTGCTTTATTCGGACCCTACGGCGGGGGTTTTATGTAACGGGGTGCAATCGGATATGTTTCGCTTGGAGCGAGGTACGCGTCAGGGATGCCCGCTTTCCCCTTTACTTTTTGTGTTGTCTCTGGATCCGCTGATACGGAGGATTGAGGACTCACCTGGTATAGGTGGTGTGCGTCTTGGCTCATATGGATTCAAGGTGGCTGCTTTCGCAGACGACATACTTGTACACCTCTCTTCTCCCCAACAATCTCTTCCGCGGTTACTTGAGGAATTGTCGTTCTATGGCCAGTTCGCGGGGCTGCGCATCAATATGGATAAATCGGAGGCCTTGGATGTGGGGGGCGCGCTACGGGGGAGCTGGCTTGGGAGTTTCCCACTCCGCTGGGCGGATGAATCTATTGTCTATTTGGGTATTTTGTTAACCAGGAAACCGACACTGTTGTACAAAACTAATTTTGAACGGATTCTTTCTAAGGTGCGAGCGCAGTTGCGGGCGTGGGCCCCCCTCCCGTTGTCCTTGCTCGGTAGAGTGGCCGCTTTGGGGATGGTGATTTTTCCGCGCGTGCTTTATTAGATGCAAACGCTCCCTCTGTGGCTTTTGAAGCGTGATTTGATGCGTTTGGAAAGGGAGATTCGGGGTTTTCTCTGGAGAGGTTTTAAGGCCCGTATCCCCTTGGCGAGGTTGCGTGGGGGATGGCGTTCAGGTGGAGTTGGGGTGCCCGATCTTTGGAAATATGGCTGGCGTGTCAAGCACGGCATTTGAGTGATTGGTTGGGGGACACTGAGACTTATACCCCGCGAGGGCTTGAAGCAGCCTTTGTGGCGCCCCACTCTCTGGAAGCGGTTCTGCATCTCCCGCGGACCGCCTTGCCGCCTCGATTGAAGAGCAGTGTTCTGCTACAGGCAACGCGGCGTACATGGCAGCAGTTAAACAAGCGCTGAGGTAGCGATGCTGCGGTGTCTTGTTGGCTGCCCCTACATGGTAACGCTTGTTTTTTGCCTGGTTCCGATTCGGCCCCCTTCCGTCAGTGGTGGCGAGTAGGTATACGGCGTTTGGGACATGTGGTGGACCGGGATGGTTGCTGTAAGGCTCTGGGGGTGATTTGTAGGGAGTATGGGTTGCCTGTGGGCACCTCTTTCTATGTGTATGTTCAGCTTTCCCATTATGTTGGCTCCTTGCCGAGACGTGAGCTTACTGTGGAACACTCAGAGCGTATTCTGGAGTTCTTTGCGCTGGGGGCGGAGTCCCCACCGACGATAGCTGATTTGAAGAAACGTTTGGATCGGTTGGATACACCCCCGGATTACTCGGCACTGGAAAGCCTTTGGGCGTGAGAGTTGGATCGGGACATTGCCCCGGGTTCCGTTCGGGCTGCTCTGGGTTGGATTACGCAACTCGTGGTGGAGCTCGTTGGCGAGAGATGCAGTATAAATGTGCCCTTCGTGCCCATTTCTCCCCGAGGCGGGCGTTTCGCAGCCATTTGCCTCACATGGAGGGTGCCCCAAATGTTCGTGTGCCTTGGCAGATTTGGGTCATATGTGGTGGGGCTGCCCTTCTATTCGCAGATATTGGCGGCGCATTGAGACCTATCTGAGCGGTCTACTGGGCCAGCGGCTTTGCTGGTCGGGGACCTTGGTAGTGCTGGATCAATTGGGACCACTCCACCCGAAGGGCAGATGGGAGAGGGTGTTGGTGCGTAAGGCCTGTCTGGTGGGTAAGGGCCCTATTCTTAGTCGTTGGAGGGAGCCTATGGCCCCTACTTTTTGTGAGTGGCGAAACAGCCTACATCAACTTATGCTACTGGAGCGGAGAACCGCGCTAAGACATCCTCAGGCATGGGCTACCTTTTTGTTGGATTTATTTTATTTATTTATTTTATTCACATTTATATACCGCATCTTCCAAGAGTTCAGTTGCGGTTTACAGTTAACAATAATTAACAAATCAAGTTTGTTATACATGGAACATTGCAATAATACAGAACTTATTTACAAGGAACATCATATAAAGTATAGAACAAACAATGTGGTATAATACCGAACAGTGTGGAAACTATATACAAGTTATATATGAATATATATACATGGATTACATGGGGGAGGTCAGAAGATCATCATTGGAGAGTGCTATCTGTATAGGTTAAAGGTTTAAAGGTTAAAGGATGCCCTATATCCAGCAATTGGGCCCTAAGGCTCGTAGCGAAGTGCTTAAAATTGGCTGACGGTGGCCTGGAAGTTGGCTGTCTCTGGTTGGTCTTCAGTACTGCTGCGCTCCCTGCGCTGGGGGGGGGGGTAGGGGATGGGATGGGTGGGGGGCGGGTTGTGGGGTATGCTGGCTGTTAGGACTGTCCTCTGTTTGTTCATGCCGTGTTCCCAGGGCGGTGGACAAGACACAGCCCCGCCCGGGACCTGCTTAGGTTTTTTTTTTTCTGAAAAATTGTTAGTTGGTTTGTTTGCTGTTTGTATCTTGTAAAATTTAATAAACAGAGACTTGAAAAAAAAAAGGCTCTAATCTGTAGTATCTTGGTGAGCTGAACAAAATGTTGTTGGCTCTCGTTTTGAAGATACTGCATGCAGTTCATTTTTGATGTTTTACTATGTAAATTTATCCAGTAGGACATCAACAACATCCCAAATAAGCCTTGAATGATGTAATATTGCATCACATTGCATAATACCAGCATGCACACATCATCCAGAGTTGATTGCATCATTTTCTGATGCAATGCAATACTACTGCCAGACGGCTGCTGAAGCCATCTGACGTCAGCAGTGTACTTACTATACGCAGTTGGAAAGGAAAGTAATCTGGTATTCTGTTCCGATATTGAAAGCCTCATGAATGCCTTTTTTTTTTAATTAATGCATTCCAAATACAAAGCTTCATGCAAATAAGCAGTACATTCAAAAACCTCTAAACAAGAGAGAAGAAAAGAACCAGTAACATCAAAAACCACTACATAGTCCATATCATGGAGAGCACAGCGATATTAGTACCAGAGCTCAAACTAACTTAAGGCTACATCTCCTAACCAAACTAAAAAATTAAAGGATCAAAACCAAGAATCAAGATCAGGCCTCTCACACCTGTAATGAATCTAAGAGAGCAACGAGCTGAGTAGATTCAGTGAAAATATAATCAATACCTTGTATAGTAATTAAACACTTACATGGAAATCGATGAAAAAAGGAACCCCCCCCCCAGCCAAAACTCGAGGCTTGAGCTGGAGGAAGGACCTCCTACGTACTTGCGTATATCGGGAAACATCTGGGAAAATGGACATCTTATGGCCATAAAAAGGAAAATCTTTCTTTGAAAAAAAGGCTTTCATCTGGTTTCCAGGGATGCCTCATCCTCTGTCTCCATCTTGGAGTCAACGGGTAACAACGAATCCGAGGCCCTGCGACTTCTTGCCTCGAGACCAGTGCCGATGGGTCAGGGGCCTCCGGAGGACCTGGGGTGCCAAGTCTGGTCAGGGAGGATCAGATTCCTGAGGATCAGAACCTTGACTGGCACAGAGGGCTTACCTGAGGCCGGTGGCGCTCAGAGCTCGGTTCGACAACCGGTGACTCTCCCAAAGTCAGGGGGCCGGTCATCGGGGCAGATGATGATGAACCAGCCATCATTGCCTGCTGCATGGCCAGGATAGCAGTGATGTTCTGCTCCAGGGCCGCCATTCTGGTTTTCAAGCCAGAAGGCTATGCAGCTTTCAGCGCAGGCACCAAGGATCTCTGACCCAGTACCAGCACTCTCGTGAGTATGTCCTCGACAAGGACTACAATCTCGAGGAACCTTGCACGTTTTCCACCAGCCGAGGAATCCTTTTTTGAGGGCCTTGGTAGGGCGCTTCTTGGAGCTACCCGAGTCCCTCAGAGTCATTTTTACTGTGTCTCTCCAGTGGAAACTCAACGGACTTTGTGGATTTTTTTTCTTTCTCTCAGGGTCTGGGGTCTTCTTGGAAGAGCCGCCACAACAGGACACCGTGGACTCTCGGGCCTCACGGGAAGTGCTGGGCTTGGAATTTGGCATCAGGGAAGCAGATGCCGAGTCAGAACTTGGGAGTATTTCTTCCTGCAACGCCGACCTCTTTTTATTGGTCTTAGGCGTCATGGCCTGGCACAGGTCACAGGAGGTGCTGTCATGGTCCGGTCCCAGACAGCGTAGGTAGCAGTCATGGGTGTCGGTTACTGACATGGCTTGTCTGCAGCAGTCACGTTTTTTGAACCCACCGGGAGACATAGTGGGAAACACCCAGCCATGGTCTGACCCCCGAGTGAAAAAAGGTGAGAATGCCGGTCGAGGTAAGCCTCGATCGAAAAAAAGGGAAAAAGCCGAGAACAGTGCCGGGCCCTACGCTGGCTTGAAGACAGGAAGAGGAACCGGTATGGAAACGGAAAAGGCTAACTTAACGATATAGCATGGATTTTTTTCCAGGTAAACAAGACAGATGGCTGTTGGGCTCTGCGGAAAAAAAAGAGACTGAGCAAGATGGCACCCTTGGGCGGGAAGGGGACCGTGCATGCGTGGTAGCATGTCCCAAAGGCTTTCTTTGAAAGCTGGGGAAACCTTTCGCTCCTCGTGGACTTCATTGGCGCCAATGTCACCCATATGTGAGGACTGATTCCTGCTGTCCCTGGAGAACATCTGTTACATGTGAGTAACTGTGCTTTAGCGGCTTTAGGAACATGGCATTATTTTATCATTTATTTTTTTGTTTTTTATTGACTTAAATTTCTGTTTTATTGTTCATTCACTATTATGGATATGTATTTCACACTATATATTGTCTTACAGTACAGCTGCTCCGCATTCTATGGATTGTCCCATCTTGTTGCTCTGAGTTATTACCTCTTGGATGCAATATCCTTCTCTCCAATCTTTATTATTTATTGATCTCTTATTAGTGTTTTTAGTAACATGGCATTATTTTCTTTATTTTTCATCTTATTTATTGGCTTACATTCCTATGTTTTATTGTCCATTGGTCCACTATTATGGATATGTATTTCGCGCTTTATTGTCTTACAATACAACTGCTCCGCATCCTATGGATTGGCCCGTTTTTTTTTTTTAGTTATCTTTACCCCCTTCATGTGTTATCTTTCTCTCTGATCTATTCTGTATGATTATCGATTACAAAAGGTTTTAAGACATGGCATTACATTATTCATGTTGGTTCCCCAAGGCTCCTTTTAGACATTGATAGTAGGTTAGATCTTTTCTTTGCTCTTTAGTGCTCTGTCTCTGCATCGACAATGATGCCACACGCAAGGTCATTATTTATTATTGATCGCCATTGTCATTGTGTTTTATTCCTTGCCTTGCTGTTCTTTTAGTATGATGTTGATAATCTAGCACACATCTTCATTTAGGTCTTGAATAGGCACATATTCAATTATTTAGTTTTATTTGAATTGTTGGCGAGTTGCAACTTTGGCGTGAAATCCGGCGTTGAAAACTACACTGTCTTGTGAGCTTATCCCTTTCAACACGGCATTACCCGCCTTTGAGAACTATGGACATTTAGGCAAGTCTCTTTTCAGATTCCTCCTCTAGCGCTTAAAACGTTTAAAGCATGGACCAGGGTCATAAACTTGAAGGAATTTTAATACATACTGCTCATTGGTTTCCCCTTTTTCTTAAATACACATTTGTGGCACAGGTATCAGATATCACGTAAACGCGCTTTTATAGTGATACAAGTAAGCCATTTATATGACTGGGTTCTCAGGATCATTGGCATTTTGCAAATGTTTTTTAACTTTGAAAATGGTTATATTTACATGCACATGGGTTTCTTTCTGTTTTTCCAGTTTTATATTGCAGTATAGATATTCCATGTTCGTTTTTTTCCATACATGGATGTTTTCAAGCAGGTCTTATTTTGCCCTCTAGATTTGATTTAACAGTTCTTCTCTTTGATCCAACAAACTTTGATATATATTATCGACATGAGTTTTAGTTAATGCTTGATGATGTCCTCCTCATCCCGGTCTCCTTTTCCTCTTTGCATCTTTTGTCACCGTGAGATGCTTTTTTTATCATCTATTTATTTCTCATCACCAATGATATCTTTATTACTACTACTACTGCTAAGCATTTATATTGCGCTACAAGTCGTACGCAGCGCTGCACAGACATGTAGGAGACAGTCCCTGCTCATCAGAGCTTATAATCTAGTCAAGACAAACACAGAAGGTGTAGGCAGGGACAAAGCAAGGGAAAGAAAAAGGAGATCAGGTGAGTCAAGATCCAAAAGCAGCAGCGAAGGAGTGAGTTTTCAGCCTGGATTTGAAGAGGGTTAGAGAAGGTGCCTGGCGTACAGACACAGGTAGTTTGTTCCAGGCGTAAGGTGAAAGGAGCAAAGTCTGGAGTTAGCAGTAGAAGAGAAGAGCACAGATAGAAGCAGTTTGCTAGAAGAGCAGAGTTCCCGAGGGGGGTTGTAAGGAGAGATAAGAGAAGAAAGGTAGTGAGGAGCCACAGAGTGAATGCATTTATAGATCAGCAGAGAAGTTTGAACTGGATGCGGAAACGGAGCCAATGGCTTTACTAAAATAGATGTGCTCTTATGAATTATCATTATTAATGTTAGCAATGTCCGTCCTTTTAATTTTATTTTCTTTTTCTGTTTTTTATAGGAGCACTTATACAGGTTTTAGCAATTTTTTATTTATTATTTTTGTGAATTAGTCTAAGCTCTTTTATGTTTTAACTATATTTTATGTTTTTAATTGTTAGCCTTATTGCACTGTTTTAGAGGCCTTTTAAGATAGGTTATTCTTATCTTGATCTGTTTTAAATTACTTTTTGTATGTGTTTGCCTTTTGTATTTTTACTGTATATTTTTTGTTTATAATTGATTTTTATTTTTTGTGAGGCAACACCCCCTGAGGAAGGCACATGCCAAAACGTGTCGGGGTTGCGCTATAATAAAGCTTGGACCTACTACCAATTTTCTCTCTGCTCTTTTGTGTGCTGCGAGTTCATTTATGCGCTATAGATGCTTCTCACCAGCCCTTAGACAATCGCCCTGTCTCGGCTCACCCACTGGTATCAAGATTCATGAGAGGTCTGCTCTTGTCCAAGCTGCCGCTATGCCTGATGGCTAGGGCATGGGACTTAAATGTAGTTCTCGCACAGCTCATGCAGAGCCCCTTTGAGCCTTTAAAATTCCTCACATGGAAAGTCCTTTTTCTACTAGCTTTGACTTCAGCTGGCAGAGTTAGTGAGCTTCAGGCTTTGGTAGATTACCCTCCATATACCAGATTCCACCATGATAAAAGTTGTCCTCAGGACACATCCCAAGTTCTTACCGAAGGTTATCTTTCTTCCATCTCAACCAGTCAGTCTTGCTGCCAACTTTCTTTCCTTGGCCTCACAGCTCTAGGGCTGAGGCGTAGCTCCATACTCTTGATTGCAAGAGAGCACTAGCTTACTACCTCGACTGTAGAAAAAGGTCATTATAAATCCTCTCAGCTTTTTATCTCCTTTAACTGAAGTCATTTAGGCTTACCAGTTACCAAGAGGACTCTCTTCTAACTAGATTGCAGACTGCAAATTGTTTGCTTATTCGCAGGCTGGCTTGTCCTTGCAAGAACACGTCACAGCCCACAATGTCCAAGCCATGGCTGCTACTGTGGCCAACCTCCGTTCCGTCTCCATTGTGAAAATCTGCCAAGCAGCCACATGGTCTTCGCTGCATACCTTTGTAACTCACTAGGACAAAGACTCTGGAAGCGGTGCTCATTTCGGACAATCTGTCCTCCGTAACCTTTTTCAAATCTAGGCAACTTGCCCACCACCCATCTGACTATCTTGTGAGGAGTGCTCCAAATGGGCTGAATCTGAGTCCCTTTTGCAACCTTCGGCTACTCTGGGATCCTTTTTCCCCTCGCTCAATTGTCATGGGCTACAAAGTCCCATATGTGAAGACTGTCTTCCTGCTTGTTCCTAAAGATAGCATAGTTACTCACCTGTAACAGGTGATTTCTGGGAACAGCAGGAATTGTTTTTTTACAACCCGCCCACCTCCCATTCAAGTTGCCCCTTTTTACTTTTTTCCATTTTCTCCGCTATTCACCTGACTGAAGAGACCAGGAGGGAAGGCGGGAAGGCAGGCACACATGTGGAGCAATGCTCCCAAAAACATTCTTATTGGATGCTGGGGAGTGTTTCCGCACCAGGCTCCATTGATGCCAGTGTCACCCATATGTGAATACTGATTCCTGCTGTTTCCGGCAATCACCTGTTACAGGTGAGTAACTATGCTTTGTCTCCCCCCCTCCCCCCCCCCATTTTATTGCATTGGTACTTCTTGATTACTTTCCTAGCTTCTCTTTTCCAACTATTGATGCTTGTCTTCCTCCTTTTGTGATCTCTTGTATAAAGGGCACTCTTCTATTTTAATAATCCCTCCAGGGATTTATCCAAACCTCTCTTAAAAATCAGCTATACTAACAGCTTTTACTGCATCCTCTAATTTCATAATTTGATTGCATGTTCAGTGAAAAAATATTTTCTCTTATTAGTCTTAAACATGTGCTACATTTTAGCTTCATTGCATGTCTCCTCTTGGAGTAAACAACCAATCTACATTTACGTGTTCTATTCCACTCATTTTATAGACTTCCATCACATCTCCTCTCAGCTGTATCTTTTCTAAACTGAAGACATCTGTCCATTTAAGCCTTTCCTCATAGGGGTTATCCTTCATCCCCTTTATCATTTTGGTGGTGGTTCTCTTTACTTTTTCTAATTCTGCTATATCTTTTTTAAGATAGGGTGACTAAAATTGTACACACTATTCAAGGTGTGGTCACACCATGGAGCGATACAGAGGCATTATAATATGACTTATCAATAACTTGCATCTAACTTGCCAGTGCTTATGTTTCCTGTTTCGGCATTTGCTTTTCTTTTTTTCTTTTTTCTGAAAAATACCTTTTTGGCTAAAACGGTTTCTCTGACCTCGCCTTTAAATCATGCTGGCAGTCGTTTGGCCTTTCTTAGCATGGGATACGTCTGGGCTTTAAGATAGTATTTTTACTTTAATTCTGTTTATTGAAATTTTCAAAAACTATACAATGTTCACAAAACATAGAGAAACACTAAGTCAACAATAGAAATAATTCAAAAGAGAAATAATAAACAAGTACATTAGCCCACATCTCGGGGAGAAAACCATAAGAAATCAATAACAAGAAAAAACAAGACAACACCGAACCAAAGAAAGGTGTCCCAGCCACACAGAGCAGTCATTTAATTGTACCCTCCCACCACCTGACAATTTCTAAATGACAACATGATATAAAGGAAAAGTAAAAGTCACTGCGCCTTTTTCTTATCAAGAATCCACCTTTCCAAATCCGAAAATGACAAAGACAAACCTGTCATATCCAAGAGATACTAAGCATTTACAAGGGTAGTGCAAGAAAAAAGTAACACCCTAAGGCAAGAGTTCTAGACTTGAGAGCAAGAAAGGACTTCCTACATGCTTGTGTTGAGCAAGATACATCAGAAAAAATAGAGATTGTCCCTTTTCCGAAAATAAGTTTTAAGAATAGAGACTTTATCTTCTTCAGAAACCAAAGTTACTAATAATGTAGCTCTAGTGGAAATAATATCTTGAGTGTCTTCCAAGAAGGCAGTCAAGTTAAACCCATTTTTATCTTCAAGAACAGCTACTTCCCCTTACCCAACACCTGGAGAAACAATTTTTGAGGAAGTATGACAACATTTAGCAAACACTATAGCATCGGTGGTGGGGAGGAGAAGAACATCTTTTAAATATTTCCTAAACAGGATTGATGGAGATAATAAACTACTAGAATGAAAATTTAAAACTCTCAAATTCTTAGACCTAGCCATATTCTCTAAATTCTCAAGTTTTTGACACATAATAGAACTTTCTTTCATGGTAGCAGACTGGAATAAAGAAAACTATTTAACCTGCATATCTATACTTGAAATAGATGAATGCAAAGTTCCAATCTGACTATCAAGATTCTGAAATTTAATAAGTGTCCCTAGTAAATTGACATAGAGGGAGGGAACAGTCTCAGCAAGAATCCGTTCAGTACGATTGACTACTTGCCAAATATCCAGAAGAGAAATGGAGGAGACTTCTGAGTCACCAGGAGGAATGGAGGGCTCCAACCAAGAAACCATTTTGGGGAGCACAACTTCCTTCTGTGAACTCAAAACACCGGACTGAGGCACAGCAGACAATTCCAAGAAACCAGGAGGAAGAGGAGGGGTGCACTCAGGATAGCTAAGACTCGGCCCCTCCAGTGAGGGATCAAAAGGAACAGTACCTGGTGGTGTTAAGACCGGTGTAGATATTACATGCTTGTCCATAGGGCCACCAGCAGACACAGCCACAAGAGTTTCCTTTTTCCTTTTACCGCCGGGCATTGCCACTTCACAGATCTATAAATGCTCCCAATGTACTCCTAAGGGGCTCACATACATCCGCCTTGGAAAACACCCCTTAGAAATGCCCCAACAAGCACCGACGGCTAAGCGCTGTAAAGCACTCTAGATATATTAAGGAGCTTCAAAATGACGTCAGCAGTGACTGCCCTGCATGGGGCCGGCTCTCTCCAACACCAGCTGTTCTCACTCTCCACAGCGTGTGAAACTGCAGGCAACACTCCCCAAGATACTATTTTTAAACAGTCCCCAGTGATCACTATTGCCAAGTGCCCCCCCCCACACACAGTTTACTGCATTTCATTAATAACCATGTCTAAAATAGGTTCCCCTCGTCTCTGTTCCTGAACCAGCTGCTCCATGAAGCAGTCATTTATTTCATCTTGAAACTTTATCTTCCTAGCATATCCTGATGTGTCATGGAGCCAGTCGAATACCAGAGTAATTGAAACCCCCCATTATTACTGTGTTGTAACTTTTGTTAGTTTCCCTTATTTCTTTTAGGATTTTGTCATCCATCTCTTCATTCTGGCCAGGCAGACAGTATTACACTCCCACTGCCATTTCCTTCTCTTTTTTACGTGGCATTTGTCCATTCAGTGGGGGTTTTTTCCTTGCAAAACGTTTATCCTGTTTGACTCAATGCACTCTTTAAAATATGATGCAACCCCTCTGCCATTTTGATATAATTTATACCAAAATATCAGTGTCCCATTGGTTAGAACTCTTCATCTTGGAGAAGAGATGGCAGAGGAGCTATGATTGAGGTCTATGAAATCCTAATTGGAGTGGAATGTGTTTTACTCTTTCAAAAAATGTACAAAGACTAGGACACACCCAATGAATGTGCAAAAAAGTACATTCAAAACTAATATAAGAAAATATTTTTCTCCGGGATCAAGCAGGAAGTCAGCCCTCACATATGGGTGACCCCAGTGCTGACAGAGGCTGCGCAGAAGCATCTCCCCAACTTTCAAAGAAAACCTTTGGAAGATGCACCACGCATGCGTTGTCCCCTTGCCGCCCAAGGGGGCCATCTTGCCTCAGTCTCCTTTTTAACGTGGAACCCTTCAGACGTTGTCCAGTTTCTCCTGGGAAAAAGCGTGACTTTTTTTTTTTTTTTTTTTTTTTAAGGTTTGTCCGGTTTGCATACCAGTTCCTTCCCATCCCTGAACCAGCTCGCCTCTGCGTCGCTCCTCTGGTTCATCCATACGTGTTCCCATTTTTCATCAAGGTGTTTCTCAAAACAGACATTCATGCCCTTTTTTAGCTGAAGACCCCAGACCCCTGCCGAGCGGCAGGGACCCCCCTTTTTCCAATGGCCTCCAGTGGCTTCAAGAAGTGCGACCGATGTGGCAAAATGATGTCTCTCACTGACTGGCACGACTGCTGCCTCCCGGTGCCTCAGCCCGGAGCATAACAACTCCGACTGCGAACTCTACAGAACCATGACCTCAAAGGCCCTAAAGAACCATCGTCGGCAGCAGGAGAAATTTTTCCAGAAGTCTGAATTCATGTTGGAGTTTCCGGCGACACCGCACTCCAGGGCCTCCTCCGATACCTGTGTGCCCCGCGAAGCCCGAGCCTCTTCGGAGCCCCACGGCCACGGTTCCTCTGAGCAGAAATCCCCAGAGGTGAAGTGCAAAAAGAATAAACCCTCAAAGACCACCTCGGAAGAAGGGAAAATCCCACCCCAGACCCCGCAGTCCGAGGAATTTGAGTGGGAGCGGCCTTCCAAGGTACCTCTGCAAGGAGTCATCGGCACCTGCTGACTGGCCTCAGGCGTCCAAGGCCATCCTCATCGAGGACTTTCCCTTGATAGTACAGACGCTGGGGCCAAATCCCTCTGTCGAAGGCTGCAGAGCTAACTGGTATGGAGACCAGGATGGCAGCCTTTGGAGAGCAGTATATCTGCCCTCGTGGCCATGCAGTGGACGTTTGTCTGGCTTGTCCGCTTCACCTGACCCAAGGACAGGACCCTCGACATCGAGGGCTTCCCCTGATGTCGAGCCAGTCCTCGAGTGCCACCGGCCTTGAAAGCTCCTGGCACCAGACGAGGTCCCGATCTTGTTCCTTGTGGTACCAGTCCTCCCTGGTGAGCACCTGTAGCTCAGATCGCAGATACTCCAGAGGTTACGGAACGCCTGGAACAGACCTTGACAGAGTTGATTGCATGGCATCGGACTCATACTCTGACTTCAAGTCTGAATGGGAGATCAAGGACGAAGGCTCCTTAGACACAAGACGACACAGAGACATACACTCGGATCAGTCTCCCCGCCTGAGGACGTCACGTTCCTCGATTTTATACAGGACATGGCCAAGGCTCTCACTAACGAGACCGAGGCCAAGGAGGACCTGTGCACCGAGGAATTGGAGATACTGCAATACAAGGCACCCCCTAAGGAGACCCTTACGGTACTAGTGCCCCTGATCCTCGACAGTCTACTCTGGATGTGGGAAACACCAGTGTTGGTACCAATTGTCAGTAGGAGCTTTGACGCCATGTACCAGGTACACCGAAGCCCTAGGTTCCAAAAGACCCAGCTTCCCCACAACTCAATGGTCGTGGAGTCGGCCATGCGCCAGCTCAAAAGCCAAAAAACTCATTAGTCGGTGCCACCCAGTAGGGAGGCCTGAACCCTCGATGCCCTTGGCTGGAAGGCCTTGCAGGGCTGGATGCTAACTTTCCGGATCCAGTCCTATCAGCATGTACTTGAAGGAGCTCGGGGGATTTTTGGCAGGCCTCGGTGGGGAACCCCAACAGAAGTTTAAGACCCTGGCCTCGACGGTAAAAGAGTGCTCAAAGTTTTTGTCTCGAGCAGCCTATGATAGCTTAGAGTCTTCAGCCAGGTAGCCACCGCAGGCATTGGGATACGGTGCCAAGCATGGCTGCAGTCGTCTGACCTAGAGCAATGGGTGCAGGACAAACTGATTGATGTCCCCTGCATGAGAGAGAACCTATTCGGGAAGCACATGGCAGACAAGGCTGTAGAGATAGAAACCAAGTTTCTGATGAGAACAAGGCTCTCGAAGAAGACCTCAGTGCAGCCCGAGGAGGAAGCCCTTCTTCCCTGAGGAGGAAGGGGAGCTTTGGCGGTATACCACATTTCCAGGTCTCCTTGGCCCTCAATAGGGCCAACAACAAAAAGGCTAGAGACATGGTTCCCGAAACCAAAGGGCCCCAAAGTCCCAGAGCCTGGGCGAGCTTTTCACTGCCTGGGTGAGACCTCTTCCCCCCCCCCCCCATATGTGGGGGGGGGTTTCCTCTGCAGCCCACAGGTGGAGAGCCATCACCACCGATGCCTGAGTGTCACAAGTGGTCAGGGAGGGCTACCTACTCCACCTACAGCGGGCGCCTCCCTCATATTTCCTAGGAGAGTTCACCAGACCCTGCTTCTCACCGAGCTAGCAGGCCTAATCCAGGACAAGGCAGGGGAGTCAGTGCCTAAACATCTCTGGGGCACAGGCTTCTACTCCAAGTATTTCCTTGTCCCCAAGAGGATATGGGGCCTCAGGCCCATCCTGGACCTGTGAGAGCTCAACAGGTTTGTGGTCAGGGAGAAGTTCAAGATGCTCTCTCTTGGGACCCTGCTGCCATTCGTCCAGCAGGGAGATTGGCTATGCTCCTTAGACCTAAAGGATGCCTACACGCACATCCTAATTCATCCCAGCCACAGAAAATACCTTTGGTTCATAGTGGGGGGAGCAGCACTACCAATACAGGGTGCTGCCCTTTGGTCTGGCCTCATCACCAAGGATTTTCACAGTGCCTCATGGTTGCAGCCCATCTCTGGTTTTCAAGGGGCCATCGTCTTATCTTATCTGGATGACTGGCTCATAAAGGAGACACAGCTACAGAGTCACAATGAACCACCGGGTGCACCATAAATGCCCTGCAGCACCTGGGTTCATCATAAACTACCCCAAGTCCCACCACACTCCGGCACAGCACCTAGAGTTCATATGGGTGCAACTAGATACCCTCCAGGCAAAAGCAGTCCTCCCTCAGAAGAGGTCAAAACGCCTCAGGGAGTTAACTGCAGAGGTGCACAGATGCTGGATGCTACCTGCCTGACTCCTACTCTGCCTGTTGGGACACACAGCCTCCATGGTTCATGTGACCACATATGACCGATGTTCCCACTAACCTGCGCTGGGTCCGCTGCCAACATTCCTGCCAGCGGGGGGAGGTGCAGAGCGATCGACACTCTTCCCCTCCCCCCACCGCAGGAATGCTGGCGGAGGACTTGGCGCAGATTAAAGAGAACATTGCGAGGTTGCTGTGGCGTGTGTTAGACCCATTGGCAGCGGATGCATTCTTCATTCCGTGGGCAGACGGCCTTCTGTATGCCTTCCCACCAACACCTCTGGTCACCAAGACCCTATTCAAGGTCCAGTGTGACAGAGCATCACCCTAATGCTGATAGCCCCTTGGTGGCCCAGGAAGCCCTGGTTCCCACTGCTCCTCTGCCTATCGGTGGCATCGCCAATTCTCCTGGGCTGAACCCCAGAGCTACTCTCACAGGAGCAGGGCTCTCTCATACACCCCAACCTGGGGTCTCTCTCACTCACGACTTGGCTGCTCAACCTCCCACAGGACGTGGTGGAGGTGGTTCTGGCCTCACGTAAGACCTCAAGGCATATGCCTTCTAGTGGTGCTGTTTCTCGGTATGGTGTGCAGAACGATGGGCAAACCCATTCTCCTGCTTTAGTACAAATGGTACTCCAGTACCTGCTCCACCTGTCACAGGTGGGACTAAAATCCAGTTTGGTCAGAGTACACATGAGCGTCATTGCAGTGCATCACCATTCTTTGGAGGGAAAGCCCCTTTTGGCACAGCTCCTTTTGTCCCATTTCCTGCGGGGCCTCATATTATCCCAACCCCCCATCCGCCCTCCGGCAGAGTGGGATCTAAATGTGGTGCTCTCACAGCTCACTAAGACTCCGTTTGAGCCTCTGGCCACCTGTGGTACCTTTCCTGTAAGTTTGTATTCCTTGTAGCACTCACATCAGCTCACAGTCAGTGAGCTCCAGGCTCTGATTGCAGAGCCCCCCCTACACCAGCTTCTACAAGAACAGTGAGATACTCATCACACACCCTATGTTTCTTCCGAAGGTGGTGTCCCCATTCCACCTCAGTCAGGAGGTGGTGCTCCCCACCTTCTTTCTGAGGCCTTGTGCCGTTAGGGCAGAGATCATTCCCCATACTTGAGGCAGGGCCCATTTACAATCCAATCTGCAACAGACTCGGGGCCACCGCAAAGCACCTCCACTTTTCTTATTTTATGACCCCAGTCGTCTGGGGCTCCCAATGACTAAGCAAACTGTCCGCGTGGGTGGCGAATTGCATTACCCTTGCCTATGAGCAGGCAGGGATTTCACTGGACCAGAAGGACATGGCACACTGTGTCAGGGCCATGGCTATTTCCATGGCAAATCTGCATTCCATCCACTTGATGGAAATCTGCCGGGCCGCCCCCTGGTCTTTGGTACATACCTTCACAGCTCACTACTGTCTGGAGTCCCAGTGGTTCAATGTCTTCAGCCAGGCCATACGTAATCTCTTTGGGGTGTAGGCAACTCCTGCCTTCAGGTTACCGGAGTGCTGGTTCTCTGCCCGACACTTGGATCTTGCGAGAGTCTCTCAGTAGGGATTCAATGGCTGCTTATCACAGTCTCACCCTTTGCAGGTCGCCATGGCATTTTTACAGGTTCTCGGTAGCCTGTAGCTGGGGAGTCCCATATGTGAGTACTGACTTCCTGCTTGTTCCTGGAGAAAGCATAGTTACTCATCTGTAGCAGGTGTTCTCCGGGGACAGTAGGAATAAGTCCTCTCAACCCTCCCTCCTCACCTTGGAGTTGATTCTTTACCGTATTTTTTTTTCTTTTCTTTGGCAGTCTTAGCTATGTTATTTGACTGAGGCAAGATGGCACCCTTAGGTGGGAAGGAGACCATGCATGTGTGGTGCATCTCCCAAAGGCTTTTTTTGAAAGCTGAGGAGATGCTTCCGTGTGGGCTCAGTCGGCGCAGACATCGCTCATATGTGAGGACCGATTCCTGCTGTCCTCTGAACACCTGTTGCAGATAAGCAAATATGCTTTCTCCATGGGCAAGCAGAATTAGTTCTCACATACGAGTGGCGTCACTGTTAGAGCCCCATATGGGAAACGTCTCCTAGATGGTTCTAGAAGCTTTTGGAGTTGTACCAATGCATCTGCACATCTGTTCCCCCCCCCCCCCTGCTGCCTTCACACCTAATCTCCTCAGTCTTGTCTTTTTTCATGGCGCCCTGCAGATCATCTGTCCCAGTGTCTAAGATTTGTTTCTATTTCAGGTTTTACTGCTAATATTCTGCAAGTGTCTATTGCCTTGTTTGCCCTTCCTGCTGCTACATGTTCTTTACTTCCTTTTAGTTTCCTTAATTGGATTTTTCGTCCATTTCAGGTTTCCTGTCTTTTTCCATGTCACCATTATAGGCAGCATAATAGGTCTCAGGCACTCCAGCTAGGTTTAATTTTTTGATCGAGTCATTTGATTTCACAGTGGCTATTTTTCCAGATATGTCCTGGAAACTCTCCAGCAGGTTAAGACACCCACGGTTTGTGCCTGCAGTGCTTGGGGCCTGACCATGAACCCTTTTATGTCTTCTATTCATAGATTCAATAAATGGACCCCAGAGAACATTAGCTATCAATCTACCAAAAATGTCAAAATCCTGTGTACAGTATCTTTATTATTCAGTGATTAACCCACACATTTTAATTACAGGGAAAGGAAAAAGACGTAGTATCTCTAGGAACAAGCAGGAATGTAATCTTCACATATGGGTATCGTCGGTACCGACGGAGCCCACGCGGGAACACTCCCCAGTGTCCAATAGGAAAGCCTTTGGGAGCATCCCACAGCGCATGCGTGCTGCCTTCCCACCTCTGTACCTCTCTCCCTTCAGGTCTTCGTTTTCCGCGGAGCTGACAGGACGTGGTACCCTGTCACTGCAGAAAAATGTACCTTTATTTCTTCTTTTTTTGGTTCGCGTCTGCCTTCATTCAACGCCTACCGGTACCGCCGGTTCTCCTCTTCTTTTTTCCTTAAAAAAATTGTATTTCTTCAGGGATCTTTCCCTGCTTCTGGTGCTAGGTGCCATTTTGGGCACTAGGCCCATTTTTCTTCAAGCATGGAGAAACCAGCTAGTGGTTTCAAAAAATGCTCAATGTGGCAGTACCATTTCCATCACCGACACCCATGATTGGTGTCTAAAATGTTTGGGTCCTGAACATTGTCCAACGGAGTGTCTCTCCTGCACAAGGATGACCAAAAGGGGCCTGCAGAATAAAGCTGCAAAACTCGGTACCCTTTTTGCTGCCGACACGATGTCAGTTGCATTGACGTCTTCCAGGGCTTCATCTTCCTCCCATGGATCTCAGGTAACCAAATTGAAGTCGTCTAAGAATAGCCAGTCCTCAAAGGGTAAATTTTCCTCAAAGTATCGAGATGCCACTGGCGTTTCCCTCGAGGATACTTCACCGGGAAAACAGCCCCGGCGGGAGTCTTCGGGTTCCAAAGCATTAACGGGGCTCCAGGATGTTCAATAGGTCTCCACCTCTGCGGAACTACTGGTGCCATGTTCTGGGGTCGTAGCCGCTTCCACCGGTACCGGCACCCAGGCATCGGCAGGAGCGATAGATCACAGAATCCTCGCTATCGAACGCAGTCTAGCGGCCCTCTTAGCGGCTTCGGTACCGCTAAGACCACAACAGATGGTTCAACAGGTATCAGTACCGACATCGGTACCGGTACCGACAATATCTGCTTCGACAGGATTGCTTCCCCCCATGCCGATCTCCGCTATCGGGGATCAGGAACCGAGACATTTCAGTAAAGACTTCGAGCGGTACCTATACCATGCGTTACAGGAGCCACCGGTGCTTGAGTCTTCTGATTCTGATGACTCTGACGATTCTACCGGTACCAGAGTGAATCTGTTAGAAGATTCAGTTCCTTCTCAACGCAGAATGTCTCCTCCAGAGGATGTGTCCTTCCAGGATTTCATACGTGATTTAGCAAAGGGTCTTGCAATCACTGTGATTCCAGAAAAGGAACCTAGGGCAGAAGAATTAAGAATTCTACAATACCCTATGGCTCCCAAGGAAGCAGCTATGCTTCCCATTCACAAGATCTTACATGATCTAATGTTGAGAATGTGGGAAACTCCTTTAACAATATCTTCACATTCCCGACGCCTTGACACTATGTACCGAGTGCCAAGTTGTCTTGGTTTTCAAAAAACTGTTACCACACCATTCAATGGTAGTGGAATCGGCCATGCGAAGGATCAAGAGTGCTAAAACACATTCTTCTAATCCTCCAGGCTGTGAATCCAGGACTCTTGATGCCTTTGGGTGTCGATGCTTTCAATCCTCCATGGTAGGAGCCAGGATCAGTTCTTACATTCTTTATATGGGAATGTTCCTGGAAGAAGTAACAAAAGATTTAGAGCTCCTTAGTCCTTGTGTTTCGGAGGAAAAAAGAGCAGACTACCTTATTCTGGTCAAGCATGCCCAGAATGTCTCAAAATTCATGAACTGTGCTACCTTTGATTGCTTTGAATGTATTAGCAGAATCTCTTCTATATCCATAGGAGCACATCGTATTGCTTGGCTTCAAGCATCAGACTTAGAACAGTGAACATAAGAACATAAGATATGCCATACTGGGTCAGACCAAGGTCCATCAACCCAGTATCTTGTTTCCAACAGTGGCCAATCTAGGTCATACATACCTAGCAGTTTCCCCAAAAGACAAGGTTCCACAATGCCTGTACTGGGTCAAGCATTGATATCCTGGGTCCCTTCTTAATAATGGTTTATGGACCTTTCCTCCAGGAACTTGTCCAAACCTTTTTTTAAACCCAGCTACAGTAGCAGCCTTTACTACATCCTCCGGTAACAAATTCCAGAGTTTGATTACACGTTGAATGAAAAAATATTTTCTTTTATTAGTCTTAAATTAAATAGTTTACCCTGTAGCTTCATTGCATGTCCCCTAGTCTTTATATATTCTGATAGCGTAAACAATTGATCTACGTTTACCCATTCCACTCCGTTCATTAATTTATAGACTTCTATCATATCTCCCCTCAGCGGTCTCTCTTCCAGGTTAAAGAACCTGGGTGCAAGAAAAGCTGGGAAACGTTCCTGCACAGGAGAAAATCTCTTTGGCAAGGACTAGCAGGACAAGGCTAATCAGCTTGAATCTGACAATACTATTTTAAACAGATTGTCAGTCTACAGCCAACCCAGCAAAAAAGAAAATATACAAAAAAACCCTTGTTCAGTAAGAAAAAGAAGCCTCACCAATCTTACACCTGCAAGCTCAACTGGCTCAACAGACCCAGCCCCCTCAGGGTCTTTGACTTCTATCTAGAGAACTTAGTCATTCTGCCCCTAAAAGGTCCAGAACCCTTGACCATTCCAGGAAGACTATGCTATTTTGCCAAAAGATGGCAACAAATAACATCAGAAAATTGGACTCTGTCCATTGTACAATTGGGGTACAAACTTCATTTTCTCAACTTGCCCCCACCTACAATAGTAAAACAGTTCAATTCTCAGGGGCCTGCCACCGACCTCTTGTGGCAGGAGGTCACATCACTTCTAGCTCAAGGAACAATCGAAGAAGTACCCATTCCCCAACAGGGGACAGGGTTTTACTCCCCCTACTTTCTTATTCCAAAGAAGACAGGGTGACACAGACTTATATTAGACTGCAGAGAATTAAACAAATATTTGTTCCAAGAAAAGTTCAAAATCTGCCTCGGAACACTTTTACCATACCTCCAAAGTCAGGACTGGCTATGTTCTCTAGATCTAAGAGATGCGTACACGCATATTCTCATCCACTCAGATCACAGGAAGTTCCTTTGATTCCTGGTCCAGGGAAGACACTTCCAGTACAGAGTTCTTCCCTTCGGACTAGCCTCTGCTCCAAGAGTTTTCACAAAATGCATGGTAGTGGTAGCTGCATTTATGAGGACTCTGGGGATATTCGTCTTCCCTTACATGGATGATTGGCTCATTCGAGCATCAACAGCTTCAGAGGCCAGCTTCGCTCTCTCTCAAGCAATGCAAATTCTTCAATACTTGGTGCTGATCATAAACCTTCCAAAATCTTCTCAGCCCCTCTCAATCTCTAGAATTCATAGGGGCTCGTCTAGACACACGGCAGTCAAGAGCTTTCCTGCCTCAGCCACGCTGTCTACGTATAATACATCTCAAGCATCTATGAAAGTATTCTTTACTGCTCGGGCGATGCTTCAACTGCTGGGACACATGGCATCCACTGTCCATGTGGTTCCCTATGTTCGCCTCCACATGCGAGTAGCCCAGTGGACCCTTTACTCTCGGTGGTCACAAGCCTTGGGTAGACTAACAGACAAAATCAGAATTACCACATGTCTGACTTCGTCCCTGCAATGGTGGCAATCCCTGGAAAACCTCCTTGTAGGCTCTCCTTTCCAGCAGCCTCTATGCCAAACCACTCTGACGACAGATGCGTCCAAGATGGGTTGGGGGGCCCACTTGCACGATCTCTCCACTCGGTCTTTGGACTTCATAGGAGGTTTCCCTTCACATAAACCTCCTAGAGCTGAGAGCCATTTTCAATGCTATTCAAGTCTTTCAGGGCCATCTCAGCAACAAAAAAATTCTGGTCCAAACTGACAATCAGGTAGCTGTGTTCTATGTGAACAAGCAAGGCAGAACTGGCTCTGTCGCTGTGCAGTGAAGCTTTGTGACTATGGGCCCTCGCCAGAGAGTTACAAATTCACCTGTTTGCGGTATACCTTCCGGACATTCAAAACTTGTGGGCAGACAAACTCAGTCGAATACTTCTGCCACACGAGTGGTCCCTCCACTCATACCAGCTTGCTCGAGTGTTTCGAATCTGGGGAACACCAGATATAGACCTCTTTGCAAGTCCGCAGAATGCCAAACTTCCCCGATTGTGTTCCAGAATTCCGGCTCAAAACTGTCAGGCAAGAGATGCTTTCCTACTCCACTGGGGACAGGACTTCCTCTATGCCTTCCTGCCCGTTCCCCTCATTCCCAAGACTTTATTCAAACTTCAGAGAGACAGAGGTGGTATGATACTCATAGCTCCACGTTGGCCATGGCAAACATGGTATCCTCCTCTTCTGTGGTTCTCTCAAACCACTCCTCTGAAGTTGTGGAATGCGCCAGATCTCCTTCTCACAGGAGAACGGACATTTACTGCATCTCAATCCCCAGTCCCTACATCTCAGGGCCTGGTTACTGAAAGCCTAGAATTCCAGGATGTTAACCTTTCTCAACAAGTAAAGATTATCCTCCTGGCTTCCAGAAAACCTTCCACAAGACATTCCTACGCTTTCAAATGGAAAAGGTTCTCTATCTGGTGTTCACAAAAGGGACTTAACCCCCTTTTAGTACCTGTAGAGTTGCTACTAGAGTATCTTCTACAATTATCAACTTCTGGTCTGAAGACCAATTCAGTTAGGGTCCATCTTAGTGCTATTGCTGCTTTTCATAAACCTTTCGATGGACAGCCAATTTCCTCTCATCCACTTATATCAAGATTTATGAGAGGCCTACTTTTAACAAAATCTCCCATTAAACCACCATGGGATCTAAATCTTGTTCTTGGTCAGCTTATGAAACCTCCCTTTGAACCTTTATCCAGTCCAGACGTAAAGTTTCTTTCATGGAAAGTTATTTTCCTAATTGCCATCACTTCTGCAAGACGTGTTAATAGCTGACTCTCCTTATACAAGGTTTCACCATGATAAAGTAGTCCTCAGGACTCACCACCTTTGGCAGAAAGTGAGGATATCGCCTTTTCATTTAAACCAGTCAGTTTATCTTCCTATATTCTTCCCTAGGTCTCATGCCTCCAGTGCAGAAAGGAATCTTCACACATTGGATTGTAAAAGAGCCTTGGCTTTTTATCTCCAAAGAACTAAGCCACATAGAAAATCTTGTCAGCTTTTTGTGGCTTTTGTCTCTAGTCATTTGGGACTTCCAGTTTCTAAAAGAATTCTGTCAAATTGGATTGCAGATTGCATATCCTATATATATCAGAGTAAGGGACTTTCTCTTGAAGGCCATGTCACGTCTCACGATGTGAGAGCAATGGCAGCCTCAATGGCTAACCTTCGTTCTCTCTCTGTTGATGACATCTGCAAAGCAGCCACTTGGACTTCGGTACATACCTTCACAGCCCACTATTGCTTAGACAAGGACTCCCGTCGGGATGCCTCATTTGGCCAGGCTGTTCTACAACATCTCTTCCATACTTAATACAACTCCTACCCACCATCCATAGTTTGGATGCCTAAGGTCCATGGGAGGAAGCATGACCCATCTCACTTGGGTTCGCAGCTAGCTGGGATCACCCCTTGGCATCTTTCAGCTGAGGAATCCCCATATGTGAAGATTACATTCCTGCTTGTTCCTGGCGATAGCGTAGTTACTCACCTGTAATAGGTGATCTCTGGGAACAGCAGGAATTTAGTCTTCACAACCCACCCACCTCCCCTAGGAGTTCTCTATCTCTCTCTCTTTCTCTACTTCTCTCCATTGGTCTCAACCACTGTTCCCTCTAAGCTGTGCGCGTGTGCGCGCACACACACCTCACCGAGCGAGCGCACATACTTTACAACAGAGCGCACAAAAATTACGGTTCTGATTCTGATAGAAAAAAACATAGATGTCTTAAAATTTAAAAGTTGTGATTGTAATTGCTAGACATTTTCTGCTTCATTTAGTAATCATCTATTTTCATTTAATTTGATTAAAATCAGTGTGGTGTACATACTGTATTCTGACGTGTAGTCAAATTTTAAAGTATATAACTCCGAGTGTTATGTGGTGCACAAAAATTTAACCTTCCTTCAAAAGCTGCACACAGCTGATATTTTATGCGCACACAGCTTACAGAAAATTAGAGGGAACATTGGTCTCAACTATAAACTCATCTGAAGGGAGAGAGGTACAGAGGCGGGAAGACAGCACACATGGGCTGTGGGATGCTCCCAAAGGCTTTCCTATTGGACGCTGGGGAGCGTTTCCACGCGGGCTTCGTCGGTACCGACGATACCCATATGTGAAGACTAAATTCCTGCTGTTCCCGGAGATCACCTGTTACAGGTAAGTAACTACGCTTCATACAGGGGGCCATTATACAGTATTGGCCTCAAGAGTTGATGGCATCATTGTATATACAAATTGTCTCCAATTTTATAATAAAGTGATGCCCAAAAAACATCACTTATCTTAAATATACACTTTTTCATCCATCTGCTCCCATGCCGATGCTGGCAGCATTTCACAAGAGCTGTGTCAGGGAGTGCTCCAGGTGCTTTCTCACAACTTAGTAAAGCATCTGTGTGCTTAACCTCGTCCCTGTGAGACCCAGAGGCAGTTAAGCACCCGGCTCAATGATGTGCCATGTGATGGAGGGAATCTCTTCAGAGAATAAGGTACGGGAGGCTGCGACCCTCATCAAGCAGTACAGTGACGCGCTCGTGAAATTCTCCAGACCTACCTCTGACCTGGCCACCTTGTCATCTAGGAGGTATCAGTATGGAGGACAAAGGAGGACATATTACTCTCATAGGTGTAGGTATCTTCCTCCTTCCTGCTCAATACAGATTGATCAGGGCCCTCATTCTCTGCCTCTTCAGCAGAGGGTCCAGACATTCCAACTTGTTCCCCAGCCAAAACCAGTTTTGGGGTGATGATTGGCTCCTAGAGAACAAAAGAATTGTCACGTTACTGGTTCCAGGCAATCTCCAGTAGGAGACAGGCTTATTTTCTTTACAAACTCTTGGCAGCTTATAGCCTCCAACAGTTGAGCTCTCAAGATGGTCTGGTTCAGGTAGAGATTAAATATAACACTGGTCAACATTGAAATCGTTACTGACTTTAAAAGGCCCTAATCTGTAGTATCTTGGTGAGCTGAACACAAATATAACATTAAAAATTTTTTATTGGCGCTCGTTTTGAAGATATTGCATGTAGTTCATTTTTGACGTTTCACCGTGTAAATTTATCCAGTAGGGCATCAACAACTTCCAAGTCATAACTGCTAGACCAGTCCAGACAAACGGGTTATGCACCCCTGCCAGCAGATCTTGGAGACAGAGAATTCCACCAGAGCTCTGATTGGGTGGAGTCTGGTGATATACAGCTACCCCTAGGGGTCCCTGTCAGTATTTCTCTGTCTCCAGCAGATCTGGATGCTTTTTTGTTTTACTCCTTCAAAATTCATCTGCTTTACATCTGGGATTTCCTTTGATTCCTTCTGCCCCCTGTTGTTGCCAGATTAATTTCTAGGCACCAGGGAGAGGTTTTCCAGCTGATCCCCTGTTCACAGTGGTGACCGCTGATGAGAAGGCTCCCCAGCACTAGCCCTGCGTGCTAGTTTGCTGGATGATACCCTCCTAAAATCTAGTCCCTGGGGCTAATTTTAGTGGTGAGGCAGCTGACTGAGGTTTGTGCAGCACTTTGTGGCTTCCCTGCACCCATCAGTATTGTGAGTACAGCTTCTGTCTCTCTCCTCTCAGTGCCTGACAGCTTCCTGGCAGCCCGATTTTTGTTGGTGCCGTTTTTGATGAATTTCAGTGATTTTCTGGTGTGGACAGTGTCCCCCTGCCCTCCCTCACTCTTTTCTGGGGTTATTTGAATTTTTGGGGGTTTAATTTCTTCTTTTTTACTCCTTTTATTTTGGCGGCGGCCATTTTGAATCACTGAAAACCTCCGTTTTTTGGCGGGAAGCCAGCTTGCTGCTCTCTGCATATATTCTTCATGGCAGCTTTCCTACTGCTCGTTTTTTCCACAGATTCCTAGCTGGATGTTGGGAGGAGTGTTGTCTTTCCTGTGGTGTTAAAAAATATATCTATAAATAAATAAATAAAAGATTTTTCCTAAGACAGGGACAACAGTTTTCAGCAGAGTGTGAGAGCATTTTTCCTGTCTTGTACTAAAGGGCAGGATTTATCTTTCATTATGCCTTCTTCGGGCCAACGCTGCCTCGGGTGTCAGAAAAAGCACAAAGACCTCCAGAATCACCTGTGCACTGCTTGCTTGTCTCACCCAGGCGAATCCTCGGCTGCTGTTTTGCCTTCAGACTCTTCAGTTTTTCCTCTACCTGTTGTGGATGGTCAGCTGCCTTCCCTGCTCACTGTGGAGCCACGGGCAGCCTCTCCCGCAGCCTCTCAGATTCCACCGCTGTCCACTCCGGCAGCACTGCCATCTGAGGAACATCTCCTTTCCCTTTTTCGCCAGGCGTGGTCCCTTTGGCGAGCGGAGTCTGCGGTGACAGGGACTGCGCATCTGTCTATAGCTCCGGGGAGCACTTCTCTGCCTTCTGCAGGCATGCAGAAACAGACTGCTGCAGGACATAAAAAGTCCCGCTCCCTCAGAGCGTCTCAATTTCTTCCTGAAGAGGTTTTCAGCTGCCCTGAGGACAGAGCGTCGGAAGAGGACTCTGCGGCTTCCTCGGATCGGGAAGATGGTGAATTTTCGCCCTCAGATTCGTCCTTGCCTACCCAGGACGATTCCCAAGACATTAGGCTTTTCAGGAAGGAAGAGTTGTCTGCCCTGATTGCCCAGGTGTCCGATGCGCTCCGTCTTACGACTTTGGAAGAGCCCCAGACGGCTCTGGGTCAATCCCAGGCTGATCCTATTTTGCAGGGCATTCGCAAGCCCTCCAAATCCTTCCCCTTTCCTCCGGAGTTGCAGCAGATGGTTTCCAGGGAGTGGGATTCCCCTGATGTGCCGCTGCGTAACTCTCGTCGGCTTAATCAGCTTTATGTCTGGTCTCCTGAAGCTCTAGAGCAGTGGCTGGCATACCCTAAGGTGGATGCCTTAGTCACGGGAGTGACGAAGCACACCACCATCCCGGTGGAGGGCGGAGCAGCGCTTAAAGATTCGCAGGATCGTAAGGTGGAAAATCTTCTCAGGACCGCCTTTGCTTCGTCGTCCCTAGCTCTCCAGGCGTCGGTGTGCGGGGGCTTAACGGCGCGGGCATTGCTCCGCTGGCTTCAGAGGTTGCTGGAGGACCCGTCCCACACCCGCCTCGAGTCGGCTACGGCGTTTATCGCGGATTCCTTCTATGACTTGTTGCGCCTTTCGGCTCGCTCGCTGGCTGCCGTCACGGTGGCTAGGCGGTGGCTGTGGCTCCGCCAATGGGCGGCGGATGTGGTATCCAAGGCAAGGCTTTCTAAGTTGCCCTTTAAGGGTCGCCTTCTCTTCGGCGAGGAGCTCAATAAGCTAGTGAAGGACCTGGGGGAAGTTAAGCCTCAACGCTTGCCGGAGGACAGACCTAAGGCGTCCTATTGCCGTCCGTCACGGTCACAGAATATTCGGCGCTATTCCCGGGCTCGGGACTCCCAGAAGTTTTGCTCTTTTAAAACCTCCCAGGGGGCTGCTCCGGCCAATCGCTATGGGGCGCGGTCGCAGTCCTTTCGAGGAGCCCGCAGGGGCGCGGAGCCTTCCTCCTCCGCAGGGAAATTCTCCGCAGCCGGGCGCTCCTCCCGCTGACGGGGCGGGAAGCCCACTTGGGACGGGTCCGCCGATAGGGGGTCGGTTGGCCTTGTTCGCGCAGGAGTTGGGCACGCATCACCACCGATCATTGGGTGCTCGACAGTATTTCTCGGGGTTATTCTCTCGAGTGCGCTCGACCCATCCCGGAAACCTTCGTCGCCTCTCCAGCAGCCTCCCCCAAGAAGCGGCGTGTCATCCACGAGACCCTTCGGCACCTTCTGTCCCTGAACGCCATTTGCCCTGTGCCTCCTTGCGAAAGAGGTCGAGGTCGCTACTCCATCTATTTCGTGGTGCCCAAGAAAGATGGGTCCTTCTGTCCTATCCTGGATCTCAAGGGCGTGAACCGCGACCTTCGCGTTCCTCATTTTCGCATGGAGGCCCTTCGCTCGGTGATTCAAGCCGTGTGCAAGGGCGAGTTCTTGGCGTCTCTCGATTTAGCAGAGGCCTACTTTCATGTACCAATCCGGGCCGACCGTCAGCGGTATCTCCGGTTCTCGGTGCTGGGTCAGCATTTTCAATTTCGCGCTATGCCCTTCGGGTTGGCGACGGCTCCGCGGACTTTTTCCAAGATCATGATTGTCGTGGCGGCGGCCTTGCGCAAGCAGGGCATACGGGTTCATCCCTATCTCGACGACTGGCTTATCCGGGCCGACTCCCGGTCCGAAGCTCGCGAGACCGTCGCTCGTGTGGTCCTCTTCTTGGAACAGCTCGGTTGGGTGATCAACCGCGCAAAAAGCAGTCTTCGACCGACTCAGGTTCTGGACTTTCTCGGAGCGCGGTTCGACACTCGTCAGGGACGCATCTTTCTAACGCAGGAGCGGGTTCAGAAGATCTCTCTTCAGCTTCACCGCTTCTTGGACCAAGCGGCACCTCGGACGTGGGACTACCTGCAACTGTTGGGGTCCATGGCAGCTACGATAGATCTAGTCCCGTGGGCGAGAGCGCACATGCGCAGCTTACAGGCGGCGCTTCTATCTCGTTGGTCGCCGGTTTCGGAGGATTATCAGGTTCGCTTACCTCTGCCTTCGCAAGTGCGCCACGACCTTCTTTGGTGGCTTCGGGCACGCAATCTTCTTCGGGGAGTGTCTCTAGAGTCTCCGCGCTGGCTACTGCTCACGACAGACGCCAGCCTCTCCGGTTGGGGGGCTCATTGTGGCTCCACTTCAGCGCAGGGGGTTTGGTCGCCTCGCAAAGCCCGTTGGTCCATCAATCGTCTCGAGACGCGCGCGGTGCGTTTGGCTCTGATTCAGTTCCAGCCGCTTCTGCGGCGCCGTGCAGTTCGGGTGTTGTCCGACAACACCACGACAGTGGCTTACCTCAACCGCCAGGGCGGTACGAAGTGTCCGGGAGTCTCCCAGGAACTGCGCTTGCTCCTCCCGTGGGCGGAGGAGCATCTTCTGGCTCTCGGCGCAACACATTGCCGGCGTGGACAATGTGAAAGCCGATTTTCTCAGCCGGCACTCCCTGGATCCCGGGGAGTGGTCCCTGCAGCTGGAAACGTTTCGTTCCATTGTTCAACTATGGGGGCTGCCGGCGATGGATCTCATGGCCACAGCGCAGAATGCCAAGGCGCCCTTGTACTTCAGCCGTTGGAGGGAAGAGGGGTCGTGCGGAATCGATGCTCTCTCTCAGCCGTGGCTGGCACACCTTCTTCTGTATGTCTTTCCTCCGTGGTCCATGATAGGCAAGATTCTCCAACGACTCCGGGAACATCGCGGTCCAGTGATCTTGGTGGCTCCCGATTGGCCTCGCCGGCCGTGGTACGCGGATCTAGTCCGACTGTCTCGAGAGTCCCCACTCCATCTCGGAGCCTTTCCCGGTCTCCTGACTCAGGGGCCGGTGGAAATGGAAGACCCGGCTCCATACTCGCTTACGGCTTGGCTATTGAACGCCGCAAGTTAGTACGCAAGGGCTACTCTGCTTAAAGCGCGGAGGACGTCCACGTCCATGGCCTACGCTAGAGTCTGGCGACTTTTTCACCGTTGGTGTTCCCAGCGTAGCTTATCTCCCTGGCGTGCCGGTATCCCGGATATCTTGGCCTTTCTCCAGTCCGGAGTGGACAAAGGTTTGGCGCTAGGTTCCTTGCGAGTGCAGGTTGCTGCATTGACTTGTTTTCGTGGGCGCATAGCGGGGCGTTCGCTAGCTTCGCATGCGGACGTGTCTCGCTTCCTTCGCGGGGTTAAGTCTTTAAGGCCTCCGCTGCGTCCGCCGGTGCCTACGTGGGATCTTGCTCTCGTTCTTCGGGCTCTCGTTGCTCCTCCCTTTGAGCCCCTGAAGGCCTGTTCGCTCAAAGATTTGACTCTGAAGACGGTGTTCTTAGTGGCTATTACGTCGGCGCGCCGTATTTCCGAATTACAGGCTCTCTCCTGTCGTGATCCCTATCTCGCTTTCTCAGCGGAAGGTGTGTCTCTTCGCACTGTTACTTCTTTTTTGCCAAAGGTGCTGACGCCGTTCCATGTGAACCAGCCTCTCTTCCTACCGGCCTTTTCCAGTGCTCAGTGTGAGAGTAGTCGGTCTCCGTTACGGGCGGTGGACCTTAAGAGAGTGCTTTTCCAATACCTGAAGGTCACGAACTCGTTTCGTACGTCTGATCATCTTTTCGTCCTGTTTGCGGGACCTCGTCGGGGCTCCGCGGCCTCTAAGTCTACAATTTCTAGGTGGCTCCGAGGGGCCATTGAAGCAGCTTACATTCTTCGGGGGAAGCTGGTTCCGGTGGGGCTCCGTGCTCATTCTACTCGAGAACAAGCGGCTTCTTGGGCCGAGCGGTCTCTTGTGGCTCCGCTGGATATTTGTCGAGCGGCGACTTGGTCTTCGCTGTCCACCTTTGTACGTCACTATAGGTTGGACGTTCAGGCTCGTCAGGACGGCTGCTTTGGAGCTGCAGTACTGTCGGCGGCCTTGACCCCCCCCCCCCCCCTTGAGAGCAGGTAGCTTGGGTACTGCCCGTTTGTCTGGACTGGTCTAGCAGTATGACTTGGAAGGTGAAATTTCACTTACCGTTAATTTCCTTTCCTGGAATACTGCTAGACCAGTCCAGGACCCGCCCTGCTGTATGGTGCACTGCTGCTGGCGCTGGGCAGCCGCCGACCGCTGTCCTTCCTTTTCAGTCTGCCTCGCCATGGGCGATCCATGAGTGCGTTGGTGCATGCTGACTTCAGTTCTGGGGAGTCCTTCGGCTCCCTTGTATATAGTTCCTTAGGACCCTCGGGGTGCGGTTAAGTTTAAGTTGCTTTTATACGTTACTGACAGGGACCCCTAGGGGTAGCTGTATATCACCAGACTCCACCCAATCAGAGCTCTGGTGGAATTCTCTGTCTCCAAGATCTGCTGGCAGGGGTGCATAACCCGTTTGTCTGGACTGGTCTAGCAGTATTCCAGGAAAGGAAATTAACGGTAAGTGAAATTTCACCATCCCAAATAAGCCTTGACTGATGTAATATTGCATCACAATGCATAATACCAGCATGCACACATCATCCAGAGTTGATTGCATCATTTTCTGATGCAGTGCAATACTACTGCCAGACGGCTGCTGAAGCCATCTGACGTCGTCCGTGTACTATACGCAGTCGGAAAGGAAAGTAATCTGGTATTCTGTTCCGATATTGAAAGCCTCATGAATGCCTTAAAAATCACTCATGACCCACAAGACTGGAGACTATTTATAGACTCTTCGAAACTGAGTCTGAAGGCTGTGCTTTTGAACAATGGAAACCGTCTTCCATCTATTCCAGTAGCGCACGCCGTCCACATGAAAGAGACATACGATAACTTAAAGCATCTACTGACTTCCATTAACTATAGCAAGTACAGCTGGCACCTCTGTGGTAGTTGCCCTTTTAATGGGACTGCAGTAGGGATATATGAAATACATGTGTTATGTGAGTGGGATAGCCGAGCAAGGGATTGGCAATACTTGCGGAAGGAATGGAATCGCAGACAAAATGTAACAGTTGGAGAGAAGAATATCCAGCACCCAGCTCTGGTTGAGGCTCTCAAAATCCTGCTACCACCCCTTCACATCAAATTAAGTTTGATGAAAAACTTCGTGAAAGCCATGGACCGCACTTTGCCAGCTTTCCGATACCTGCATGAAAAATTCCCTCGACTCAGCAAAGCAAAGATTAAAGAGGGAGTTTTTGTGAGTCCTCAGATTCAAGAGCTCTTCAAAGATGACCAGTTCAACAGGGTGATGCGAAACAAGCATGGAATGCTTTTCACCTAGTGTCAACAAACTTTCTCGGGAATGTTAGGGCAGAAAACTACAAGGAGCTAGTAGAAGACATGCTGATGCAGTATCAGAAACTGGGCTGCAATATGTCTCTAAAGATCCATTTCCTTGATTCCCATCTCGATTTCTTTCCTGACAACTGTGGTATGGTTAGTGATGAACAGAGCGAACATTTTCATCAGGATATCGCAACGATGGAGCAAAGATACCAGGGAAAATGGTCCACTACAATGCTGGCTGACTACTGCTGGACACTCCCCAGAGAAGCTCCCGAACAGCTGTACAAGAGACAGGCGAAAAAAATCTAAGAAGTAGTCTGACTTGTTTTTTTACATATATTAACCGAAGGCCTATTATATTTACTATTGACATGCATTTCATGATATAAACATTAAATCTTATAGATTACAAAAAACTAGAGCCAACTTTGCAACTTCACTGTCATATTCGTGTTCAGCATATAAAAATTGATAAGAAATGACTATTTTTATTTCAGTAGCATGACTTTTGTAAAAATTTGTTAACCAGTGAATCTATCCCCTCTCAGATTGCCTGCCAAAAGTTCAGTTAGTCAACTCTTGGTACCAGAAAGTACCTATGCAGGAACATTCTTTTTTTAATATATATATTTTTATTTAACTTTTTAATTTAACAGCTCACAAGAGGTATATCTCCAGTCTTGTATATCAAAAAAGAAGAGTCTGATAAACAGGACCGACCAAGTTTAACAGCATTAACAATAGAATCACAAAAGATATGTCCTCTCGAATGACATGTCTAGGTACCAATGACTCTCAGCAGTCTGAAGGCAAGATATAATGTGCACAAACCTATCCCCACCCCCTCACACCCCCGTCCAGGTTACTTAACCACTCCTTCGCAACCTCAACCTCGAGCAGAGTACAAGAGCAGCAAGATGTGAGCATAATGCAAAAAGAAAAAATTAAACTTATTTGAAAAATTTATAAATGAAAGATAAAAAAAGAAAATCAGCAACAGGTAATTGCTTACAGAAGTAAGTCATATAAAGGAAAAATAGTTAGATTTCTACACAAAGAAATAATTTTACTGGCAATTAGTCCACAATAAGAGGAGCATGTTATACCACCAGAGTCTAATCAAAAGGGAAATCGATGTTTATAAGGAAAAAGAATAAAGCGGAGTAGGGCAAACAGTCTCATTCCATAATTCTAAACAGGATACACAAACCTATTAAACAAGAGGGATAGACAGTGTAACCACCTTTTTAGCAGAAATAAATGTAACCAAATGAGTTCTATCCCGGAAAATATTCCTATTGCCTTGATACATAATTGGACGTTTGCAAGGATAATGCACCTGAAAGGTTTAACCAAGATGCAAAACCTGTTATCTTCCGCCTCTTCTTGGTAATCCTAGACACATCAGGAAACATTCTAATTTTGCAGTTCAGGAATGACATCCCTAAAACTGAAAAAGATCTTTAACATCCATTCCCAGTCAAAATCCAATGCCAGTTGAAACAATAAAGTAGCTAACTGAGGAATTTCCTCAGATTGCTAAAGAAGGTCTGAAACATTCAGAACATCAAAACTAGGATCTTGTGTCCTATCAGCCTTAGTCACAATTTTACCTTGAGGCATATAATACATTTTTGATATCGGTAAGACAGAAGCTCCCAGAACTTTCAAAACTTCAATCAAATGTCTTTTAAGCAAATCATAAGTAGGAGCGTTCTCAAGCCTAGGAAAATTCAATAACTGAAGATTGCTACAATGATCAACATTCTCTAGATTTTGAATTTTACATAGTAACATAGTATATGATGGCAGATAAAGACCAGTATGGTCCATCTGGTCTGCCCAGCAAGGCGGCAAGAGTAGGCGCACCTGCCGCTCCGTGCAGGTCACCCCTCCCCATGCCTTTGTTTAAGGGTGTACCAACCGCTCTGTGTTGGTCACCCCTATTTACTTAGATATAAGAGATGGTTATGTTTGTTTTGCTTTTATCCTGTTGCTATAAAGGGATCCCACTGTATCTGTTCTATGCCATTTTGAATTCTGTCACTGTATTTGCCCCCAACACGTCCATCGGGAGAGCATTCCAAGCATTCACCACACTTTCAGTGAAAATGTATTTCCTGACTTTGCCTTTCAATTTACCCTCTTGCAGATTCATGTTATGCCCTCTAGTTTTACAGCTTTCCCCATCTTTGGAAGAGGTTTGTTTGTTCATTAATACTCTTTTAAGTATTTAAAGTTCTCCAGGAACAAGCAGGAAGTCAGTCCTCGCATATGGGTGACGAAGGGACTGACGGAGCCTGTGCGGAGCATATCTCCAACTTTCAAAGAAAGCCTTTGGGAATGCCACTACGCATGCGTGGTCCCCTTCCCACCCAAAGGTGTCATCTTACTCATTCTCCCTTTTTCCACGGAGCCCTTTGGACGTGCGTCTCATCCCCGGAAAAGGTTTCTCTGTTTCCAACCGTTTTTTGCTATCCGGCTTTCGCTGGTCCTCTTCCCGCCTCTCGAGCACCTCTGCTTCAGTCTTGGTCTTGGGGTTTTTGCCTTTTAGCCATTTTTGAGTTTTATCGTGCTTTCACGCCCCTTTTTAACCACTGGCCACTTCGAGGATCTTTGACCTCACAGAGGTCCTTCTTCCCCCAATGACCTCCGGTTTTAAGAATTGTGATCAGTGTTCAAAAAACATGTCACTCACGGACACCCATGACTGTTGTCTCAGATGTCTAGAAGCCGACCATGACCCGGAGATATGCTCCCTCTGTAAGTACATGGCCTCCAAGGACATCGAGAGTCTTAAGCAGAAGTTGGATGATCCCTTCCGTAAGGCAGCCCCAGTATCCCCGATAGCCTCCTGCTCTTTGGTTCTGCAACCTCTGGAGTCTCCCAAGGCTCCACCCCAAGCCCAGCGGCTCTCTGACCAGGGGTTGCTCGAACACAAGTAAAAGAAGAAGGCGGCTGTGAGGACTCTGTCGTGGGCGCCAGACAATCGTGATAGGTCACGCTCCCAGTCTCTCAGCCCCCTTGGCCATCTCTGGAGTCGGAGAGGGATCAGCCCAGTAAGCTACCTCGAACCAATACAAAGGCCTCCGGCGAAGGCGCCCAGTCTCCCGAGGGTCGTCCTGGCAAGGACTCTCCTTCCTCCTCGACACCCAACTCGGTCACCCCATTCCCAAGTAGGAGGCCTGGATGCTGGCCCTAGAGTGCAGTATTTCTGTGTTCCTCGCTGCCCTGCTCCACCGGCACGTGCCTTGAGATGACAGGGACTTTGACCTCGGACATTCCTGGCCACCACAGTGACCCCCGAGAGCCAGAAACCTCATGAGAATTCTCTGCGCAGGTCTCTATTTCCGTCCCGGTCCTCGGGCGCAAGATCTTCTCAGACGAGTGCCTCCAGTTCCTGGCAAGTTTTGGCCTGAGAGATCCGGCGTGGGTCACTGACCCATCTCAAGCCGCCCAACCTCGAGTCCTCCATGGACTACTCAGAGTGGGAGTCTGATGGGGAGACCTCCCCAGAGACTCGATCCCACCAAGACCTCCCCTCAGACCCCTCCCTGCCAACCCAGAGGCGGCGATCACCTCCCGAGGACACCTTTCTGGAGTTCGTCCGGGACATGGCACAGGCCCTAGTGCTCACCACCAAGTCGGAGGAGGAACCCCGCATGGAGGAACTCGATATTCTGCAGTATGAAGCCCCTCCAAAAGAAGCTCTGTTGGTGCCGGTTCCTCCCATTCTGAACAGAGTCCTCCTCTGAATGTGGGAGACCCAAGCCTCTGTCCCTATCGTGAGCAAGCACCTGGACACTATGTATAGGGTTCAGCAGGGCCCGGGGTTTCAGAAAGCCCAGCTTCCCCACACCTCGATGGTTGAATCGTCCATGCGGAAGCTAAAGAGCCTGAAGACTTATTTGTCGATCCTGCCGGGCAGAGAGTCTTGTACCCTCAATGCCCTTGGGCGCAAGGCTTATCAGGGCTCTATGCTGTCATGCTGCATCCAAGTTTACCAATTATACTTTGGAATGTTTCTCCGTGACCTCGCTAAAAAGCTCGGAGACTTTGCAGTAGGCCTTGACGGAGACCATATCCAGCATTTGCAGGCCCTCTCAAAGTCTGTCGGAGAATGCTCGAAGTACCTTTCATGAGCAGCGTACGACTGCCTTGAGTCTTCTGCCCAGGTGGCAGTGGCTGGCATTGGAGCCCACTGGCAGCCTTAGCTCTAGTCCTCAGATCTGGAACAGTGGGTCCAGGAGAAGCTGCTGAACGTCCCTTGCCTCGGGGAGCAACTCTTTGGCAAGTCCATGGAGGATAAGGCAGCAGAGATTAAACGGAGTATGTGACTTGTACTTGCCTCTCCTGGAAAACGTCCTTCCTCCCCAGGAAGAAGCAGCAGAGTATGAAGCCTTTCTTCCATAGGAAGGGGCTCCCATACAGGGGCTGCCCGGCCTATCCGCTGGCATCGACTCCCGTTCAGGGCAGTCAGGGCAAGACCACGGTCCACAGCCCTCGTAAGCAGAAGGGTCCCAAGACCCAACCCCCGGCACCGGCTCAGCAACTCTCGGGGTTTTGACGCCATCAGCATAGCCTCTTGTCCTCTAGCAGGGCAGCTGTTTGTTGGGGGGGCATCTGGTCCATTTCTCCCACAGGTGGGAGTCCTCCTCCACCGATGCCTGAGTCCTCCAGGTCATTCAGGAGGGCTATCTTCACCATCTGGACCAAGCCCCTCCTCCGTACTTTCCCGGGGAGCCAGGTCGGCTTCCCCAGTACCAGGCCCTCCTGAGTTAAGAGCTTGCGGGCCTCCTTGAGGATGGAGCGGTAGAACCAGTCCCACCGCACTTCCAAGGATGGGGTTTTACTCCCAATACTTTCTCATCCCGAAGCGGATAGGGGCCCTTCGGCCCATTCTCGACCTGTGGATCCTGAACAAGTTCCTGGTGCGGGAGAAGTTCAAGATGCTCTCCCTTGGAACATTACTGCCCTACCTCTAGCAGGGCGATTGGCTATGCTCCTTGGACTTAAAGGATGCTTAAGCTCACATCCTCATCCATCCCAAACACAGAAAGTACCTCCGCTTCATGTTTCAGGGAAACCATTACCAGTACAGGGTTCTTCCCTTTGGCCTCGCGTCCACTCTGCGGGTCTTCATGAAGTGCCTGGCCATGGCTGCGGCTCTCCTATAGCTGCAGGGCACCTTCATCTATCCGTATCTAGATGACTGGCTCGTAACAGGGGACACGACCTATGAAGCCAGGCAGGCCACGGACCGCACTATTCGCCTCCTGGAGCAACTGGAGTTCGTGATCAATTACCCAAAGTCCCACCTCATTCCAGTTCAGTCCCTAGAGTTCATCAGGGCTCATTTGGACACCCTAAGGGCCATGGCTTTCCTTCCTCAGGACAGGGTGGACCGCCTCGTGTCCCTGGCATCAGAAGCGCGGTGCCACAGCATCTCATACCGGACGATGCTTCGCCTTCTCGGCCACATGGCCTCCACGGTCCATGTCGTGCCTAATGCCTGTCTCAACATGCGGGCGGTGCAGTGCAGCCTCCAAGCGCAATGGGCATAGTCTACTAGACACCTCCAAGACCCCATCTTGGTCTCTGAAAGTGCGGCAGAGTCTCTCGCTTGGTGGCAGGAGTCTTGGAACCTGCTTTGAGTTATGCCCTTCCAAGCTCTGGCGCATCAGATGGTCTTAAGGATGGATGCCTCCCTGGTGGGCTGGGGAGCCCACGGCGAGGGACAGTGCACTCAAGGGACCTAGTCCCTCGAGGAGTCCCGGTAGCAGATCAACCTGCTGGAGCTCCGGGCCATCTGCCTCGCACTAAGGTTTTCAGGGACCGCCTGCAGCACCGAGCAGTGATGGTCCAGATGGACAAACCAGGTCATGATGATCTGTGTGAACAAGCAAGGAGGTACTACAGCCTCTGATCGGAGGTGACAATCCTATGCGGTGAGCCAGGACATGACCATCCATGCCACTTACCTCCCGGGTCAGGACAATACATTGGCGGACCAGCTCAGCAGAGTCCTCTGACCGTACGAGTGTGCACCTGTCCCCCCCCCCCCCCCGGACTGCGCAGCATCTCTTCCAGCCTTGGGGGACTCCAAACCTGGACCTCTTTGCCAGTCCTGCAAATTTGCAGCTCCCCCGGTTCTGCAGTCCCTTCCTGCACCTGGGCAGGGTGGCCCCGGATGCCTTCCTCATCTTGTGGGAAACGGGCCTGCAGTATGCCTCCACCCCCATGCTCCTCATTGCCCGGACCCTTCTCAAGGTCCAGCGGGATAGGGCTTTGATGATTCTCATAGCCCCAAGGTGGCCAAGGCAGCCTTGGTTTCCCCTGCTGCTCTGTCTCTCGACAGAGCCCCCGGTCCCTCTCAGGTTCTCACTGGAGCTGCTGATGCAGCAAGAGGGTCTGCTTCTCCACCCCAATCTGGAGTCCTATCCCTCACAGCTTGGCAGCTGAGCGGGTCACTCCAGTCTCCTATCATCTTCCCATGGAGATTGAGAACATTCTTTTTGCCTCACGAAAGGACTCAACCAGACGGGCTTACGCCTTCAAGTGGTGTTTATTTTCAGTGTGGTGCTCGGAGCTCTGAGCGAACCCATTTTTATGCCCTACCTGTTTGGTCTTGCAGTACCTGCTCCACCTCTCGCAGTCTGGGCCAAAGTTTAACTCGGTCAGGGTTCACCTGAGTGCTATCTCAGCGAACCACCACCCCATCGAGGGCAAACCTTTTCGGGTCAGCCGCTTGTCTTTCGTTTCATGCAAGGCCTACTCCTTTCCAGGCCCCTTACCTGCCGCCCTCTGGTGGAATGGGACCTCAATGTGGTCCTCATGCAGCTGACCAAGCTGTCCTTTGAGCCCGTGGCTAGCTGCCTGCTGCGGCATCTGTCATGGAAGGTGACCTTCCTGGTAGCTCTCACTTCCGCCCAGAGGGTCAGCGAACTCCAGGCACTGATGGCCGAGGCACTGTACACGAGGTTTTATAGGAACAGGGTGGTCTTGCGGACCCACACCAAGTTCCTTCCAAAGGTCGTCTCGGATTTTCATTTCAATCAAGCGATGGTGCTGCCCACTTTCTTCCCGAAGCCCCACAGTGACCGGGTGTCTGCAATTCTCCACACCCAGGATTGTAAGAGGGCTCTCTCTTTCTACCTACAGCGGACTCAGGACCACCGCAGATCCGGGCAGCTCTGTCTCCTATCCCAGCCATCTGGGGCTGGCAGTCACCAAGCGTACCTTGTCCATCTGGGTGGCGGACTGCATTGCCTTTGCCCAGGCCCAGGCTGGGTTTCCTCTGGACCACCGAGTCAATGGCTCACAATGTCCAAGCGATGGCGACATCTGTCACTAGCCTGCACTCGGTGCCACTGGCAGACATCTGCTGGGCCGCTAACTGGTCCTCCACTCACACCTTTACAGTGCATTTAGTGCCTGGTGAGGGAGTCCCGTCAGGATGCCGCCTTCAGCCAGGCTGTAATCTGTTCGGGGATTAAGCAACTCCTTCCCTCTGACCCTTCTTGTTCTGGCTGCTGGGAGCGTGTCTGTTTGCAAACTTTTGAATTTTGTGAAAGCTGTGTTTTTTTACTTTATTTGTGCAGCCACTTCTTTGGAGAACCAAATAGGTTTCCTTTTCCTCTTGTTTTTATTTACTTTCTTTACATACGTATCTGTTGCTCCTTTTATTGCCTCCTTTAGTTTAGCCCATTGCAATTCCACTTCCCTTATCCCCTCCCACCCTGCCATCTCCTCCTTTACGTACTTGGCCATTTTACTGAAGTCGGTGTTTTTGAAGTCTAAGACTTTGAGCTTGCTCTAATTGGATTCTACCTTGGCTTTTATCTCAAACGACACTGTGTGATGATCACTGCTGCTCACATGGGCACCCACCCAGATATCCAACACACTATCTCAGTTGGTGAGCACTAAATCCAGCACCGAGCTCTCCCTGGTCAGTTCCATCATCATTTGTCTAAGTAATACATCTTGGAAGGCATTCACAACTTTTTTTGTTTCTTTCCAGATTTGCAGAAGGAATACTCCAATCCACATCGGGTAGATTAAAGTCACCCAATATGTTTACTACCCCCTTCATGGCTATCTTTGCAATATCAGCAATCAATTCGCTATCCATTTCTTTGGTTTGAGTTGGAGGCCTGTAGACTACACCAGTATGTAGTGCCATCTCTTCTTTCCAACACAATCCACAGTGCTTCTTTTCCCCACGTCCCCTGAATTTCAGCAGGTTTAATATTGCTTTTGACATATAGGGCTGCTGCTACTCCTTTTCTATCCTCTGTCTCATCTAAATAGATTATAGCCAGCTATGGCTATATCCCATTCATGCAACTCGTTAAACCATGTTTCTGTAATGGCCACAATGTCCAAGTCCACTTCCAACATTAGAGCTTCCAGATAGGAACTTTATTGGCTAGGCTTTGAGCATTTGTGCTTATTGCTTTCCAGCATTTGTTGACTAGCTTTCCTGTGTTTTGCATGGATTTTGTTCTACATGCCCCTTCCCACTTGCCATTGATGTGTGGTTTAAAAGTGAAGCTTGTTTCCAATGTCATTTTGCTTTTGCTGGGAGTGACGTCCTGAACTTGTCCTTCTCCATCCATCACCCCTTTTCCCTAGTTTAAATGCCTGTCCACATACTGCCTGAGTTTTTCACTTAGCATCCTTTTCCCTGCGACAGAGAGATGTAGTCCCATCAGCACATTAGAGTCTCTTGTTGATCCATCTGTTTCCCCAGTCGCCAATATATCTAAATCTTCCTTGTTTGCACCAGGTTTGGAGACATGTTTTAAAGTTGTTTATGCGATGCAGCCTTTCTGCCCCCTTACCATGAACATGTAGAACTTCTGAGAATGCTATAGTCTTAACAGTGGGCTTGAGTTTCTCTCCCAGAGTCTGGAAGTCTCTTTGAACTGCAGAGGCACTGTTTCTGGCCAGGTCATTTGTGCCCAAGTGGATGACATCAGTTTTGGAGTGCTCACTTTCTGCACTTACTATACCAACAATTTGGTTCGTATTCTTGCTGGCTGGACCATCTTCTCTCCTTTGAACTGTGTTCCCAAGTTGGTGCCTCTGATGATGGACTCTCCAAGTAGTAGTCTCCTGTTTTGTGATTTTTTTCTTCCTATTTGGTGCATTATCAATAGATTTGGCATGGAGTCTTTCATTTAAGAGCACTTCAGTTTCCATGGATTGGGCATCCTCATTATCCAAGGCAGAGAAGGCATCATGCAGGGATATCTCTTGATGTATAGGGTGTATCTGCATTACAGGTCGCAACCTACCAGAGCCACTGTGATCCATTTGTTCCTGGGCTGTTTGGTTCTTTGTGGGATCGTTGGTGGATTTTGTTCAGTTTGTACCCTAGAGGAGGTGTTTAATTGCAGCTAATTCTTCCCTTAGTAGAGTCAATTCTTTATGCATAGCAGATAACTTGTAGCAGCTAACTTGAGGCATATAGGGCAAGCTCTTAGGTTCCAAATGATTCTTCTCAGAATGAAAGCACCACAGTTATTACACTGAATACACGACATGCTGATTTAGCTGTCCTAGGAGGAGGAAAAACCTAATTAAAAGACAAATGTCAATGTATATGACTATATAGGCAATGCAACCCTGGGGTGGGTGGGCTGAGGGGTGGAGTGGGGTGGGAACTTGTGTCCCTGGCCAGTAGACCTTATATGAACTGAGGGCACACTCAGATATTTGATTTAAAGGCTATGCAAGGAAAGTAGGCAGTCTGAATATTCCTAAAAACCTTTATCCAACAGTTAAAATTTATATTAATAACGGGCAATTGTAAAGTCTGAAAGCCTTAGCTGATTGTGTAGTCTCTTGAAGCTGTGGTGAACAGACTGGTTCTGGTACTTGGTCCTTGGTCAGTTGTAGAATGATTCAATTAGCCCCTCCCTGTGAAGCAGACTTGTAACAGACAATGGAAACTGAAATCTTCAAATTGAAATCTTACTACTTTGTATCAGCCCACTATGCAAAGATCCCTGTAATTTTAGAATGTAAAGCCACATTGTCCTTAAGAAGCACAACATTGTGAGTTTCCAAAGCCTTTAGCCTGTCTTTCTTACCAGAGGGTTTCCTTTACAAATACTTTGTCAGTTTGGCACTGAGAAGTTTGAACAGAAAATGACAAGATTTGTTGAATCAAGACTGTGATATCAGGTTCAGAAAATTCTGCACCATCTGAATTGCATCCCACAAAAAGTCAAGCATAATAGTTCTGGGCTGAACAGACTCACCACAGAGGGTTGGAAGCCCCCAGGTAACCACTCATCAGTGCAATGATCCAGATAGCAGCAGGCATAGTTTCCCTCTTCACCATGATCTTCCATAGGTTGATTACTGGCTGGGTCAATTTTCTTCACACTGCAGCTTGGTGTCTCCTTTGCCTTGTCGGTTTCCACCAAAACTATGGCTACTGGTAAACCTCTCCTGCAATGGAGATGCTTCTCCATTGCAGGAGAGGTTTACCAGCAACATCAAAGCCGCTAAAGACTGTCAAGATCCTTCCACCAGGCGAAAGTGATATCTCTTCCAATGAGTCAGAAGACGCCTCCACCTGCCCACATGACTCTGCAAGGCAACACTGGGAGATTCCAGAATGGCAGCACCCCGGATCACAAAGGGGACAATGGAAAACTACACCAGCGTTGATGACACTCCAGTTCCTGGAACCTTTGCCTTAACTGCGGCAACACAGTTCTTTTCCTTCATCTTGCCCATAGCTTTCAGGGCAGGGATCCTTCAGCATGTCTTCCCCTCTACAATCTTTCCATGCCCGCCTACCTAAACATACGTTTCTGACATAATCAAATATAAGTTTCTAAGCCACCTATGGAACTATTCCACTTTTCACCAAAGCATGCTATTGATTCCTAAAGGTAACATAAGGTTCCTAGATCTTCTGCAAATTGAGTTTTCTTATTTTTTTTCAAAACAAAAATGTCAAAGACTTTCTGTAACCACTCTAACTTAGAGGGAGGTAGTTCCAATATCTAGCTATTACACACCAGGCCATCATTAGAAGACAAATAAAAAGCTGTAAGTTAGGTTTGGACTCTGCCCAGGAACACTCCTCTCCCAAGCCCAACGCCTCATATCAGAGTGGCAGGGAGGTCCCTGTTATTGTTTTAATTGTTTTTTGAACTATTATCCAAGATGTCAGAATTATCCAGCAGGTCCACCACATATGATCAAAATCATTAAATTGACTACATCCATGCCAACATAATGGGGAAGTTTGGAAGTCCCATCTGTAGATTCTTACAGGGGTTAGGTAGAGTCTCTCATCAGAATTTTAACTTGAACTGTATCTAGGGTAAAAGAGAAACACTTAAGAACATAAGATATGCCATACTGGGTCAGACCAAGATCCATCAAGCCCAGTATCCTGTTTCCAACAATGGCCAATCTAGGTTCATTCTGTCTCTCTGCCGACCCCATCAATATCCTCCCCATATGAACAGCGGGTTTGCACAGGGAGGTCTAGATGGGGCGGGAGGGGGTGTTCTGGAGGCAAAGTGAGGGCAGGGCATGGGCGGGTCGTGACCCCAGACGTTCAGGGCCGATTCAGAGGTCTGCTCTATACATCTGGGGCTTTGAATCTAGATGGGGAATTTATTCCACCTCAAAGATGAAATAAGTCCCCCTGGACAGAGGGGGATTGTGGCACAGGACCCGGGGACGCGTGTGATGCAAGGGGTTCCCTGCAGCCCGACCCTAGCCATGGAAGGCCAGATCGGGGGGGGGGGGGGGGGTCCAGGCATGGGATCACGGCTCCTGAATGGAGCCTGGCTAGTTAGCTGGGTATGTGGGCTGGTCGTGTGGCCGATTGGAATCCAGGCACAGTCTGCACATTCAGGCCGTAGACCTGATTCTGATCCCATGGGCATGTCTAGCCCCCATGCAATCAAAATCGCGTCTACCTGTATACAGCCTGATTCTGATCAGCCATACACGGGGGGAGACGGCCAGCTGCGAATGCCCTCATTTTGATCATGTTTATCTTTTTCTTTTAGCTAGGCTTATATACCGCTTTTCTTCAGGTCAAAGCGTTGTTCATTCATGTACTGTGTGTGTGTGTGGTGTTTGTATATATGTATATTTTTTCCCTTGTTCCTGAAGGGCTCGCAGTCTACGGATTTTTTGTACCTGAGGCAATTTAGGATTAAGTGGCTTGCCAAGTCCACAAGGAGCACCAGCGACTCATAATTCAGCTTATACAGCTATGATAGATCATTTGAGACTAGAGTTCTCAGATATCTAAACTTAACTCTCTAAAACTCTATGAAAATCTCCTGTCTCCCCACCCCCCTCCCCATCCCCAACAGTGGAGATTCACAGGGCAACAATGCAAACTTTTGGACATTAACTATATACTTAGATAACTTCCCAAAAATACATATCTCCTCTAAAAGAAGAGGGACAGATAGTTTGGGATCCTTTACATGAATAAGTAGCATCAGCAGCTGTATTTAGCTCATGCCTTTCCAGGAAGCGATCAATGCGAGTTACATTCAGGTACGGTATGCATTTCCCTGTCCCCAAATGGCTCACAATCTAAGTTTTTACCTGAGGCAATGGAGGGTTAAGTGGCTTGCCCAAGGCTACAAGGAGTGCCAGTGGGATTTGAATCCTGATCCTTCTGGCTCTAGGGTGCTGCCCTAACCACTTGTCCACTCTTCCACTGCACATATAATGAGGTAACTTGTCTTACCTCCCATTTTATGCTGAAATCATCAACCCCTTCACAAAGTAGGTATGCAAAGGACTTGATGGCCAAACCAAAAAGTAATGGAGATATAGGATAGCCTGTCTTCTCCCTCTCCCTAATGAAACAAGTGGTGAGAGGTGGCTATTGCCTAAGATAGCGACTGTGGGAGCTCTATAAATAATGCGTATGCACCAGAATCTTTTAGAACTGCAAACAGGTAGGGCCATTTGATTTTATCAAAGGCTTTCACTGCATCCAATGATAAAACTTTATAATTGGCCTTCTTTTGCTATAACGCTTCTAGAATGTCCACTGGTTAGCACACATCTGCCTTTAATAAATCCAGTTAGATCTGAATGAACCAGTATGAATAACTCCTATCCTAAAACGCAGAATCTTTTTAATATAATTTATATTCAGCAACAGTATGGGTCTGTAAGTACTGCAGAGCAGTGGGTCCATCCCGTCTTTGGGGATGACAATGATAGTTGCTTCCTAGAAGGACTTTGGTAGTTTTTGCTATCTTAGTATATCATTGAAAACCTCCAAAAACATTGATGTGAACTGACCCAGAAAGTGTTTATATAATTCATTCAGTAAGTGGTCTGGACCAGCCTCTTTATTATTCTTCAGTATGTTGATAGCTCTGATAATCACCCCTTCCCTGAATGATCTGTCTAATAGTTGGGCAACAGGAATTTGAACACAGGAATTTTCTACCCTTCAACAGGACTGTGCAGGCAAGCCCTTTCCACAAGGGCAGGAATTCTACTCAAGGTACTTCCTGGTCATCAGAAAGACATCCTAGATCTGAGAAATCAAACTCATATCTGGTCCAAGAAAAGTTTAGACTGGTTTCCCTTGGCATCCTAATTCCTATATCTTCAAAAAAAGAATTGGCTACCTTTATTGGATTTAAGGATGTGTAAACCCATATTCAAATACATATCAGTTGCCGTTTCAGTTCGTCATAGGGAAATACCACTTAGTGTACTGCCATTTGGCCTCATCTCTACTCCTCATATATTTACAAAATGCATCATGGTAGTCGCAGCATGTCTATGCACACTGTGGGTGTGCATGTGCTTCAAGAGCACAGCTCAGGAAGGAGTTCAAGAGTCTGTATACTCAACCATCTTGTTGCTAGAATTTACTAGGCTTTGTCATAAATTATTCCAAGTCAAGTTTATCCCAGTCACACCAATTGGAATTTATTTGAGCTCTGCTAGACTTGATGCGGATGAAAGCCTTTGTTCCACGAGACAGACTCACCTGGCTAGTAGCGATTGTTGAAGAATTACAAATGTCAGCAGATATCAGCGAGAAACATGTGGAGGATGTTAGGCCATTTTGCCTCAACATTTGATGTAACCCCCTTGGCAGGTCGCAAAATGTGGCAGGCTCAGTGGACCCTGAGCACATAGTGGACGCAATCCATTCGGAGGCTGAATCACATCATTTCTGTCATGGTTCTTCTCTGGATCTCCCTGTAATGGTGGATGCCCAATTCAATCTGGCCAAAGGACTGCCCTTCCAAATTCCTCCCTATCAAAAACTGCTCATGATAGATGCGTCCAAACTGAGCAGAGGTCAGTTGGTAACCAAATTGTTATAATTCAAATGGACAACATAAACAAGCAGAGAGAAACTGGATCATATGTCTTGTGCTGGGAGGCAGTTTAGAACTACACCATCTTTCATGGGCCGGCTCTCAGGACCATATATGTAGCCCTTAGTGGACAAGCTAAGTCATGTCCTTCAATCTAACGAATGGATCCTAGACACAGGAATTGCACTGGGTATTTTTTGGGAGTGGGGCACTCCTTCGATAGATTTGTTTCCCATCCCTCCAAACAGGTAGGTGCCTTGTTTCTGCTGCACAGTAGGAACACATGGCAAACTGGCCCTCAAATGCCTTCCTACTCATTTGGAGAAAAGGGTCTTCTGTATGCATATCCTCCTATACCTCTGATAGTGAAGACTTTCCTGAACTCAAGGCAAGGGCACTATAATTTTAGTGATCCCTTACTGGCGGAGGTATCCATGGTTTCCTCCTCTTCTGGAACCGTTGGTCAGGAAACCAGTTTGACTGGACACTTAACCCTGATTACACAGGATCAGGGGACACTATTACATACCAATATTGAGGCCCTAGCCCCCTCAGCTTGGATGTTGAGGGTTTAACTCTGTCATCTCTTAACTTGCCTGTTGATGTGACCAATGTCCTCTTGACTTCCAGAAGAGATTTCACTAGGATGTCTTATGGTTTTAAGTGAAAGAGGTTGCCGTCTAGTGTGATGGAAGGGCCCTAGATCTTTCTCGTGTCCCTCACAAAAACTGCTTGAATGTCTTCTACATTTGTCAGAGTCTGGCCTGAAGATCAGTTCCGTAAGGGTACGCCTCAGTGCAGTTAGTACTTACCATCATCATGTAGAAGGTAAACCCATCTCTCTACAGCCCTTAGTAGTTTGCTTCATGCAGTGGATGCTTCTTACAAAGCCCCCCTCCCATCTGCTTTAAGCCTCCCACAGTGTCTTTAACTCAGCTTGAAAGCTCCCTTTGAGCCACTGGATACTTGTGGACTGAAACACCTGACCTGGAAGGTGTTATTTTTGGTGGCGGTAACCTCAACATGCCAAGCTAGTGAGTTCCAGGCCCTAGTAACTGATCCACCCTATGCTAAGTTTTACAACAATAGAATGGTTCCATGCACTCATCCTAAGTTCCTTCCTATGGTAGTGTCTGATTTTCACCTTAATCAGTCAGTAGTTCTACCAACATATTTCCCAAGACCTCATGCTCACAAAGGGGGATGTGCATTGCACACATTAGACTGCAAGAGAGCATCAGCCTTCTATTTGGAGCGGACTAAAGCTTTTAAAGTCCACCCAACTTGTTTCTTTTGACCCCAGTAGATTAGGGGCTGCAGTCAACCCGCATACACTTTCAATTTGGTAGCAAATTGCATCTCCTTCACTTATGCCTAGACTGGCTTGACTTTTGAGGACCATGTCATGGCTCATAATTTCCTTGCCACAGCTGCATCAGTGGCTCACTTGAGATTGGCCTCCATGGAAGAGATTTGTAAAGCTGTGACAGACTTCTGTTCACACAGTCACATGTTGCTGCTGATTGGAAAGGGACTCTTCATGTAATAGTAGTCCATTCTGCAGAATCTGTTTGGGGACTAGAATCCATCTCCATCCCCTGCCACCTCCACCACTCCCCAGGCCCAATTATTTATAATTCCAGGCTGTCTCCTTTGCAAAAAAAAAAAAAAAAAGTAGTAATTATAGAATAAAATTGTAAAAGGCCTATTGCCACCAAAACAGTTAGTTAATGTCTGCTTTTTGCAACACCAGTTCCTTTTTTCTTTTGAGGCAGCCTATAGCTAGAAATTCCCATATGTGAGCATTTATCCTGCTTGTCCATGGACAAAAATAGTTGCTCATTTGTAGCAGGTGTTCTCTGTAGACAGCAGGAAAAGTCCCCATGATCCATCCTTCTCCCTTGGAGTTACATTCTAGCTGATACTAAAGGATAAACTAAGGAAATGAGGCACTACATCAGCAGACAGGAGCCAATACAGCTAAATAAATAAAATACAGCTAAATAAATAAATACAGCTAAATAAATAAAATACACAAGCCCATTGAAACCACTTCTAAAAGAAGCTGGGAGAGGTTTCCTATTCAGGGCTCCATCGGTGATGTCACCTCTATATGAGTACCTGCTTTCCACAGAAAACACCTGGTACAAGTGTCTCTTTCTCTCAGTACATACATAATTAAGTTATGGAACTTGTTGCCAGAGGATGTGATAAAAGCCGCTAGCATATCTGGGTTTAAAAACATTTTGGACATATTCCTGTAGGACAAGTCCATAAGACTTTATTAAAGTAGACCTGGGGAAAAGCCACTGCTTATCCATAGGGATAAGTAGCCTGTAATCTGCATACCTTTGGGATATGCAAGGCACATGTGACCTGGATTGGCCATAGTTGGAAACAGGATACCGAGCTTGATGGGCCTTAGTTCTGACCCAGTATGACAATTCGTATGTTCCCCCTGGAGCTTCTGCAGTTGCTCTCATTAAGGGGGGGGGGGAAGGGGGGGGAGGCAAAGCCTGGCCTTTCCACTTCCTCCACAAACTGCGTCTCACTTCAAGGGGGAGTAGGGCCTGGTCTTCCCTCTGCTCCCAGCTCATTCCAGTGGTTTTCCTTGCAGGCTTACTCTAATGTTGAAAGGTGAGGCCTGGCCTCCTCTCTGCCCATGACTCCTTCCAGCTTCCCTCCCAGCTCCCCTTCAGGTAGTGGAACCTTGGCTACCTGCTGCCCATGGCTCCTCCCAGACTTCCCCCGTTGGTTTGCGTTCTCTTCAGGTAGTGGTGCCTGGACTCTTTACTGTCCATGCACCCTCCCTTGACTATTAATGTGAGGCTGTACACATCTGTTTGCACATGCCCAAAAAGATGCAAGTGGATAAACCATATCTATTAAGAAGGACTCATCCATCTATCATTTAAGTGAAATATGCCTAACAAGTTCAAGTTACAAAATAAACCATCCTGGACCTTTTTACTTGATAATGATAGAGTTAAGCACAAAATCTTTCTGCAAATTTTAATGTAGAATTACTGTTTGTAATTTTTAGCAGATTTAAAACAAGAAAATAATGAATATAGTAGGGGCAAATGTTTAGACACACTTTTACTTTTTAACATCACCTTTGACAGAATTAATAGCTTCCCAATGTTTTTTAGCCAGCCAAGTCTCAGTTCCTGCTTTTGGGATTTTTTCCCATTCTTCCTTGCAGAACTCTTATCATAGGAATAGTCTTGCATTTCCTTGCATGCAAAGATGTTTGAGATCTTCTACTGATTTTCAGTAATGATTGAAGTATGGGAAATGTGTGTGTCTTTCCTGTGTAAGTGCTTCATGGTTGGTTTTAAAGTATGTTTCAGATTGATGTCTTGAAATAGCAGCCTCTCTTCAGTTTCAATTTCTTCACTTTTTGTGGCATTAGCTTCAAGGATATGTTGAGATTTAGTTGAAATCATTCTTCTACCCACAGTGTGTTTTCTGTATCCCTGACAGCATGCTACACAAGCCCACAGCATATTGGATCCACTCCCATGCTTAATGATGGGCAAGGTGTTTTCTTCAAACGTTTCACCTTCTGTTTCAAATGTGTCTTGTGTGCTTGTGGTCAGGCTGTTCAGTTTTCATTTCACCAGTCCAAAGTACTTTGTTCCAGAAAGTTTTAGACTTATCAAGATTATCTCCAGGAACAAGCAGGAATGTAGTCTTCACATATGGGTATCGTCGGTACCGACGGAGCCTGCGCGGGAACGCTCCCCAGCATCCAATAGGAACGCTTTTGGAAGCATCCCTCAGCACATGTGCACTGCCTTCCCCCCTTTCCAACTGTCCCTCTTCAGTTCTTCGTTTTCTGCTGAGCTGACAGGTCACATAGCCTGTCACCGCAGAAAATTCCATCTTTAAAATTGTTTCCTTGTGGTCGCGTTTGCCTCTGCACGACGCCTACCGGTACCTCCGGTTCTTTTCTTTTCTCAAAAATTTTATACTTTGAACTGTTTTTCTTCAGAAACTTTTCTTTTTCGGTGCTAGGCGCCATTTTGGACATTAGGCATCATATTGCTGAAACATGGGAAAAAAACCTAGTGGTTTTAAAAAATGTACTAAGTGTGGTGGTACCATTTCTGTCACTGACACTCATGATTGGTGTCTTAAATGTTTAGGGCCTGAACATTCTTCATCTGAATGTCTCTCCTGTATGGGGATGGCTAAGAGAGGAAGACAGAACCGGGCTGCAAAGCTCTGTACTCTCTTTTCTTCGCATGCCAGATCCATTGCATCGACATCTTCAAGAGCCTCCTCTTCCTCCCATGGATCTCAGGTAACTAAACAAAAAAGCCGGTCCTCAAAGGGTAGTTCTCCTGCTAAGGATTGAGAGGCCATTGGCATTGCCGTTGAGGGAACCACACCGGCAAAACAGCCCCGGCGGGAGGCTTCGGCTTCCAAAGCATCAAGGGGGCTCCAGGATGTTCTCGAGGCCTCGACCTCGCAAGAACTACTGGTGCCTTGCTCAGGGGACCCGAACGTTTTCACCGGTACCGACACCCAGGCATCGGCAGCGTCGACAGACCAGAGGTTCCTCGCTATCGAACGCAGCATTGCAGCTCTTCTCACAGCTGCGGTACCGTTGACACCTATGGTTCAACGGGCACCGGTATCAACATCGATACCGATGCTGGTACCTACACCGGTACCAGTACCGACTATACCGGTACCAATGGTACCAGACCCGGTGGGAATTCTTCCCATGCCATCATTGGCTGGAATCGACAGATCGATACCGGATCAACTCGGTACTGACTTCGATCGATACCGGGACCGTGCTTTGCATGAGCATCGTGGTCTGGAATACTTCGAATCCTCTGATTCCAAAGACTGACAATTCTGCTGGTACCAGAGGGTTTCTCCCGGAAGATCCCTCTTCTCCCCAACGCAGAATGTCACCTCGAGAGGACATGTCTTTTCAGGATTTTATTCATGATGTGGCCAAGGGCCTTTCAATCACGGTAGCTCCTGAAGAGGAACCCAGAGCAAAGGAATTGGAAATTCTCCAATATCCTAAAGCTCCAAAGGAGGCAGCCACTCTGCCCATCCATGAAATTCTGCATAACTTGAGGCTCAGAATGTGGGAGACACCTCTGACTACATCTCCTCATTCTAGGAGGCTTGATAGTATGTATCGAGTTCCGCCATGTCCTGGATTTCAAAAGACTTAGCTGCCACACCATTCAATGGTGGTGGAATCAGCCATGCGTAGGATGACAAATGCAGAGAGGCATGCATCCAATCCCCCAGGTCGTGAATGCAGGACTCTGGACACTTTTGGGCGCCAAACGTTTCAGACTTCCATGCTTTAAGCTAGGATCAGTTCATATATACTATATATGGGAATGTTCCTCAAAGAAGTTACAGGAGACTTGGAGCTTTTGAGCCCACTTCTCCCAGATGACAAGAGACAAGACTTTCTTGCTCTAGTTAAGCATGCTCAAGATGTCTACAAGTTTGTGAATCGTGCAGCCTTTGACTGCTTTTAATGCATCAGCAGAACCTCTGCTATTGCCATTGGGGCATGACGGATTGCCTGGCTTCAGGCATCAGACTTGGGTACAGGACAAGTTAGGCAACATTCCTTGCACGGGAGAGAATCTCTTTGGCAAGAACTGGCAGGAAAAGTCCTAACGAGTTAGATGCTGACAATACCACTCTAGATAGATTGTCAAAATCTGCAGCCACTCCAGCCAAAAAGAAGCCTTATAAAAAGCCCTCTTTCAGCAAAAAGAGGAAATTTTATCCTTCCTATACCCAGCAGAGTCAAACTCAGGGTCAGGTTGCCCAAAAGGGACAAACTAGACTGCAAAAGAAGCCAAAAGGCCCGAGAGCCCAACCAGCTCTGCAGGTTTAGCCCCCTCAAGGGCTTTGACTCCTTCCTAGAGAGCTTAGCCTTCCTGCCTCTGAGGGGTACCCAACCCCCCAATATCCCAGGCAGCTTATGCCACTTTACCAACAGATGGCATCAGATAACAGCAGAAGATTGGACTCTGTCCATTCGATTTTCACAGCATGCCCCCTCATACAATTCTAAGGCAATTCAATTCTCAAACCTCCGAGAAAATCTGCTAGATCATGAGGTCTCAACACTTCTTGCCCAAGGGGCAATAGAAGAGGTACCCATTCTTCAACGGGGTGCAGGGTTCTACTCCCCCTATTTTCTTATTCCAAAGAAAAGAGGAGACAGACCCATTTGAGATCTCAGAGAATTGAACAAATACCTGTTCCAAGAGAAGTTCAAAATGATTTCTCTAGGAACTCTTCTGCCATACCTTCAAAGCCAGGATTGGCTTTGCTCTCTAGACTTAAAGGATACGTACACTCACATTCTGATCCATCCAGATCACAGGAAATTCTTACGATTCCTTTTCAAGGGAAAACATTTCCAGTACAGGGTTCTTCCCTTTGGTCTGGCTTCAGCACCAAGAGTATTCACGAAATGCATGGCAGTAGTAGCTGCATTTCTGCGAACCCTGGGGATATTTGTCTTCACTTACTTAGACGACTGGCTCATTCAAGCCCCTACAGTTGCAGAGGCCTGCACTGCACTGTCTCGCACAATGTGAATCCTCCAATACTTGGGGTTGGTAATAAACTTCCCAAAATCCCAACTTGTTCCTTCCCAATGCCTGGAATTCATAGGAGCCTGTCTAGATACCAGACTAGAGTATCTCCTTCACTTATCGAATTTTGGTCTAAAGACCAATTCGGTAAGAGTCCATCTTAGTGCAATTGCAGCTTCTTATATGCCTCTGAATGGACAACCAATTTCCTCTCATCCACTCATATCCAGATTTGAGAGGTCTTCTGTTGACCAAACCTCCCATTAAGCCACCACCGGTGGCATGGGATCTAAATCTAGTTCTCGGGCAGCTCATGAAGCTGCCTTTTGAGCCTTTAGCCACTACAACCCTTAAGTATTTGACCTGGTAGGTCATCTTCCTAATTGCAATCACCTCTGTACATCGCATTAGTGAAATGCAAGCTTTAGTGGCTGATCCTCCTTATACTAGGTTTCATCATAAGGTTGTTCTTAGAACTCCATCCACACTTTATGCCAAAGGTGGTTTCGCCTTTTCATTTGAATCAATCAATTTATCTTCCTATATTTTTTCCAGGCCTCACGCCTCTAATGCAGAAAGAAACCTTCATACTTTGGATTGTAAAAGAGTCTTAGCCTTTTACCTTCAGAGAACAAAGCAACATAGAAAGTCCTCGCAACTTTTTATAGCTTTTGACTCTAGTCATTTGGGACTTCCAGTCTCCAAAAGAAATTTATCTAAATGGATTGCCCAATGCATATCCTTTGCTTATGTGAGAGTAAGGGTCTTCCTCTTCAAGGCCATGTCACAGCTCCATAACGTGAGAGCCATGGCAGCTTCCATGGCTAATCTCCATTCCGTGTCTATCGATGACATTTGTCGAGCAGCCACCTGGGCTTCGGTACACACTTTCACAGCCCACTACTGCCTGGATAAAGCCTCCCGTTGGGATGCCTTCTTTGGCCAAGCTGTTCTTCAAAATCTCTTTAAGACCTAATTCAACTCCTACCCACCAACCCTGGTGGAATACCAGAGATCCATGGGAGGAAGGATTCCTACCTTTCTAGGGTGGCACCTTCCTGGGGCCATCTCCCTGGCATCTGAAGCTAGGGAGTCCCCATATGTGAAGACTACATTCCTGCTTGTTCCTGGAGATAGCGTAGTTACTCACCTATAACAGGTGATCTCCGGGAACAGCAGGAATTTAGTCTTCACAACCTACTCACCTCCCCTAGGAGTTGTCTCGCTATCTTTGTCTTTCCTCTCTCCCTCTATCCTTTCACTCAGCTACAAACTTAACTGAAGAGGGACAGTTGGAAAGGCGGGAAGGCAGCGCGCATGTGCTGAGGGATGCTCCCAGAAGCGTTCCTATTGGACGCTGGGGAGCATTCCTGCGCAGGCTCCATCGGTACCGACGATACCCATATGTGAGACTAAATTCCTGCTGTTCCCGGATATCACCTGTTACAGGTGAGTAACTACGCTTTCTTTTGCATACTTTAAATCAGCACTTCCCAAACGTTTTTCCAGTATGACTCCATTTTAGCAACTGAAAATTCCTGTGACCCCAGATAGTAATCAAATTATCACTCAAATAACATTTATATCTTTATATATAAATCTATGCTTTTTTAAAGTAATTATCTGATGTACTCAACTCGTCTAACCCAGGCTTGGAAATTATGACACGCCTTCTTGAATATATGTAGTGTGAGGGGCTGAGCATCTGTGGGGGCAGTGTGTGTTAGGTGTTAAGCGTCTGGGGGCAATATGTGTGTGTGGAGAGGTTGAATGTCTTGGGGCAGTGTGTGGGTGTTTGCGTATGGGCTCACTGTCTGGGAGCACTATATGTGCATGGTTGTGGGGGCTAAGTGACGTGGGGAGCAGTGTGTATGTGTGTCTGAAGCTGAAGAAAGCACAGCCTGAAAATAGGTTTTGATGTCTCCTCCCAAATTTTTGCCTCAAGCTGGACCCCAGCCATATCTAACACCAGTCCTAGCAGATGTGCATTCCAAAAGCTCACATATTCCAATCACTAAATATAAAATGACCAGAAATCAAGCTAAAAAAATAATTTTCCTTTCCTAATCGTGTTGGTTCCAGGGTCTGGTTTCTGCCTTTCTCTGGCTGCTCTCAACTCTTGTTTACAGTATTACCTGGATATTTGCCATTTCTTCTCTCCCCTCCTGCCTTCACTTCATCACATCAACAATCTGTAATCCTGATCTCATCTTTTCAGTTTTCTTCCTCCTGCTTTTCTTGTATTTACCCACAGCTTTTCATCACTTTCTGTCATTCAACTCTCTCATCCCCATCTTTCCTTCGCAAGCCTCTTATTGCTTACTCTTTCACTAACTCTCCCCTATCTCTCCTCCCCCTGTGTCCTGCATGTTCCCTCTCACCATCTCCATCCAGAGCCTCTTTCTTTCTCCCATACTCAGTTTCTCCTTTCTGCCTCCCTCATCTCTCCCACACGTCCAGCATCTCTTCTATCTCCCTAGTCCCCCCATGCCGTATTTCTTCTGTATCCCTCCCAATCATTCCCAGTGTCTCCTGCCATTCAAATTCTTCCAACCCCTATCATGTCCAGCTTTCTTCCTATTTCCCCTTCCCCTGCTGATCCAGCTTCCAAAGGTCACTCCCCCCTCCTCCACATCTCCACTCCATCTTTGTATGCCCAGTGTCCAGCATCTGCCCTCCCTCTCACCTCTCTCAATGTCCAGCAAATCATTTGTGTCTCTCCTTCATTGCCCCCCACCCCTACAGCCATCACCCATGTGTGTGTCTCTCTCTTTCATATCCCCCCTGCAGCCATCACTTGTGTATATCTCATTACCCCCCCCCCAGCCATCACACGTGTATCTTTTTGCTCCCCCTGCATCCATCACCCAATGTGTCTCTCTCATTGCCTCCCCCCCGCAGCCAACACCTAATACGTGTCTCTCTTGCCCCCTCCCCCGCTGCCATCACCCGATGCGTGTCTCATCCCCCCCCCCCACCCTGCATCCATCGTCAAATGCATCTGACTCATCTCCCTTCCCCCCATGTATCTCTCTCTCTCATATTTCCACCCCTCTCCTCTGTGCAACTAGGCTCACCGTTCTTGCCTTTGCTGCCCGCCACTGCAATTGGCTCTGTGCATGAAGCTTGAGCCGCGCAGTAACAGAATTTTTGCTGATCACGCTACTTCAGGTCTCACAAGATCAGCACAACGTCCTCCACCGTGGGGCTCAAGCTACATGCATGTATCCAATCTCAGTGAAGAGCCCTTGAAAATCAGAGCAGACCTTTGGAGTCCATGCACATGGGTTTCAAAGCCCCATACTAACTTTTAACACTGGCCTCTCCCAGTCCTGGGCCAACCCTGGTGGCCGCACCCCAAATGAGAATTTTGTGACCCCATTTGGGAACCGCTGCTTTAGATTGCGACTTTTGTCATCCGGTCTTAGAAAAGCTTTCTTTCTAACTGCCCTCCTGAGCAAATTGTTACATAAGCAACACTGCACTGTGGTCTGTTAGCTAAACTTTCAGTAGGTCTTTTGCAGTGATCTATGGGTTCTGATCAGTTTTCTGACAGTTATTTCAGATTTTTCATGGTCTTCTAGATCTTGCTTTGACTTAAGCAGTTCCATGTAATTTCTATTTTTGAATAATGTTTGACAGTTGAAATTACTAGTTAAAGTGCTTACAGATATTTTTATAGCCTTCCTCTACTTAAGAGTGAATTATTTTCATTTTCAAATGCTCAGAAAGCTCCTTGGAGGGCTCCATGGTTGTGGAAATTAGAGAGAATAGCAATCACAAGCTAAGGGGTATGTTTACCAATCAGCGGTAGCGGCTTCCGTGTGATATCGCACGGAAGGTGCTACCACTGATTAGTAGACATACCCCTAAGAGATTAGAAGGGTCAGAGTATTTAAGCATGGAATTTTCTTCATTTAACTGAAGGTCTAACAAGTCACTAAACCTTATTAGCCATTTTTATATAAGTAGTAATGAATTAAATGGTAGGGTGTTCAAGCTTTTGCACCTGCTATGTTCATTTCTTTATGTTCATTCTTTTGTTATGTTTAACTTTGTACCATGTAAAGGTTGTCTACTTCTGTTCATTTAGGAATTCATCAAAACATACACATTGTGATACATAACTGCATCACTGGGTATGTTGGATTCTTTCCAGAAGACCAACTATCGAGAGAAGCACTGCTCCAGAAAACACTGGGCTCTGCTTTTCTTGAAGCTCCTTTTTAGTAGGCTTCTGCCAGTCCAACAGATTTAACGACGTTCTTTTCTGGTTGCCCACCATATTCCTTTGCTCTGACAACTCCCACAATTTTTGCTGCCCTAACAGCACCCCTCTGTTCTGGTGGACATAGCAATTCTGTCGTTGGTACGGTATTCCCTAGGACTGCTGGAACAGCAGAAGTGGCCAGGATTGCAGGAGCTGCTATGTCTACTAGAGCAGCAAGAGGAACAATATTAGCGAGACTCTCACTGATGGGCTTCTCTACCTTCTAACTCCAGTCAGTTTATCTGATATCCTTTCCCCCATGTCTGGACTGGAAAAAGGCTCACTGAGGTGATTACTAGAATATACATTTTAGTACATGAGGTAGTGGAGAGTAAAGAAGAAAGGTCACTGTCACTGGAGCACAGCAGTGTTGTATCTAGGCTATTTTTTATGGTTAATCTTAAAAGATGTTTTGGGCTTTGAGGAATACTTGAAAGTATTCTCTTTTTAAAAACATTGACTGATGCTTAATTAGGAGCTATAGAGCATGTAATATGTCAGGCTTGTATAAACTGACTAGGGCACTCTTGCAGGAGAATGTATAATTTCGTCCACTTTGTCACGATTTGACACATGTCAGTAAGCCTTCAGCTGAAGAGAAATTTGACCATCATTAGAGCATGCCTCCTTTCCCTAAATGATCTGCATTTCTTTTCAACTCTAGTGGAACTGGCTATGATAATGGATCGTCTTTATGGTGGAGTCTGTTATGCAGGAATCGATACAGATCCTGAGCTAAAATACCCAAAAGGTGCTGGACGTGTTGCTTTTTCCAATCAGCAAAGCTATATTGCTGCCATTAGTGCTCGGTTCGTTCAACTTCAACATGGCGATATTGATAAGCGTGTAAGTTTTATGTCTTTTTATTTTTTTCTTTTTGCCAAACTATGCTGCTAGCCTTCTAGAATGTTATTAAGGAATCCTCAGTTTTAACACTTTTCAGATTCACTATAAGTAAAATCATAGATACTCGAAGCAGTAAGTTGGAACAGCCATGGGGACAGGCCACGCTTGTCCCTTCTTGCTCAAGAATTCTGACATGCAAAACCATTTTAAAGTTCAGTTTAGGATTTACTCTCTTGTCACTTAATTTCGAATTACTTAAACTTTAATAATGCAATGTTAATTGTAAATCAAATTGCTAGGTATTCCTGTCCTGATTGTTTGCTGGAAGATCTGTCTGCTTGCACTACTAATCAAGAGCAAACCAAGCTTAGTGATGATTTAAGACCATTATTGATCCTTTTTGTGATTATAGTATAAACCAGTAAAGTTAAGCATGTCTTCTATAAGAGTCTGGGAACTAAGGTTATGCACTACCCTTTCGAAAACTTCGAAACTGTGGCCTCACCTGAAAATTATGATATGCATGCATTACTGTTAAGGAGAAGACCTATACCTACACCTAAAGACCCCCTTGCCCCCCACCCACCCAGAAAAAAAAATTACCAGCCTTTTGCCAAATGTAGTAAGGCGGAACTAGTTTATTCTTTTAATCCAATAATGCAGTAGGGGCTAGCATATCTAGTAGTAAAACTAACTGAAATGTACTTGTTCAATATAGAGAGAAATCTGTGTAGTGTGCCTGAAACTACACTGTTTTAGTATATGTATAACTTGACCCTCCAAATACATAGGTTCTCTGGGACCAAGCAGGAAGTCTGTCCTCACATATGGGTGACGGCGCCGACGGAGCCCGTGCTGTAAGCCTTTGGGAGATGTACCACGCATGCGTGGTCTCTTTCCTGCCTGAGGGTGCCACCTTGCTTCAGTCTCCTTTTTTTCACGGAGGCCATAGGACATATGTCCGTTCCCCCCCACCCCCCGCCTCCCCGGAAGGTTGAGTTTTTTCTTGTCTCTTTTTCTGTCTTTCTCCAGTCGCATACTGGTGCCCTCCCACCTCCCAATTCTGTTTTTCTTCAGATTTCCCCCCCCCCTCAGGGTTTTTGCGCCCTTTCTGATCTTCCTCACCATGGCCTTGGTCAGTGTCTTCAAGCCTTGCTACCATGGTGCTCAAAATATGTTGCACATGGATTTACATGATTGCTGCTTTCTGTGCCTCGGGCGGTATCATGATGCCTTTGCATGTGGTCTTTGTCAGCAGATGACCCTCGAGGCCATAAGAAGTAGCATGAGTCAATTTTTCATTTCCGACTTGGCCCTGGAGCAGTCTGCCGGACCAGTGCCCCCAAGGGCCGCCGCGGAGGCTTTGACCTCGCATGGCAACCGTGCTGCCTAAGAGCCTCTATTGGGAAGGGATGCCCCTCAAAGAGCCTGATGACATTGGTGGCCTTGGGTGACGAGTCTGGGACTGTGGAGAAGTCCCATGGCACTTGGCCTCGGAGCCCTTGACGTGAGGCCGAGGGCAATGGCTGGGTGCGACTCTTGAAGCTGCCTAGCGGGAGAAAACACCATTGAAGTCCAGGGATGAGACCATGCTGACATCTGGCCCAAGGTCCTCTGTGCCTGCACCGGTGACTGCGGAGCCATCTGGCATAGAGGATAGGATGGCGGCCCTGGAACACAGTTTGTCTGCCTTCATGGTCTAACAGCAGGCTCTGATGCCTGGTTCTTCTGAGTCATCACTCCTGACCACTGGCCCCTCCACAGCAAGGGCCTCCCCGAAGGTGGAGTCGATTCTTGAGCGCCACTGGCCTCAAGAGGCTCCTTGGGGCCCGGTCCCGTTAGGTACCAAGGACCTCACCCCACAGCACACGTGACTGTGAGCACAGGGCATCGGGACCCCTGGGCTTTTGGGGCTGGGGCTCCAGCCTGAGGCCCGGAGGACTCTTGAGATCTCCGACTCCAGGTCGGACTGGGAGACAGAGGACGATGAGTCCCCAGACACCCAACTCCACAGGGATGTGCCCTCAGACCACTCCCGTCCAGAGGCCTGGCGCCAGTCCCCTCCTGAGGACCTGGCCATCCTGGACTTTGTGAGGGATATGGCGAAGGCCCTTGCCTTAATCACTGATTCCAAGGAGGAGCCTCGGACAGAGTACTTTGAGATTCTCTAGTATGAGGCTCCCCCCAAGGAGGCCCTCATAGTGCCTGTTTGCTCTATCCCGGAGTAGCTGCTCTTCCATAAGTGGGATACCCTGGCTTCTGTTCCCATTTTGAGCAGGCAGCTGGACTCGATGTACCAAGTCTACCAGAGCCCTGCTTCCAAAAAGCTCAATTGCCTCACAACTCCATGGTGATGGAGCCTGCCATGCATAGGCTCAAGAGCCAAAAAACATACTCTCTGGTGGATCTGGGTAGGGAGGCCCGCACCATGTACACCCTGGGCAGGAAGTGCTTCCAGGGCTCAATGTTCAAAAGCCAGATCCAGGCCTATCAGCTGTACATGGGCATGTACCTGCAGGCATGGCAAGGGGAACTCACCAGGTTTTCAGCTAGTCTCTCAAAGAAACATCTTCAGTGGTTCCAGACCCTGGTCTCTGTGGTCAGGGAATGCTCCAGATTTATGACTCATGCAGTCTGTGACTGCTTCAAGTCGGCAGCTAAAGTAGCAGCGGTGGACATTAGTACCTGCTGCCATGCCTGGCTGCAGTCTTCTGGCTTGGAACAATGGGTACAGGACAAGTTGTTCAATGTCCCTTGCCAGGGAGAGAGCCTCTTCAGCAAACCCATGACTGACAAGGCTGCTGAGCTGGAGTCTGAGTTAATGACCAGTGCCAGGCTTTCTAAGAAGACCGCTGACCCTTCCCAAAGGAAGGCTTCGAGTAGAAAGCCCCTATACCCAAAAAATAGGAAAGCTTATGGAAATTATCCTCAGCACTCAGCCTTCCCAGCTCCCCAAGAGGGCCAGCAAGCCAAGGGACAAGGGCACAGCCCTCGTAAGCCTGAGGGCCCCCAAGCCCCAGCCAGCATCTCAGGTGCAATCTGTGGGGTTTTGACTCCTGGGGCATAGCCTCTCTTTCCCCAGAAGGGCCTGCCCCACAGCACATGGGGGGCATCTGGTACTCTTCGCTGATCATTGGCCCATCATTACCACCAACGTGTGGTACTTGCAGGGGGTGAAGGAGGGATACCTCCTCCACTTTGAAAAGGCACCCCTGCCATTTTTCCCAAGAGAGCTCCCGATGCATCCCCTTCTCCGGGACCTACTTCAGCAGGAACTAGCAAATCTTATGGCAGACAGGGCAGTGGAACCCGTAACCCTCCACCTCAGGGGCAAAGGGTTCTACTCCCATTATTTCCTGATTCCCAAAAGAATAGGGGGGTTTTGGCCCATCCTGGATTGTGAGACCTCATCCAGTTCCTAGTGAGGGAGAAATTCAAGATGCTCTCCCTTGGAACATTGCTGCCATACCTCCAGCAGGGAGACTGCCTATGCTCCTTGGATCTAAATCAACTTAGAGTATAACTCAGCAAAAAATGAAAAACAGGGTCAGTATTCTTTGAGCAATAAATTGTTTCTAGAGACTTTTACAAAAAGGCCTTCTAGATAGGGGGCAAGTGACCTGTGAAATAGTTTAAAATAGGTGTTAAAGCCAAGGGACAGATCAAAGGGGCATTTTGAAAGACTCCCTCTATCCAATCACCCAGGAAATTGGTCATAATTACCTCAGAAGCATAGGACAGGGTACTGCTTTTAATAAGTCTCTTCTTTCCCTCCTCCCCTCCCCGACTCACCCACCCCTGGAATAGTCGTAGCTTTATAGGTTCTTAAACATCTTAAAGGAAAGGAGGTGCCATATTCGCTCTCAGGTCCTGCTGTTTATCCTCATCAGGCATACATTAAGGAATGAAGATTAGTTAAGCTTCAGGTGAACAAAGTCCATTAAACCTATTAGGCATAGTTTTATTAGCATAAGTATCCCCAGCAAACCTTAGTAAGTAAACAACTTAAATACCTAAACACAACCCTAAAACTAAGATGCAGACAGTAGTCCAGCAGCAAGATGGGGGCTTTCCAGTCTTTTCCATTGAGTATCACATGTATGATTTTCTCACAGTTGGTGTGCACTAGGTGAAAGGAGCTCTTTGCTCTCAGGGAACGAGTCTGATCTCTGGAAGCTAGAGTAGCACACTTGGAGGACATAAGGAAGACAGAGGTCCATAGACAAGACCTACAGGGATGTAGTGCTGAAGTCCCACCTCCAGTCTGGCAGCATTCCTGTTGCCATGGAGGGGAGAGGTCACATGACAAGAGAGCATCACTCTGGTATGGCAGGAAAGGATTCTGTAGCGAGGACCTGTCCTCCAGTTGATGTAAGGGAAGGGTTAGGACAGCCGTTATAGTTGGTGATTCGATCATTAGGCATGTAGATAGCTGGGTGGCTGGTGGACATGAGGATCGCCTGGTAACATGCCTGTCTGGTGCGAAGATAGCAGACCTCATGCGCCACCTAGGCAAGAACTTAGATAATACTAGGGAGGAACATAACATAAGAACATAAGATATGCCATACTGGGTCAGACCAAGGTCCATCAAGCCCAGTATTCTGTTTCCAACAGTGGCCAATCTAGGTCATATGTACCTAGCAGTTTCCCCAAGGGACACAGGTTCCACAATGCTTGTATTGGTTCAAGCATTGATATCCTGGGTCCCTTCTTAATAATGGTTTATGGACCTTTCCTCCAGGAGCTTGTCCAAACCTTTTTTAAACCCAGCTACATTAACAGCCTTTACTACATCCTCTGGTAACAAATTCCAGAGTTTGATTACACGTTGAGTGAAAAAATATTTTCTTTTATTAGTCTTAAATAGTTTACCCTGTAGCTTCATTGCATGTCCCCTAGTCTTTCTATATTCTGATAAGGTAAACAATCGATCTACGTTTACCCGTTCCACTCCGTTCATTAATTTATAGACTTCTATCATATCTCCCCTCAGCCGCCTCTTTTCCAGGTTAAAGAGCCCTAACCTTTTTAGCCTTTAATCATAGGAGTATCCTTCCATCCCCTTTACCATTTTGGTGGCTCTTCTCTGAACCTTTTCTAAAATCGCTATATCCTTTTTAAGATACGGCGGCCAGAATTGCACACAATATTCAAGGTGCGGTCTCACCATGGAACGATATAGAGGCATTATAATATCTTTTGTTTTATTTTCCATTCCTTTCCTTATCATACCTAGCATTCTATTTTCTCTCTTGGCCGCCGCTGCACACTGGGCCGAGGGTTTTAACATGGTATCCACAATGACGCCTAAATCTTTTTCCTGGGTGGTGGTTCCTAAAGTGGAACCTTGCATCGTGTAACCATAGTTTAGGTTGTTCTTCCCTAGGTGCATAACCTTGCACTTGTCCACATTAAATTTCATCTGCCATTTTGATGCCCAGTCGTCCAATTTATCAAGATCCTCTTGCAATTTTCCACAATCCTCTTGGGTTTTAACAACTTTAAATAGTTTTGTGTCATCTGCAAACTTGATAACCTCACTCGTTATTCCACTTTCAAGGTAATTTATGAATGTCAAAAAGCAGCGGACTCGGCACAGATCCCTGGGGTACACCACTATTCACCTTTCTCCATTGGGAAAATTGGCCATTTAGCCCTACCCTCTGCTGTCTTGGTACACGTCGGTACCAATGACACAGGAAAGTGTGATAGAGAGGTTCTGGAGGCTAAATTTAGGCTTTTAGGTAGGAAGTTGAAATCCAGAACTTCCAGGGTAGCATTCTCAGAAATGCTTCCCGTTCTATGTACAGGATCCAAAAAGCAGGCAGAGCTCTGGAGTCTCAATGTGTGGATGAGACGATGATGCAAGAAGGGTTTTGGATTTGTTAGGAACTGGGGAGCATTCTGGGGATAGGAAGGGCTTTTCCAAAGGGATGAGCTCCACCTTAACAGGGATGGAACCAGGCTGCTGGCATTAACCTTTAAAAAGGAGATAGAACAGCTTTTAAACTAGATAATAGGGGAAAGCCATCAGTCGTCCAGGAGCTCATGGTTCGGAACAGTGTATCCTTGAAGGATACTTGCAAAAGATTGAAGTTAGGGCATATCAGCAGAGAGGTTCCAATAATGACAAAAGTAGCCCAAATGCCCTTGAGTACAGAGCTTAAAGATTCCAAATTGTCCCTGCCTACCGATAGCCAGATTAATAGGAATAAAATACAGCCTCTAAAATGCTTGTATGCAAATGCCAGAAGTCTAAAAAATAAAATGGGAGAGTTAGAATATATAGCACTAAATGGGTGGTTAGACATGATTGGTATTTGAGGCATGGTGGAAGGAGGACAATCAATGTGATACTGTGATACCTGGGTGCAAACTATATCGTAATGATAGAGCAGATCAAATTGGTTGTGTGGTTGCACTCTGTTAGAGAAGGCATTGAGTCACAAAGGATTAAAGTTTTGCAGGAAACAAAATTCATTGTAGAATCTCTATGGATTGAAATTCCACATAATAAGGGGAAGGCGATGGCAGTGGGGGAGTGTACTATCCGACCATCTGGCTAAAGTGAACAAATGGATGATGAAATGCTCAAAGAAATCAGGGAGCTAACAAAACTTACAGTACAGTAATATGTGATTTCAATTACCCCAATATCGATTGGGTCCGTGTCACGGCAGAACATGCAAGAGAGATAGTATCTCCAGGAACAAGCGGGAATGTAGTCCTCACATATGGGTATCGTCAATACCGACAGCCTGCGCGGGAACGCTCCCCAGCGTCCAATAAGAACACTTTTGGGAGCATCCCTCCGCAAATGCGCTCTGCCTTCCCGCCTTTCCAACTGTCCCTCTTCAGTTCTTCTTTTTTCGGGGAGCCAACAGGACCTATTCCCTGTCACCGCAGAAAATTCCATCTTTAAAGTTCTTTTTTGTGGTCGTGTTTGCCTACCGCATGACGCCTATCGGTACCACCGGTTCTTTACTTTTCCTAAAAAAAAAACCCCTAAGCTTTCACTGTTTCTTTTGAGAAATTTTCCTGTTTTGGTGCTAGGCCCCATTTTGGGCATTAGGCCCATTTTTCCAAAATCATGGAAAAGCCAACTGGTCCACCATACTGCCGCTCGTCTTCTGACCAACTCCTCTCGCTCAGCTCATATCACTCCTCTTCTTATTCGCTTACACTGGTTGCCTATTCCTTTCCGCATTCAATACAAGGTTCTGATTTTTGTCCACAGGGCTTTACACACTGGTGTTCCTCTTTATCTCTCTGACTTGGTGCACTTTCACTGTCCCTCTAGAACTCTTCAGTCGATTCACGCTAATCGTCTTTTTCTTCCACCTCCTTCCAGGGCTCGTCTTGAATCAACACGCTCCTCTGCTTTCTTTTTCCTCGGCCCCCGCCTTTGGAATTCTCTCCCCTTAGCTTTACGACTAGAATCCTCCTTCGGCACTTTCAAGGCCTCTCTCAAGACTCACCTCTTTTGTACCGCTTTTGACATCCCTTCCCTTCCCACCCTCAGTTGATTGGTCCTTTCTCTGTTTTCTTCATTCTATCTTCTGCTGTCTCTTTTGTGAATAATTGGCGTTCTTTTCTGTTTCCCCAGTAGCCTTTGTTTTTTTGTACACCGCTGTATGCCTTTTGGTCCAGGCGGTATAATAAGTTTTAAGATAAAGATAAAGATGGTGGTTTTAAAAAATGTACTAAGTGTGGCGGTACCATTTCCGTCACTGGCACCCATGATTGGTGTCTAAAATGTTTAGGACCTGATCATTCTCCAACTGAATGTCTCTCCTGCACGGGGATGACTAAAAGAGGAAGACAGAAGCGGACTGCAAAGCTCGGTACCCTGTTTTCTTCAGATGCCAGATCCATTGCATTGACATCGTCAAGGGCCTCTTCTTCCTCCCATGGATCTCAGGTAACTAAACACAAAAGCCGGTCCTCAAAGGTTAGCTCTCCTGCTAAGCATCGAGAGGCCACTGGCATTGCCCTTGAGGGAACCACACCGGCAAAACAGCCCCGGCAGGAGGCTTCAGCTTCCAAAGCATCGATGGGGCTTCAGGATGTTCTCGAGGCTTCAATCTCGCAAGAACTACCTGTGCCATGCTCAGGGGTTCTGGCCATTCTTACCGGTACTGACACCCAGGCATCGGCAGCGTCGATAGACCAGAGATTTCTTGCTATCGAACGCAGTATCACAGCTCTTCTCTCAGCTGCGATACCGGTGGTCCCAAGGGCACCGGTGCCAGCATCGACACCGGTACCGACACCGACGATGCCGGTACCGACACCGACGATGCCGGTACCAACGGTACCGGCCCCGATGGTAACTCTTCCCATTCCACCTCCGGCTGGAGTGGATAAAGTGGTACCAGGCCACCTCGGTACCGACTTCGATCGGTGCCGGGATCGTGCTTTGCAGGAGCATCGGAGTCAGGAATACTTCGAGTCCTCCGATTCCGAAGGCTCTGACAATTCTGCTGGTACTAGAGGTTTTCTCATAGAAGATCCCTCTTCTCCCCAACACAGAATGTCACCTCCAGAGGACATGTCTTTTCAGGATTTCATCCGTGATATGGCTAAAGGTCTTTCAATCACAGTAGCTCCTGAAGAAGAACCCAGAGCAAAGGAATTGGAAATCCTCCAATATCCTAAAGCTCCTGAGGCAGCTACTCTGCCTATCCATGAAATTCTGCATAACTTGATGCTCAGAATGTGGGAGACACCTCTGACTACTTCTCCTCACTCTAGGAGAGTTGATACTATGTAGTGAGTCCCACCATGTCCTGGATTTCAGAAAACTCAGCTGCCACACCATTCAATGGTAGTGGAGTCAGCCATGCGTAGGATGAAAAGTGCTAAAATACATGCATCCAATTCTCTAGGTCGTGAATGCAGGACTCTGGATGCTTTTGGACGCAGAACTTTTCAAGCTTCCAAGCTTTCAGCTAGGATCAGCTCATATATCCTATATATGGGAATGTTCCTCAAAGAAATCACAGGAGACTTGGAACTTATTAGCCCATTTCTCCCAGATGATAAGAGACAAGACTTTCTTACTCTGGTTAAGCATGCTCGGGATGTCTCCAAGTTTGTCAATTGTGCAGCTTTTGACTGCTTCGAATGCATCAGCAGAACTTCTGCTATTGCCATTGGTGCACGACGGATTGCCTGGCTACAGGCATCAGACTTGGAGACTTGGGTACAGGACAAGTTAGACAGCATTCCTTGCACGGGAGAGAATCTCTTCGGCAAGAACTGGCAGGAGAAGGCTAATGGGTTAGATGCTGACAATTCTACCTTAGATAGATTGTCAAAGTCTACAGCCACTCCAGTCAAAAGAAATCCTTATAAAAAAACCCTCTTTTAGCAAAAAGAGAAAGTTTTATCCTTCCTATACCCATCAGACTCAAGCTCCAGGTCAGGTTGCCCAAAAGGGACAAACTAGGCAAAAGAAACCAAAAGGCCTGAGAGCCCAACCAGCTCTTCAGGTTCAGCCCCTTCAAGGGCTTTGACATCTTACTATAGAGCTTTGCCTTCCTGCCTCTGAGGGGTCCTCAACCCCCCAATAGTCCCGGCAGGTTATGCCACTGTCAACAGATGGCATCAGATAACAGCGGAAGATTGGACTTTGTCCATTGTAGGGGAGGGGTACAAACTTCATTTTCACAGCTTACCCCCTCCTACAATTCTAAAGCAGTTCAATTTGCAAACCTCTGCAGACAATCTGCTAGATCACGAGGTCTCCACACTTGTTACCCAAGGGGCGATAGAGGAAGTACCCATTCTTCAACAGGGTGCAGGGTTCTACTCCCCCTATTTTCTTATTCCAAAGAAAACAGGGGGACACAGACCCATTCTAAACCTCAGAGAATTGAACAAATATCTGTTTCGAGAGAATTTCAAGATGATTTCTCTGTGACCTCTTCTGCCATACCTTCAAAGCCAGCACTGGCTTTGCTCTCTAGACTTAAAAGATGCATACACTCACATTCTTATCCATCCAGATCACAGGAAATTTTTATGTTTCCTTTTCAGGGGAAGACATTTCCAGTACAGGGTTCCTCCTTTTGGTCTGGCTTCAGCACCAAGGGTATTCACGAAATGCATGGCAGTAGTAGTTGCATTTCTACGAACCCTGGGGATTTTTGTCTTCCCTTACTTAGACGACTGGCTCATCCGAGCCTCCACAGTGACAGAGGCCAGCACTGCATTGTCTCGTACAATGCGAATCCTCCAATACTTGGGATTTGGTAATAAACTTCCCGAAATCTCAACTAGTTCCTTCCCAATGCCTAGAATTCATAGGAGCCTGTCTGGATACCAGACAGGCAAGGGCTTTCCTTCCACAATCCTGGTATCTTCGCATAATGCAGTTAGCTTCCCAAGCAGCAGGCAAATCCTCCCTCACTGCTCGGGAGCTACTGCAGTTACTGGGACACATGGCATCCACAGTTCATGTAGTCCCATATGCTCGCCTCCACATGCGAGCAGCTCAGTGGACCCTCTCCACACAGTGGACACAGGCCACGGGTCATTTGTCGGACAAAATAACAATCTTTCAATGACTAATTTTGTCCCTTCAATGGTGGCAGTCATTAGAAAATCTGACAGTAGGGTCTCCTTTCCATCAACCCCTCTTTCAGGCCACCCTAACAGATGCATCACAGGTGGGTTGGGGAGCACACCTGAATCATCTCTCTACCCAGGGCACCTGGACTCCACAGGAGGTTGGTTTACACATAAACCTCCTGGAGTTAAGAGCAATTTATTTAGCTCTTCGAGTGTTCCATGCCCAGCTCAGCTACAAGACAGTCCTAGTCCAGACGGACAATCAGGTAGCCATGTTCTATGTGAACAAGGAGGGCGGGACAGGCTCTCTGTCGTTATGCAACGAAGCTTTACGACTATGGGCCCTCGCCAGAGAGCATCAAATTCACCTTCTAGTGGTATATCTTCCAGGCATTCAAAACCTTTGGGCAGACAAACTCAGTCGAGTACTGCTACCTCACAAGTGGTCACTCCACCTAGACCAGGTGGCAAAGATAATTCATCTCTGGGGCACTCCAGACATAGACCTCTTTGTAAGTCCACTGAATGCCAAACTTCCCCGGTTCTGTTCCAGGATTCCAGCGCACAACTGTCAGGCAAGGGATGCTTTCCTCCTTCACTGCGGTCAGGACTTCCTTTATGCCTTCCCACCCATTCCCCTCATCCCCAAGACACTCTTCAAACTTCAGAGAAACAGGGGCCGCATGAGTCTCAGAGCACCACAATGGCCACGCCAAACGTGGTATTCCCTGCTTCTGCATCTCTCTCAAGCGGCACCTCTGGAGTTTAGGGCATGCTCCAGATCTCCTTTCCCAGGAGAACGGGACGCTATGGCACCCGAAACCCCAGTCCCTGCACCTCACGGCCTGGTTGTTGAAGGCTTAGACCTCCAGGATTTCAACCTGTCCCAGCAGGTAAAAGATATCCTTCAGGCTTCTAGGAAACTTTCCACAAGAAGATCTTATGCCTTCAAGTGGAAACGTTTTACTATATGGTGCTCCAAAAAGGGATTAAACCCCCTGGTCATACTCTTAGAATCGATAATGGAATATCTCCTTCACTTATCGAATTCTGGGTTAAAGACCAATTCGGTAAGAGTCCATCTTAGTGAAATTGCAGCTTCTTATAAGCCTCTAAATGGACAACCAATTTCCTCTCATCCACTCCTATCCAGATTTATGAGAGGCTTTTTATTAACTAAACCTCCCATCAAGCCACCACCAGTAGCATGGAATCTAAATCTAGTTCTCGGGCAGCTCATAAAGCCGCCTTTTGAGCCTTTAGCCACTACAGCCCTTACGTTTTTGACTTGGAAGGTCATCTTCCTGATTGCAATCACCTCTGCCCGTCGCATTAGTGAATTGCAAGCTTTAGTGGCTGATCCTCCTTATACTAGATTTCATCATGATAAGGTTGTTCTTCAAACTCACCCACTCACCTTTTCATTTAAACCAATCAATTTATCTTCCTGTATTTTTTCCGAGGCCTCACGCCTCTAATGCAGAAAGAAAACTTCATACTTTGGATTTTAAAAGGGCCTTAGCCTTTTACATTCAAAGAACACAGCAACATAGAAAGTCCTTGCAACTTTTTGTAGCTTTTGACCCTAGTCATTTGGGACTTCCAGTTTCCAAAAGAACTTTATCTAAATGGATTACCCAATGCATATCCTTTACTTACTTACTTTTTTTTATTTATTTATGCATTTTACAATAAATCAAGCGACGCTTGTACAGAACAATAATGCTTGCAAATAATATAAATGTAACAAGAGAGAGATTACACAGGAAATATACTAAATGCAAGAATTATAAGTAGTCCCCTATACTGAGGGGAAAAGGCTAACACACAATCAATATATCAGGTACACAATTTTAAGAAAATAAGTGGTGTTCCTAGGAGTCCTAACACTAAGATAGAATCATATTTCAGGAGAAGAAGAACCTGGTAAATGAGAACTCAAAAAAGCGGAAAGATCTGCAGGTAAAAAAAAAAACATACTTATGAGCTTTATAGGTAATCAAGCATTTGCAGGGAAAGCGAAGGATAAGCGTAGCACCAAGACAGCCCACCTCAGGGTTTAATAATAGAAAAGCTCTCCGCCGCTTCTGTGTTTCCCGTGCCACATCTGGGAAAATAACCTTTTTACCATAGAACAGAACAGCACGTTTTTTATAAAACAATTTCAACAGCCATTCCCTGTTGGAAGAGAGAGCCAACGTAACTAGCAAAGTTGAAACTGCTATCTCTTCTTCTTTAGGGGTAGAGAGTAATTCGGAAACATTAAGGAAATCCATTTCCAAACCCCCAGTAGGACACTTCCCTTCCCTCTTCCCTAAAGGAAGGTAGTAGATTTTCGAAACCGGAGGCATCAAATCTGCTGGTACCGAAAGCACTTCCTGAAGATATTTCTTAAAAGTATCTATAGGCACAATCCCAGGCACAATTGGAAAATTCAGCAAACGAATATTTGCACGAGCAGAGTTCTCCAATGACTCAATCTTGGCATGAAGAGCAATGTTATCTTTAACCAGAGAGTCAGTTAAATCTGCAACTTTGACAAGCTGCCGATCCAAATTATCTTGCTTAAGATTAATATCCGCGAAAGCAGACTGTATCGGTTGAATAGCCTCTTCGGTAACTGCAACCCGATCAGAGAGTGTTGATAATTGAGTAGCCACCATTGTAGACAAATGTGAAATGGCATCCCAGATATTTTCAAGAGTAACAGATGCAGGCTGAACCAGCGCAAAGGAAACAACTGGAGGTCGGGGCAGAGCTGAGTCCACGTTGCCCCTTGACAAATCAGGAACTTCTCCAACCTGAATACCCCCGGAACGAGGCAAAGATGGTAACTCTGAAACAACAGGAGCCTGCAATACCCCCGATCAATCTCGGGCACTCACCAGGAGCGAGTCCCGCTCAGAGGACGTAGCCGCATCCGCAACCATCAATGGCACGTCATCACTCAGCAACTGGGCAGCCTGAGTGCCGGGAGGAGCCGGGGGAGACCGTCCATCCGGGGAGAGCGAGATATCCTGGGCGGAGGACGCCGAGCCAGAGTCCATCGGTGCCACCAAGCCCGCTCGGATCCCTTGAACCTGCTCCTTGGATAACCGAACAAAGCGGTCCATAGGCCCCTCAACAGAAGGTGAAGGCTCTGCGGGAGGAGCTTTTGCTTTACCCTTTCTTTTAGGCATAGTCCGTTAGTTCTCCACTGCTGCCATCTTAGACAAGCCACCCCCCCAGAGAGTAAGGGTCTTCCTCTTTAGGACCATGTCACAGCTCACAATGTGAGAGCCATGGCAGCTTGTATGGCTAATCTCCACTCTGTGTCTATCGATAACATTTGTCGAGCAGCCACCTGGGCTTCGGTACATACCTTCACAGCCCACTACTGCCTAGATAAAGCCTCCCGTTGGGATGCTTTCTTTGGCCAAGCTGTTGTTGAAAATCTCTTTCAAACCTAAACCAACTCCTACCCACCAACCCTGGTGGGATGCCAGAGATCCATGGGAGGAAGGATTCTCACCTTCAACGGTGGCACCTTCCTGGGGATATCTCCCTGGCATCTTCAGCTAGGGAGTCCCCCATATGTGAGGACTACATTCCTGCTTGTTCTTGGAGATAGCGTAGTTACTCACCTGTACAGGTGATCTCCGGGAACAACAGGAATTTAGTCCTCACAACCCACCCACCTCCCATAGGAGTTGTCTCTCTATCTCTTTGTCTCTTTCCTCTCTCCCTCTATCCTTTCACTCAGCTACAAACTTAACTGAAGAGAGACAGTTGGAAAGGCGGGAAGGCAGCGCGCATGTGCTGAGGGATGCTCCCAAAAGCGTTCTTATTGGACGCTGGGGAGCGTTCCCGCGCAGGCTCCATCGGTACCGATGATACCCATATGTGAGGACTAATTTCCTGCTGTTCCCTGAGATCACCTGTTACAGGTGAGTAACTACGTTTTCTGGGTGAAATAAATGACTGCTGCTTGAAGCAGCTGGTTCATGAACCGACCAGAGGGGAAGCCATTTTGAACCTAGTTGTTAGTGGAACAAAAGATCTGGTAAATAGAAAAGGGTGTTGGGGCCGCTTGGTAATAGTGATAATAGCATGATCGCATTTGATTTAATAAACGGAGGAAGGACGGTAAGGAAATCCACAGTATTACCTTTTAACTTTAAAAAGGGAGACTATGATAAAATGAGGAAAATAGTTAAAAAACTAAAAGGAGCAGTTGCAAAAGTTAAAGATTTACATCAAACATGGATGTTTAAAAATACTATCTTGGAAGCCTAGACCAGCTGTATTCAAATAATAAATAAATATTCCACGCTTTTAAAAAAATGGAAGGCAGTCCAAAAAACTGCCAGCATGGTCTAAAGGTGAGGTAAGAGAGGCTGCTGTTGCCAAAAAATCATCTTTCAGGAAATTGAAAAAGGAGCCGAATGACGAAAACTGGAAACAGCATAAGCACTGGCCAGTTAGATGCAAGGCATTGATAAGGCAGACAGAGAATTTAAGAAGCTTGCTGTGGAAACAAAAATGCATAATACATTCATAGCAAAAATACATAATACATTCGTAGCAAAAAACCTGTGAGAGTTAGTTGGGCCATTAGATGATAGAGGGGTAAAAGGGGCACTAAGAGGGGACAAGGCCATAGCGGAGAGACTGCATGAATTTTTTGCTTCCGTCTTTTCTGAGGAAGATGTAGAGATATAGCGTATCTGCATTTTTAGAAAGCCTTTGACGTGGTCCCTCATGAGAGACTTTTGGCAAAATTTAAAAAGTAATGGGATAGAAGGCAGTGTACTGTTGTGGATCAGGAACTGGTTAAAAGATGGAAAGCAGAGGGTAGGGCTAAATGGCCAATTTTCCCAATGGAGAAAGAAGAATAATGGAGTACCTCAAGGATTTGTGCTGGGTCTGATGCTTTTTAATATATTCATAAATGACCTGGAAATGGGAATGATGAGTGAGGTAATCAGATTTGCAGATGACACAAAATTATTCAAAGTTATTAAAACCCGTGAGGATTGTGTAAAATTGCAAGAGGACCTTGATAAATTGGAAGACTGAGCATCCAAATGGCAGATGAAATTTAATGTGGGCAGATGAAATTTAATGTGGACAAATGCAAAGTTATGCATCTAAGAACAACTCAAACTATGGTTCCATGATGCAAGGTTCCACATTAGGAACCACCACCCAGGAAAAGAATTTAGGCATCATCGTGGACAACATGTTGAAAACCTCCACATAGTGTGCTGTGGCGGCCAAGAGAGCAAATAGAATGCTAGGTATTATGAGGAAAGGAATGGAAAATAAAACAAAGGATATTATAATGCCTCTGTATCGTTCCATGGTGCGACCGCACCTTGAATATTGTGTGCAATTCTGGTTGCCGTATCTTAAAAAGGATATAGCATTATCAGATAAGGTACAGAGAAGAGCCACCAAAATGGTAAAGGGGATGGAAGGATACCCCTATGAAGAGAGACTAAAAAGGTTAGTGCTCTTCAACCTGGAACAGAGGCAGCTGAGGGGAGATATGATAGAGGTCTGTAAATTAATGAATGGAGTGGAATGAGTAAACGTAGATCGATTGTTTATGCCATCAGAATATAGAAAGACCAGGGGACATGCAATGAAGCTACAGGATAACCTATTTAAGACTAATAAGAGAAAATATGTTTTCACTCAATGTCAGTCTCTGGAATTCGTTACTGGAAGATGTAGTATAAGCTGTTTAGTGTAGCTGGGTTTAAAAAAAGGTTTGGACAAGTTCCTGGAGGAAAGGTCCATAAACCATTATTAAAGGGGACCCGCGATATTCACTGATTGCCCCAGTACAAGCATTGTGGACCCTGTGTCTTTTGGGGAAACTACTAGGTACTTGTGACCTAGATTGGCCACTGTTGGAAACAGGATACTGGGCTTGATTATCCTTGGTCTGACCCAGTATGGCATACCTTATGTTCTTATACATACGTCCTCATCCACCCCCTGCACAGGCAGTACCCCTGTTTCATGGTAGAAGGCTGAAATTATCAGTATAGGGTTCTGCCATTCGGTCGGGCCTCCACTCCGAGGGTCTTCACCAAGTGCCTGGCAGTAGTCACCCCCTTCATGCGACTCCAGGGTGTGTTCATCTTCCCGTACCTGGATGACTGGCTTATCAAGAGTGGCACCGCTGCAGAGGCTCATCAGGCGATAGCCTGCACCATCCTCATTTTGGAACACTTGGGGTTCGTCGTAAACTATCCAGAGTCCAATCTCCATCCTACGCAACACCTGGAATTCATAGGGGTGCTTCTGGACACCGTCCAGACCAAGGCCTTCCTCCTTCCAGACAGGACCCAGCACCTCAAGATGCTTGAAGGCACGTCCAGGGTCTACCCTCAGTCTCTGTCTATAGCATGCTTCGCCTTCTGGGCAACATGTCATCTGCGGTGCACATCATCCTTGATGCCGACCTACGCATGCAGCCAGCCCAGTGGGCTCTGAGCTCCCAGTGGTTGCAAGCAAAAGGATGCCTCCGGGACAGAGTGGTCATGATGCATCCTCTGGCAGACTCCCTTGGCTGGTGGCAACAGCTCCAGCACCTGCAGGCCGGGATGCCCTTCCCGACTACCGCCCCTCCCCCCTCCCCCCCCAGAGGATTCTTACCACAGAAGCCTCCAAATTGGGCTGGAGAGCTCATTGCGATAACTTCCACACTCAGGGCAGGTGATCGCAGGTAGAGAGCCTCCAACAGATCAACCTTAGAGCAGTGGGCAATGTGACACTGGTAGGAGAAGTGCCCTAGGGTGCAGGAGACGGTTGAGTGGGAGACGGGGGGGGGTGCAAGAAGTGTGAATGGGTGGAGGATGATGTGGAGTGTATGGCAGTATAGTTGAGGGGGACCAATTGGGAGAGGCTGGGATGTAGGATGGGGAAGGGGCGATGGGGACACCTGGAGTGCATTCTGCGAGGGTGGGGGGATTTGGGAATGGAAAGGGGTGGGAAGTGTTGAATGGATACTGGAGCAGGGAAGGGAATTGTATCACTCACTATTAACTACTGGCTTGCTACATCCCATTGGAGTCTGGCTGGGAGGCTCCAAGGGGCTGTTGCATTTTTGTCCACTGATGTATAGTGCGCGATAACCTGCGTCTTTGTTAAGGTCAGAATAGTCATCCTGAATGTCGGCTGCTTTAACTCCCTAGTCAAACGGGAGAAGACCCTATTGCAGGAAACCCACCTTATGAACAAGGAACATGGAAAGCTTTAAGAGGGACAGGGTGTGTGAAGTTCACTATGCGGCCTGAACATCCTGGCATTGGAGGGTAGCTGTCTTAATAGGGAAGTGGACCTCATTTGAAACCCACAGGGTGTTACAGGATGCTGAGGGATGCTTCGTACTCGTCTGGGGCATCCTCCAGGGGACAAAAGTGGTATTGTGCAGTATCTACGTCCCGAATCTGTACAAGCACTCCTTTTTGGTGGAGCTGGTGGTGAGGCCAGCAGTCCAATCCGAGTACTCTTTGATAGTAGGGGGAGACTTTAACATGGTGGCAGACCCTATGATTGATTGTCCGCACCCAAGGCAGGTGCCCAGAGGGCAGGATTCAGAGGAATCACCTTCCTATGCTGGGAGCTGGAACTAATAGATGGGTGGCGTACTTTCCATCCAAACGACTTGGAATACACACATAACTCCGGACCTCATAAATCTCACGCATGCATCAGTTAATTGCTCCTATCGGAATGCCTTTTTGGGAGGCTTGTGGGGGGTTGATAGTCACCCCCAGTTGATCACAGACGATGCTGCTGTGCTCGTGGAGCTGGTGGGGGTCTGCCAAACAAGTGGACTCAATCTCGTGGTTGAATTCATTGTGGAACCAAGACCCTGAAAGGGGATATTTTAAGGGCAACCAACCTTTTTGTTAAAATGGTAAATAACGGTAAAAGGAAAAGGAGACCACTATGGCTTTTGAAAGAAGTAGCTGAAAAGATGAAGAAAAAGAGGGAGGCCTTCATGAAATACAAGAGATCACAGAGAGAGGAAGACAGGCATCTATATTTGGAAAAACTTAGAGAAGCTAGCAAAGTAGTCAGGAAAGCAAAGATGCAAAAAGAGGAGGAAATAGCCAATGCAATAAAATGGGGGATAAGACATTTTTCAGATGTTAGAAGAGAAAGGGCAAAAGTGGTAATGTCAGACTCAAAGGTGAAGGGGAGGAATATATAGAAGCTGATGAGGATAAAGCGGAATTGCTTAACAAATATTTCTGATCTCCAGGAACAAGCAGGAATGTAGAATTCACATATGGGTATTGTCGGCACCGACGGAGCCTGCGCGGGAACGCTCCCAGCGTCCAATAGGAAAGCTTTTGGGAGCATCCCACAGCGCCTGTGTGCTGCCTTCCCGCCTTTCCAACTGTCCCTCTCCAGTTCTTTGTTTTCCGTGGAGCCGACAGGTCACATACCCTGTCACCACAGAAAAAGTTTGTCTTTAATCTTTGTTTTTGTGGTCGCGTCTGCCTTCCTTCGACGCTATACCAGTACCGCCAGTTCTTTCTTCTTTCTTTTAAAAAAAAAACAGAAAGCATTATAGTTTCTGAGGTGTTTTACTTTAGAAACCTTTTTTCCTTGGTGCTAGAATGCGCCATTTTGGGCACTAGGCCCAATTTTTTCCTTAAAAATGGAAAAACCTACTTCAGGTTTTAAGAAATGTTCTAAATGTGGCGGTTCCATTTCCATCACCGACACCCATGATTGGTGTTTCAAATGTTTAGGTCCTGACCACTCTATTTCAGAGTGCCACTCCTGTGGAATGATATCAAAAAGGGGCCGGCAGAACCGAACTGCTAATCTTAGCACCCTTTTTCCCTCAGACGTGGCGTCTGTTGCATCGACATCCTCCAGGGCCTCATCTTCCTCCAATGGATCTCAGGTAACTGAACATAAATCTAGCCGATCCTCAAAGGGTAGATCTCCTAAGTATAGAGATGCCCCTGGCGTTGCCCTTGAGGAATATTCACCGGCAAAACTGCCCCGGCGAGAGGCTTCGGCTACCAAAGCACTAACGGGGCTCCAGGATGTTCTCGAGGCCTCAACCTCGGCAGAACTACTGGCGCCATGCTCTGGGGTTCCGGCCGCTTCTACCGGTACCGACACCCAAGCATCGGCAGCATTGATAGACCAGAGATTCCTTGCTATCGAACGCAGTCTAGCGGCTCTTCTCATGGCTTCGGTACCGTTGAAACCACTTCAGACACCTCAACCGGTACCGACTGCATTAGCATCGGCGGGTATGCCACCCATACCGAGTCATGCATATGTCTCTGGCATCGACAGATTGATACCGGAACAACCCGATACCGACTTTGATCGATACCGGTACCGTGCTTTGCACGATCACCGGGATCGGAGGTATATTGAATCCTCTGAGTCTGAAGACTCTGCCGATACAAGAGTACTTCTCCCCGAGCATTCCTCTTCTACTCAGCGCAGAATGTCTCCGCCAGAGGATATGTCCTTTCAGGACTTTATCCGTGATGTGTCCCAAGGCCTTTCCATCACAGTAGCTCCTGAAAAAGAGCCTAGGGCAAAGGAATTGGAAATTTTTCAATACCCTAAGGCTCCCAGAGGCAGCTACTCTGCCTATTCATGAGATTTTACATGATCTTATGCTAAGGATGTGGGAAACACCTTTTCTCCAGGACCAAGCAGGAAGTCAGTCCTCACATATGGGTGTCATCAGCGCCGATGAAGCCCCAGCAGAGCATTTCCCCAGCTTTCTGTGAAAACCTTTGGGAATGCAGGCACGCATGCGCGGTTCCCTTCCCGCCTAAAGGTGCCATCTTACCTCAGTCTCTTTTTTTCCGAGAAGCCCACCGGACGTGTGTCCTATCATCCCGGATAAAAGTTGATTTTTTTTTCGGCGATCTTCGCTGTTTTTTCTCCCGGTTCGACGCCGGTTCCCCTCCCACCGGGTTCGGTACACCGGTATCGAGCCCGATTCTTCTTTTTCGGTTTTTGCCCTTCGTGGCTGGCGTTCGCACCCTTTTTTGCTTTTTCCCTGGAAGGCCGGTCCTTTGACCTCGCGGGGACTCTCTTTTTCCCCGATGGCTTCCAGCGGTTTCAAGAAGTGTGAACAGTGTAAGAAATTAATGTCTCTCACCGACACACACGACTGCTGCCTTCGGTGCCTCGGTCCTGATCACGACCCTAAGTCATGTGGACCATGTGGGAAGATGTCTTCCAAGGCACTCCGAAGTCGCCAGCAGCAGAAAGAAAGGCTTTTCTCGGACTCAGCCTCCGGCCGGGCCCTGACCTCGTCTGAGGCCTCGACATCTCGGGATTCGGATCCCGAGCACCGTCGGAGCTCCTCGGACAGGGGGTCCCCTGACCGGGAACGCAAGGGGAAGAAGCGGCTCGCGAGGGCGTCGTTGGAGGAGGTCCCTGGCTCCTCGAGGGCCAGATCTAAGACCCCCGATCGTCACCCCGGGCCCGTGGAACAAGAGAAGCCTGCCAAAGTTCCTCGTGTGGAGCCGGAGTCTGCTGGACACATAAGCCCCGTAGTCCTCGAGGACTCTCCTCCCAGAGAGCCAACGTCGGGCCCGGCGCCGCCGGGGCCCGAGTCGGTGGCTGCTGCGTCTCCCGAGCTGAGTCTCAGGATGACAGCCTTGGAGAGCAGATTGTCTGTCTGTCTTCATGGAGCAGCAGCGGGCACTGATGGCCAGCCCGTCTGGCGCATCTGCCCCGACCACCGGGACATTGACTTCGAAGTCGACCCCGGAGACCGAGCCGATACTCGAGTCCATCATGGCTCGAAGTCGACCTCGGTCGCAGTCTCCCTCGACCTCCCGCTCGGGACCAAGGGCGTCGATGCCGGTGCCTCCGGCGTCGGGGCGGGTGCTCCAGGGCCCCGCGGGGTTGGACCCTGACTCCTCGTCAGACGAGTCTGCCTGGGAGACGGAGGATGAGGAGTCCCCCGATACGTTCAAGACTCGGTGCGTCCCGTCGGACTCACCGCATTCTGAGCCCCGGAGTAGATCCCCTCCGGAGGATACTCGGTTCTTGGAGTTCGTCCGGGATATGGCCACTGCCTTGGCTATTCCAGCGGACCCCGAGGAAGAGCCTCGAGCTGAAGAGCTCGAGGCCCTGCAGTATGACTCTCCTCCGAAGTTCCCGGTTCCTCCGATGCTGGAACGGCTCCTCTTCAGGATGTGGGAGGCACCGGCCTCGGCGCCGGTTTTAAGCAAGCAAGTCGACTTGATCTAGCGACTCAGGAAGAGCCCTGGCTTTCAGAAGGTACAGCTACCACACCATTCCATGGTTGTGGAATCGGCCATGCATCGTCTGAAGAGCCAGAAGATGCACTCTGCGGTGCCCCCCGGCAGGGAGGCCCGGAACCTCGATGGCATCGGTAGAAAGTGCTTCCAGGGCTCGATGCTTGCTTGCCGTGTCTAGTCTTACCAGCTGTACATGGGCATGTACTTGCGGGACCTGGCCAAGGAGTTGGCCAGGTTCTCTGCTGGTCTCTCCGGGGAACCCTTGCAGAGATTCAAGTCCTTGTCCTCGGGGATTCGGGACTGCTCGAAGTTCATGTCCCGCGCCGCCTACGATGGCTTCGAGGCTTCGGCCCGAGTTGCGGCAGCCGGCATCGCGGCTCGACGCCAGGCATGGCTGCAGTCATCGGACCTCGAGCCATGGGTTCAGGAGAAGTTGGTCGATGTCCCTTGCGAGGTGAAAACCTTTTTGGCAAGCCCATGACTGAAAAGGCCGCCCAGCTCGATACAGAGCACCTTACATGGACAAGGCTGTCTAGGAAGACCTCTGCCCCTTCTCATAAAAAGAAGGGTTCGGGTAAAAAGCCCTTTTACCCGAGGAAGGGCACTGCCTACAAACAGTACCCTCAATATCAGGCTGCCCAAGCTGCACCCCAGGGTCAGCAAGCCAAGGGACAGTGTAATGGGCCCCGTAGGCAGAGGACACCCAAGCCTCTGGCCCCTGCTCCCACTCAGCAGGGTGGGGGTTTTTGACTCCTTGAGCGTAGCCTCTCCATCCCTGCTCTCCCAACCCTGCACAGGAGGTCGCCTCGCCCTCTTTGCCCACCAGTGGCCCCTCATCACGGGGGACAGTTGGGTGTTGGACATAGTCCACAGGGGCTATGCACTGCATTTTCACCAACTGCCTCCTCCTCACTTTCCAGGGGAGCCTCCAAGGCCTCCCCTGCACACAGACCACCTCCTTCAAGAGCTTCAAGGTCTGTTGGTGGACAGGGCGGTGGAACCTATGCCTCCCCACTTGCAAGGTCACGGATTCTACTCAGGTATTTCCTGGTGCCCAAAAGAACCGGTGGCCTTCGACCCGTTCTGGACCTCAGGAACCTCAAGTTCCTAGAGAAAGAAAAGTTCAAGATGCTTACTCTTGGAACACTTCTGCCCTACCTCCAGCAGGGAGATTGGCTATGCTCCTTAGATCTAAAGGATGCGTACACTCACATCCTCATTCATCCAGACCACAGAAAGTACCTCAGGTTCATTGTGGGAGGAAACCATTATCAGTACAGAGTGCTGCCTTTTGGCCTCACCTCCGCTCCCAGGGTCTTTACCAAATGCCTGGCAGTGGTGGCGGCCTACCTGAGAAATCAGGGAATCTTTGTCTTCCCCTGTCTGGACGACTGGCTCATCAGGGGTCAGACGTGCCAGGAGGCCAGACAAGCCACCCTCAGAACTATTGCTCTTCTTCAAAGCCTGAGGTTTGTCATAAACTTCGAAGTCCTCTTTGCTCCCCTCCCAGAACTTGGAGTTCATAGGAGCAAGGCTGGACTCTCTGCTGGCAAAGGCTTTCTTGCCAGAAGACAGGGCCCAAAGGTTGATGGCCTTGGCAAATCAGTTTCTCAGCAGGTCACTGGTCTCCGCCAGACTCTGCCTGAGGCTGCTTGGCCACATGGCTTCGACAGTACATGTGACCCCCAATGCCAGGCTCCATATGAGTGTTTACTTTATTGATTAGTACTGGGTAACTAGTCCAGCAAACATAGGTACAAGAAGATAAAGAAATAGACATTATATGAGTCATTGTCCAAGAATTTCTTGAGGGACATATACACATCAAAGGTATCGATCAACCCTCAATAACAAGACCAATATACATACAGGCTCCATATGAGGCCTGCACAGTGGTGCCTTCGGACTCAGTGGTCACAGGCCACAGGCAGCTTCAGAGACAGGATAAGGGTGTCCAGACAATTTCTGAACTCCCTCAACTGGTGGCTGCACCCACCCAATCTACTGAAGGGGGTGCCTTTTCAGATTCCTGGGTACACGGTGGTACTGGCCACAGACGCCTCCCTGCAGGGCTGGGGAGCTCATTGTCTAGGCAAGTGCACCCAGGGCCTGTGGTCTCCTTGGGAAGCTGCACAGCAGATCAATCTCCTCGAACTCCGAGCTATTCGATTAGCACTCAAAGCTTTCTCTCCTACCCTGGCTCATCAGTCTGTCCTGGTTCAGACAGACAACCAAGTAGCCATGTTTTATGTGAACAAACAGGGCGGGACTGGGTCCCGAATCCTTTGTCGGGAGGCTCAGGACCGTTGTTCATTTGCCCTCAAGCACAACATGCTCCTCAAGGCTGTGTACCTTCTAGGCCAGGACAACTACCTGGCCGACAGATTAAGCAGAATTCTGCAGCCCCACGAGTGGCAGCTGCATCCTTCAGTAGTTCAGAAGATCTTCCTAAAATGGGATCTCCCTTTGGTAGATCTCTTTGCCAGCCCAATGAACAAGCAACTGCCAAAGTTCTGCTCCAGGCAACCGCATCCTCTGAGAATAGCAGCAGATGCTTTTCTGATTTCCTGGTCTCAGGGCCTCCTGTATGCGTTTCCTCCCACGCCCTTGGTGGCCCACACTCTCTTCAAAATTCTTCAGGACAAGGCCTCAGTCCTACTGGTGGCTCCCAGGTGGCCAAGACAGCCTTGGTTTCCTCTTCTGCTTCAACTGGCGGTGGATCCCCATCTGCCTCTGGGGTTGCAACCCGACCTTCTCTCACAGGAGCAGGGTTCCCTTCTGCACCCCAATCTCAAAGCTCTCAATTTGATGGCCTGGAGGCTGCAAGGGTAGTTTTGGCTCCCTGGGGCCTACCTCAGGAAGTTGAGCAGGTTGTCCTAGCCTCTAGGAAACAGTCCACTAGGAAAACCTATGCTCTCAAATGGAAAAGGTTTTCTGTGTGGTGTCAGCTACATACAGAGAATCCTTTCTCCTGTACTGTGCCAGTAGTGCTTCAGTACTTACTGCACTTATCAAATCAGGGACTTAAGTCCAATTCTGTTCGGGTCCACCTCTCAGCTCTAGCAGCTCACCACTCACTGGTGGAGGGACATTCTCTGTCAGGTCACCCCTTGGTGTCCCGCTTTCTCAGGGGCTTGCTTTTGCTCAAGCCTCCAATCCGTCGTCCTGCCCCTGAGTGGGAGTTGAATGTGGTCTTGCAGCAACTGACTTGCCCACCTTTTGAGCCGATGGCTACTTGTCCACTACGCTTCCTATCCTGGAAGACACTCTTCCTGATAGCCCTTACCTCGGCTAGGCGAGTGAGTGAGCTTCAGGCCCTGGTCTGTGATAGGCCTTACACCAGGATTTATAGGAACAGGGTAGTCCTCAGGACTCATCCAAAGTTCCTCCCAAAGGTTGTCTCCTCTTTCCACCTCAATCAGGAGGTGGTTCTTCCAGCATTCTTCCCTAGGCCTCATGCAAGCCAGGCTGAAGCAGTCCTGCATACCCTGGACTGTAGGAGGGCCTTATCCTTCTACCTTGACCGTACGCAGGGGCATAGGGGGGCTACTCAGCTCTTCGTATCCTTTGACCCTAATAAGTTGTGGTTGGCTGTGTCACCTGGGTGGCTGGGTGGCTGACTGTATCACCTGGGCTTACAAGGCGGCTGATCTTCCCTTGCAGGGTCGGGTCACGGCCCATCGTGTCAGGGCAATGGCTGCCTCAGTGGCTCATCTCTGCTCTGTGCCCTTGGTAGACATCTGCAGGGCTGCAACTTGGTCTTCAAGCCAGACTTTTGCGGCCCATTACTGTCTGGAGAGGGAGTCCCGTAGGGACAGTGCTTTTGGCCAAGCAGTACTCCGGAATCTCTTTGAGGTTTAGGCAACTCCTGCCCTCCTGCCCTCTGTTGGGCTACCGGTGGAGGTTGTGTCCTTGAAAAGCCTTTCTTTGCTGCTGAGACTAGAGGGAGTTCTCTTGTTCATCCTTGGTTCCTCGGTAGCCCAGAGCTAGGGAGTCACCCATATGTGAGGACTGACTTCCTGCTTGGTCCTGGAGAAAGAGTAGTTACTCACCTGTAACAGGTGTTCTCCAGGAGCAGCAGAAATCAGTCCTCGCAACCCTCCCTCCTCCCCTTGGAGTTGCAGTTGTACATAGTTTATTTTTCATTTTTGTGTGCTGTTCTTAGCTATGTCATTTGACTGAGGTAAGATGGCACCTTTAGGCGGGAAGGGAACCGCGCATGCGTGCCTGCATTCCCAAAGGCTTTCATAGAAAGCTGGGGAAATGCTTCGCTGGGGCTTCATCGGCGCCGATGACACCCATATGTGAGGACTGATTCCTGCTGCTCCTGGAGAACACCTGTTACAGGTGAGTAACTACTCTTAACCACATCTCCTCATTCTCGAAGACTCGATACCATGTATCGAGTTCCACCTTGTTCTGGCTTTCAAAAAATTCAATTACTACACCATTCAATGGTGATGGAATCAGCCATGAGAAGGATGAAAAGTGCAGACACATGCATCCAATCCTCCAGGTCGTGAATGTAGGACTTTCGATGCCTTTGGGCGTCAATGCTTCCAAGCTTCCATGCTCTCAGCTAGGATCAGTTCCTATATCTTGTATATGGGAATGCTCCTTAAAGAGTTCACAGGAGACTTGGAGCTTATGAGCCCCCTCCTTCCTGATGACAAAAGGCAAGACTACCTTACTCTAGTGAAACATGCTCAGGATGTTTCCAAGTTTGTAAATCGTGCAGCCTTTGACTGTTTTGAGTGCAGAAGCAGAACCTCGGCTATTGCCATTGGTGTACGTCTGATAGTCTGGCTTCAGGCATCTGACTTGGAAATATGGGTACAGGATAAATTAGGAAACATTTCTTGCACAGGAGAAAATCTCTTTGGTAAGAATTGGCAGGAGAAGGCTAATTAGTTAGATGCTGACAATATCACCTTGGATAGATTGTCCAAATCTGCAGCCGATCCTGCAAGGAAAAAATCCTCTAAGAAATCATTTTTCAATAAGAAAAAGAAGTTCTATCCTTCCTATACCCCACAGGGATACTGTCCAGGTCAGACTGCCCAAAAGGGACAACAGCAGCAACCTAGACAACAAAAGAAGCCAAAAGCTGCAAAATCTCAGCCACCTCAGCAGGCTCAGCCTCCTCAGGGGCTTTGACTCCTCCCTAGAGAACTTTGCCTTCCTGCCTCTGAACGGTCCAGAACCCTCGACCATCCCAGGCAGGTTATATCATTTTACCCACAGATGGTACCAAATAACAGCAGAAAATTGGACTCTGTCCATTGTACGAGAGAGGTACAAGCTTCATTTTCAAAGCATGCCCCTCCTACAATTGTAAGATAGTTCAATTCTCAGACCTCTCTCAACAGTCTCTTAGGGCAAGAAGTCACAATGCTCCTTGCTCAAGGGTCTTAACCCTCTTGCAAAACCTATAGAATCGATACTGGAGTATCTCCTTCATTTGTCAAATGTGGGTCTCAAGACAAATTCAGTAAGAGTCCATCTTAGTGCTATTGCAGCTTCTTACAAGCCTCTAAGTGGACAACCTATTTCCTCTCATCCTCTCATAGCGAGATTTATGAGAGGCCTTCTTTTAACAAAGCCTCCCATTAAGCCACCACCGGTGGCATGGGACTTAAATCTGGTGCTCGGGCAGCTCATGAAGCAGCCCTTTGAACCATTAACCTCTACATCTCTGAAATTCCTTTCTTGTAAAGTCATCTTCCTCATTGCAATCACATCAGCACGTCGCATCAGTGAATTGTAAGCGTTAGTGGCTGATCCTCCTTATACAAGGTTCCACTATGATAAGGTAGTCCTTAGGACTCATCCACACTTTATGCCAAAGGTAGTTTCGCCTTTCCATTTAAACCAAGCGATTTACCTTCCTGTATTCTTTCCGAGGCCTCATGCCTCCAGTGCAGAAAGGAACCTTCATACCTTGGACTGTAAAAGAGCTTTGGCCTTTTACTTGCAAAGGACACAGCAACATAGAAAATCTTCTCAACTCTTTGTTGCTTTTGATCCTTGTCATTTGGGACTTCCAGTTTGCAAAAGAACTCTATCTAACTGGATTGCTCATTGCATATCCTTTGCCTATGAGAGTAGGAACCTTCCTCTTAAAGGCCATGTCACAGCTCACAATGTGAGAGCCATGGCAGCCTCAGTGGCTCATCTTCACATCTGTCGAGTAGTTACTTGGGCTTCAGTACATACCTTCACAGCCCACTAGTGCTTAAACAAGGATTCCCGCCAGGATGCTTTGTTTGGCCAGGCTGTTCTTCAACACCTTTTTCAGACTTAATCAACTCCTACCTACCGTCCCTGGTAGGATGCCAGAGATCCATGGGGGGAGGTATGGCCCTTTCACAAGGTCTCCAACTTCCTGGGGCCCTCTCCCTGGCATCTGAAGCTAGGGAGTCCCCATATGTGAAGACTACATTCCTGCTTGTTCCTGGTGATAGCGTAGTTACTCACCTGTAACAGGTGATCTCCGGGAACAGCAGGAATTTAGTCTTCACAACCCACCCACCCCCCCTAGGAGTTGTATCTCTCTCTCTGTCTCAACTGGAGAGGGACAGTTGGAAAGGCGGAAAGACATCACACAGGCACTGTGGGATGCTCCCAAAAGCTTTTCTGTTGTGTGCTGGGGAGCTTTCCCGTGCAGGCTCCGTCGGTACCGACGATACCCATATGTGAAGACTAAATTCCTGCTGTTCCCAGAGATCACCTGTTACAGGTGAGTAACTACGCTTTGTGTTCACAGATGAAGAACCAGGAACAGGACCTCAGAAAACACCCACAAACAGGATCAGAAGCGAAGGTCATCTTAAACAATTTTCAGCTGTGTTCGGATGGAATACACCCATGAATATTGGGGGAACTTGGGGACGTTCCAGCAGCTCCCACCGACTGACATTTTCAATGCCTCATTGGAGTCTGGAGAGGTGCCAAAGGACCGGAGAGAGGCTCATATATGGTGCCTTTACACAAAAGCGGAAGTAAGAATGTGGTTGAAAACTACAGGCCGGATAGTTTAACTTCGGTGGTGAGTAAAGTATTGGAAACGCTGCTGAAAGAGAAAATAGTGAGGTTTCTGGATTTCAGCGGATTACAGGATCCAAGGCAGCATGGATTCACCAGGGGCAGGTCTTGTCGGACAAATCAGATTGATTTCTTGATTTGGTGACCATGGAGTTGGACCAATGGAGAGCCCTAGATGTGGTGTATTTAGATTTCAGTAAAGCCTCTGACACCGTTCCTCACAAGCAACTTATAAACAAACTGAGCACCGTAGGGATGGACCCTAATGTTACTGCTTGTGTTAGAAATTGGTTGAGTGGGAGGCGACAAAGAGTACAGGTAAATGGAGCTCACTCTGAGGAGAAGGAAGTTACCAGTGGTGTGTCCCAGGTATCTGTCCTTGGTCCAATTCTTTTTAAGATAAGAACATAAGAAATGCCATACTGGGTCAGACCGAGGTCCATCAAGCCCAGTATCCTGTTTCCAACAGTGGCCAATCTAGGTCATACGTACCTAGCAGTTTCCCCAAAAGACACAGGTTCTGCAGTGCTTGTACTAGGTCAAGCATTGATATCCTGGGTCCCTTTTTAATAGTGGTTTATGGACCTTTCCTTCAGGAACTTGTCCAAACCTTTTTTAAACCCAGCTATACTAACAGCCCTTACTACATCCTCCGGTAACAGATTCCAGAGTTTGATTACACGTTGAGTGAAGAAATATTTTCTCTTATTTGTCTTAAATAGTTTACCCCGTAGCTTCATTACATGTCCCCTAGTCCTTCTATATTTTGATAGCGTAAACAATTGATCCACGTTTATCCGTTCCACTCCATTCATTAATTTATAGACCTCTATCATATCTCCCCTCAGCCGTCTCTTTTCCAGGTTAAAGAGCCCTAACCTTTTTAGCCTCTCTTCATAGGAGTAGCCTTCCATCCCCTTCACCAATTTGGTGGCTCTTCTCTGTACTTTTTCTAATAACTCTATGTCCTTTTTAAGATACCGTGACCAGAATTGCACACAATATTCAAGGTGCGGTCGTACCATGGAGCGATACAGAGGCATTATAATATCCTTTGTTTTATTCTCCATCCCTTTCCTTATGATACCTAGCATTCTATTTGCTTTCTTGGCCGCCGCTGCACACTGGGCGGAGGGTTTTAACATGTTATCCACGATGACTCCTAAATCTTTTTCCTGGGTGGTGGTTTCTAATGTGGAGCCTTGCATCGTGTAACTATAGTGTGGGTTGTTCTTTCCTAGGTGCATAACTTTGCACTTGTCCACATTAAATTTCATCTGCCATTTGGATGCCCAGTCTTCCAATTTATCCAGATCCTCCTGCAGTTTTCCACAATCCTCTTGGGTTTTAACAACTTTAAACAGTTTTGTGTCATCTGCAAATTTGATAACCTCACTAGTTATTCCCTTTTCCAGGTCATTTATGAATATGTCAAAAAGCAGCGGACCCAGTACAGATCCCTGGCGTACTCCACTATTCACCTTTTTCCATTGGGAATATTGGCCATTTAGCCCTACCCTCTGCTTTCTATCTTTTAACCAGTTCCCGATCCACAATAGTACACTGCCTCCTATCCCATGACTTTTTAGCTTTGCCAAAAGTCTCTGATGGGGGACCTTGTCAAAAGCTTTCTGAAAGTCCAGATACACTATATCAACCGACTCACCTTTGTCTACCTGTTTATGCACACCTTCAAAAAAACAGATCAGATTAGTAAGACAAGATCTTCCTTGTCTAAAGCCATGTTGGCTGTCTCCCATTAGGCCATGACTATCTACATGCTGTGTAATTTTGTTCTTTATGATGGTTTCTACCATTTTCCCTGGTACTGACGTCAGGCTCACCGGTCTGTAATTTCCCGGGTCACCCCTGGAACCTTTTTTAAAAATTGGTGTTACGTTGGCGACCCTCCAATCTTCAGGTATTACAGATGATTTTAATGAAAGTTCACAGATTACCAATAGCAGGTCTGCAATCTCATATTTCAGTTCTTTCAACACTCTGGGATGTATACCATCCGGTCCAGGTGATTTGCTACTATTCAGTTTATCAAATAGTTGTAATATATCTTCCCGGTGTAGCGATATTTCTCTCAATTCCTCTGCAGTATCACCTTTAAATACCACTTCAGTCTTGGGTAACATCCCTACATCTTCCTCAGTAAAGACCGAAGCAAAGAATTCATTCAGTCTCTCTGCTATAGCCTTGTCTCCTCGTACTGCCCCTTTTACCCCTCTATCATCTAATGGTCCAATTGACTCTCTCACAGGCCTTTTGCTACGAATGTACTTGAAAAAGTCTTTATTTCGTGTTTTTGCTTTGTTAGTAATATAGCGGAAGGGATGTTGGGTAAGGTTTGCCTGTTTGCAGATGATACCAAAATCTGCAAAAGAGTAGACACCCAGGAAGGAGTAGATAACATAAGGAGGAATCTAGCTAAGCTTGAAGAATGGTCTAGAATTTGGCAGCTGGGATTTAATGTTAAAAAATGTAAGACCATGCATTTGGGCTGCAGCAATCCAAGGGAGCAATATAGTATAGGGGGTGAAGTTCTTTTGTCCACTAAAGAAGAGCGGGACCTAGGCGTGGTTTTGTCTGATGATCTTAAAGTAGATAAACAGGTAGAAAAGGCGACGGCTTAAGCTATAAGGATTCTTGGGTGCATAGGAAGAGGAATGGCCAGCAGAAGAAAGGAGGTGATGGTACCTCTGTGTAAGTCTTTGGTGCGACCTCATTTGGAGTATAGTGTGCAATTCTGGAGACCGCACCTTCAAAAGGATATAAACGGGACGGAGTCAGTACAGAGGGTGGCTACTAAAATAGCGGTCTTCATTATACAGCATATGAGGACAGACTTAAGGATCTTAATATGTACACCTTAGAGGAAAGGCGGGATAGAGGTGCTATGATGGAGACGTTTAAATACCTCCATTGCATAAATGCACAGGGGGAGAGCCTCTTTCGATTAAAAGCATGTTCTGCTATGAGGGGAGATTGGATGAGGGGAGATGGGATGAAGGTGAAAGGGGATAGATTCAGGAGTGATATGCGGAAATATTTCTTTACGGAAAGAGTGATGGATCCGTGGAATAGTCTCCCAGTGGAAATGGTAGAGATTTATGTCCTCATCTCGACCACCTCCACTGGGAGACCATTCCACGGATCTACTACTCTTTTCGTAAAAAAATATTTCCACATATTACTCCAGAGTCTATCCCCTTTCACCCTCATCTTATGTCCCCTCGTAGCAGAGCTTGCTTTCAATCAAAAGGTTTGCCTCCTGTGCATTTATCCCTCAGAGGTATATCATATCATCTCTATCCTGCCTTTCCTCTAAAGTATCCTGATATGCTTTATAATGAAGACCGCTAACCATTTTAGTAGCCACACTCTGTACAGACTACAACCTGTTTATATCCTTTAAGGTGCAGTCTCCAGAATTGCACACAATACTCCATATGAGGTCGTACCAGAGACTTATACAGATGTACTATCACCTCCTTTCATCTGCTGGCCATTCCTCTTCCTATGCACCTAAGCATCCTTCTAGCTTTTGGCATAGCCTTTTCTACCTGTTTAGTTACTTTAAGATCATAAGACACTATCACAACTTGGTCCCTCTCTTTTTTTGTGGACAGAAGTACGTCGCCATCTACTGTATACTATATTGCTCCTTTGAATTCCTGCAGCCCAAAAGCATGACCTTGCATTTTCTAACATTAAATCTAAGCTGCCAAAATCTAGACCATTCTTCAAGCTTAGCTAGATCCGTGTTATCTACTCCTTCCTGGGTGTCTACTCTATTGCAGATTTTGGTATCATCTGCAAAGAGGCAAACCTTACCTGATAGCCCTTCTACAATATCACTAACAAAGATGTTAAAAAGAATCGGACCAAGGACAGAACCCTGGGGCACATCACTGGTAACCTTCTCCTCAGAGTGAACTCCATTTACCTGTACCCTTTGTCGCCTCCCACTCAACCAATTTCTAACCCAACCAGTAACTTTAGGGTCCATCCCTAGCGTGCTCAGTTTGTTTATAAGTCGCCTGTGCGGAGCGGTGCCAAAGGCTTTACTGAAATCCAAATACACCACATCTAGGGCTCTCCCTCGGTCCAACTCCCTGGTCACTCAGTCAAAGAAATCAATCAGATTTGTCTGACAAGACTTACCACTGGTGAATCCATGCTGCCTCAGATCTGGTAATCCGTTGTATTCCAGAAACCTCACCATTATCTCCAGGAACAAGCAGGAATGAGTCTTCACATATGGGTATCGTCGGTACCGACGGAGCCTGCGCGGGAACGCTCCCCAGCGTCCAGAAAGAAAGCTTTTGGGAGCATCCCACAGTGCCTGCGTGCTGCCTTCCCGCCTTTCCCAACCGCCTCTCTCCAGTTCTTCTTTTCCGCGGAGCCAGCAGGTCGTGTTCCTGTCACCGCTGAAGAAGTTCTTTATATTTCTTTATTTCTTTGACTTACATCTAGAGAACTTATCCTTTCTGGCTCTAGAAGAACCAGAGCCTCTCACCATTCCAGGAAGGTTAGCCCACTTTGCTCCCAGATGGGAACAAGTCACGGCAGAGCAATGGACCCTCTCCATCATAAGGGAGGGGTACAAGCTTCATTTCTTAAACCTTCCTCCTCACACCATGGTGAGACAGTTCAATTCTCCAACATCTTTCCTCGACCTTCTGGGTCAGGAGATTGCTACCCTTCTTGCCCAAAAGGCAATAGAAGAAGTACCCCTTATTCAACAGGGCTCAGGGTTCTACTCCCCCTATTTTCTTATCCCAAAGAAAACAGGGGGCTACAGACCCATATTAGATCTCAGAGAATTGAACAAGTTTTTATGCAAGGAGAAATTCAAGATGATTTCTCTCGGTACTCTCCTTCCATACCTTCAGAGTCAGGATTGGCTTTGTTCTCTAGATCTCAAGGATGCGTACACCCATATCCTCATCCATCCAACACACAGAAGGTTCCTTCGGTTCCTTTATCAAGGAAAGCACTACCAGTACAGAGTGCTTCCTTTCGGTCTGGCCTCTTCTCCAAGAGTGTTCACAAAATGCATGGCAGTAGTAGCTGCATTTCTACGCACTCTAGGAATATTTGTATTCCCATATCTGGACGACTGGCTCATCCGAGCTCCGTCCCAGTCAGAGGCCCAGACTTCCCTAGCCTGCACAAGGCGTGTTCTTCAGTATCTGGGACTTGTAATAAACATCCCAAAATCCCATCTCACCTCTACTCAGTCATTAGAGTTCATAGGGGCCTTGCAGGATACCACAACTGCAAGGGCCTATCTTCCCCAGGCCCGTTGCCTACGCTTGGTGCAGTTAGCCTCACAAATTCAGTTAAAGTCCCATTTAACTGCTTGACAAATGTTACAACTGTTAGGCCACATGGCATCCACCATGCATGTGGTTCCTTACGCTCGCCTTCACATGAGGGCAGCTCAGTGGACTCTGTCCACCCAATGGACCCAGGCATCAAGGTGCCTGTCACAAAATAGCAACCTCCAGTCGCCTCTTCTGGTCTCTCCAGTGGTGGAGGTCCACTCAAAATCTGTTGCTGGGGTCCCCCTTTCAACAGTCGCTACCCCAAGCAATCCTTACAATAGATGCCTCTCCAAGGGGTTGGGGAGCTCATCTACAAGATCTCTCCACCCAGGGCATCTGGTCTCCACAAGAGACATCTCTAGATATCAACCTCTTGGAGCTAAGAGCAATTCTTCTAGCTCTGAGTCTTCCACACCCTGCTCAGCTACAAGACAGTCCTCATCCACACGGACAACCAAGTAGCCATGTTCTACGTGAACAAGCAGGGCGGGACTGGCTCTGTCGCTTTGCAACGAAGCTTTGAGATTGTGGGCCTTCGCCAGAGAGCATCAAATTCATCTCGTGGCAGTGTATCTTCCAGGGGTTCAAAACTCTTGGGCAGACAGACTCAGTCGAGTTCTGCTTCCACACGCATGGTCCCTCCATGGGACCAGATAGCCAGTATCTTCCGAATTTGGGGAACCCCGGACATAGACCTGTTTGCAAGTCCGTGGAATGCCAAACTTCCCCGATTCTGTTCCAGGATTCCGTGTCAGGGAGTTCAGGCCAGGGATGCCTTCCTCCTTCATTGGGGGCAAGACTTCCTCTGTGCCTTTCCACCCATTCCCCTAATTCCCAAGACACTGTTCAAACTTCAGAGAGACAAGGGGTCCTATGATCCTCATAGCACCACATTGGCCACGCCAGGTGTGGTACCCTCTTCTTCTGCATCTCTCTCAAGCTCCCTCCCTGGACTTGGGATCTGCTCCAGACCTCCTGTCCCAGGAGGAGGGAACTTTGTGGCACCCAAATCCCCAGTCTCTTCATCTCAGAGCCTGGTTGCTGAAGGCCTAGACCTTCAAGATTTGCATCTTTCTCAGCAGGTGAAGGATATCCTTCATACTTCCAGAAAGCCTTCCACTAGACGTTCCTATGCTTTTAAATGGAAAAGGTTTACCATTTGGTGTGCACAGAAGGGTCTTAACCCCCTTGCAATACCTCTGAATTCTTTACTAGAGTATTTGCTGCATTTATCCCATGCAGGCCTTAAAACGAATTCAGTAAGAGTCCATTTGAGTGCTATTGCAGCATCCCTTAAGCCTCTCAATGGACAGCCTATTTCCTCTCATCCTGTTATTGCAAGATTCATGAGAGGCCTTCTTTTAACTAAACCTCCCATTAGACCACCTCCAGTGGCATGGGACTTGAATTTGGTTCTTGGCCAGCTTATGAAGCCACCCTTTGAACCCTTAGCCACTACCTCTTTGAAATTTCTTTCCTGGAAGGTTACTTTTCTCATTGCAGTCACCTCAGCTCGCCGCATCAGTGAGCTGCAAGCCTTGGTGGCTAATCCTCCTTATACAAGGTTCCATCATGACAAGGTAGTCCTCAGGACTAATCCACACTTTATGCCTAAAGTGGTCTCACCTTTTCATCTGAACCAGGAGGTGTATTTACCTGTCTTTTTTCCAGGACCTCATGCATCAAGTGCAGAGAGGAATCTCCATACCCTGGATTGTAAGAGAGCGCTCGCTGTTTACTTACAAAGGACACAGCAACATAGAAAGTCCTCTCAACTTTTTGTTGCTTTTGATCCCTCTCATTTGGGACTCCAGTCTCTAAGAGAACTCTGTCCAAGTGGATTGCTCAATGTATTTCTTTCGCCTACCAGAGTAAGAACCTTTCTCTGGAGGGCCATGTCACAGCTCACAATGTGAGGGTCATGGCAGCCTCTATGGCTCATCTGAACTCTGTGTCCATCGACCAAATCTGTCGAGCAGCCACCTGGGCCTCGGTTCATACCTTTACAGCCCATTACTGCTTGGACAAGGACTCCCGCCGGGATGCCTTGTTTGTTCAGGCTGTTCTCAAACACCTGTTCAATACCTAATCAGCTCCTACCCCCCATCCCTGGTTGGATGCCCGAGATCCATGGGGGCAGGTAGAGCCCTTCTCAGGTGCTCACAACCTTGGAGATCTCCCTGGCATCTCTAGCTGGGGAGTCCCCATATGTGAAGACTCATTCCTGGTTGTTCCTGGAGATAGCACAGTTACTTACCTGTAACAGGTGATCTCTGGGAACAGCAGGAATAAGTCTTCACAACCCACCCACCTCCCCTAGGAGTTGTATCTCTCTATCTATCTTTCCTTTCCTCTCTCTTTGTCTCAGCTTAAAACTCGAACTGGAGAGAGGCGGTTGGGAAGGGCGGGAAGGCAGCGCGCAGGCGCTGTGGGATGCTCCCAAAAGCTTTCTTTCTGGACGCTGGGGAGCGTTCCCGCGCAGGCTCCGTCGGTACCGACGATACCCATATGTGAAGACTTATTCCTGCTGTTCCCAGAGATCACCTGTTACAGGTAAGTAACTGTGCTTTCTCTTTCAGCAGCATTTCCAATAATTTATTCACCACCGAGGTTAAACTAAACCACATGTAGTTTTCAATGACATCCCTACTTCCACTTTTGTGTAAAGGGACCGCATGTGCCTCTTTCCAGTCCTCTGGCACCACCCGACTCCAAGGCATTGAAAAGGTCTCAGTGGAGCTGCTAGAACGTCCCCAAGTTCCCTCAGTATTCTCGAGTTTATTCCATCCGGTCTCATCGCTTTGTCGTCTTTAAGTTTAGCTAGTTTCTCACAAGCTGTCTTCTGAAAATTGTTCAAGATGCCTCTCACTTCTGTTCCTCTTTGTGGGCGTTTTCTGAGATCCTACTCCTGGTTCTTCATGTGTGAACACAGAACAGAAATATTAAGCAATTCCGCTTTGTCCTCATCTGCTTCTACATATTCCTTCCCTTCACCCTTGAGTCTAACAATACCACTTTTGCCCTTCCTTTTCTCACTAACATATCTGAAAATTCTTATCCCCCCATTTTATTGCATTAGCTATTTCCTCCTCTTTTTGAATCTTTGCTTTCCTGACTACTTTGCTAGCTCCTCTTTCCAAATATAGATGCCTGTCTTCTTCTCTCTGGGTCTCTTGTATTTCTTGAAGGCCTCCCTTTTTTCTTCACCTTTTCAGCTACTTCTTTCAAAAACCATAAAGGTTTCCTTTTACCTTTAGTTACCATTTTAAGAAAAAGGTTGGTTGCCCTTAAAATATCCCCTTTCAGTTTTGCCCACTATTTTTCTACATCCCCCAGCTGTTTCCATCCTGCTTAACGACTCCCTGAAGTATTGGCCCAACTTGGCAAAGTTAGTTTTGCTAAAATCTAAGACCCTCACTTTTGAATGGATGTTATCAGCCCTAGTTCTGATACTGAACCACACCAACTGGTGATCACTAGATGCAAAATGATTTCCTGCTATAACATCAGAAACACCTTCACAATTGGTAAGCATCAAGTCCATTATGGCCTCTTCACATGTGGGTTCTGTTACCATTTGCCTGAATAGTTGTCCCTGTAGAGAATCCAGAATATCCTTACTTCTACATGATACTGCAGCAGGAATGTGCCAGTCAACATCTGTCATATTACAATCCCCTATCAGTAGCACTTTCCCTTTCCTGGCAATGCTGCGTATATATTCAATTAACTCTCCGTCCACCTCTTCTCCCTATGAGGGAGGCCTGTATATCATGCCAATGCAAATAGATTTCTCTTTCCCTCATTCTAGTATAACCCACAGTGCCTCCTCTCTCCTTTTTAAGCACTGTAGTTCCATAGCCTTAATATTATTTTTTACATATATTGTGACTCCTCCTCCTCCCCTTCTTCCTACCCTGTCCTTTCTGAATAAAGTATAGCCTGGTATAGTTAAATCCCGTTCATGGTTGTCCATGAACCATGTCTCTGGTACTGCCACTAATTCCAAGTCAGCCTCTCCCATTAAAGTCTCACAATCTGGGATCTTATTTCTTTATTTTATTTCTTTATTTATTTATTTAGTATACATTTGTATACCGCTACTTCCAGCGATCAATAGCGGTTTGATTACATGTTGAATGATGTCAATCATGACAGAGAATTTGGGTTATTTCCCATGCTATGGGCATTTATAGATCTCCAGGAACAAGCAGGAATGAGTCTTCACATATGGGTACGTCGGTACCGACGGAGCCTGCGCGGGAACGCTCCCCAGCGTCTAATCAGAAAGCTTTTGGGAGCATCCCTCAGCGCCTGCATGCTGCCTTCCCGCCTTTCCAACTGTCTCTCCTCAGTTTTCGTTTTTCCACGGAGCCGGCAGGACGTCGTCCTGTCACCGCAGAAACTTTTTTCTTTAATTTTTTAATTCTTGTTTTCTTGTGGTCGCGGCTGTTTTCCCGCCACCATCGGTACCGCCGGTGGGGGTTTTTCTTTTCTTTTTCTCAAACTGAGGGAGTTTCCCTCAGTTTTTGTCTTAAAGTTTTTGGGCCTATAAGACCTCTCCATCATGGAGCCGCCTTCTCCTAAGAAGTGCCTTCACTGTGGAAATACAGTTTTCTTTTTAGACTCCAATAACTGGTGTCTAACCTGTTTGGGCCCTGACCCTTTTTCCCCTGAACCGTCAGGCTACAATGCTGTGAGAAGAGATTCTCTATTTCGAGTTTCCCTCGATACAGTTTACCCTCCCTGTGTCAGGGCACCGGCCATTTCTTCTCTACAGGATCAGGTAACCCACAAACAGTCTGTTAAGACTAGCCAATCCTTGAGTGGTATGTCTCATGCTAAGCATGCTGACGGCCCCGGCCTTGCCCTCAAGAACCCATTGGCATTAAAACCCCGGCGGGAGTCTTCGGGCTCCAAAGCATTTCAGGGGTTTTCAGGTTGTTCCTGGGGCTCACCCCTCACAGAACATACCTGAGCCATGCTCGGGGGTGGCATCCGCTTCGAGCGGTACCGATAACCCGGCATCGGCACTGGTGTTGAGTGATTCACTCCTCACCAGGGATCGTCATCTGGTGTACTCGGTGCCTTCGGGACCGATCAATACCCAGATTGACTTTCCAGTATCGGCAGCTCCGTCGATACGACCCCTGACGCCGGTACCATCTAGACATGCATTGATAGATTCGCTTCCTTCGATGCCAAGTCTAGAATCGATATCTAGTCTGGAAGACTGGGTACCGACGCGTCTCGGAACCGACACGCACCGATTCCGGATGCGCGGTACCGAGGATATCCACCGAGACTTTCGAGTTTCCTCGGTATCGTTTGAGCAGCCTCCGCTGACTGCTTCGGCGATTCCGACACAGCTACCGGTATTGGTATCAATGTCGGTACCGGCAGTATCATCGGGACCAGCTCCTTCCATGCTTTGTTCACCTGGATTGCTCCTTTCTATACCTAGTTTGGAGTCGATACCTGGCATGGATGATGCACTACTGACTGTCTCAACTCATAATTGCCAGTTCCAGTATCCATCCATTACAAATCCTGTTCTGCACCGGACAGGTACATCCTCCGGTGCCCAGGCCTCCTTTTCAGGTTTAACCTGTCCAGGGATGGTTCCCATCGGAGATCCTTCTTTTCAGAAATTTCTCCTTGACATGGCAACCTTCCTTAATATTCCTATCCCTGGCTATGAGTCTTCTCAGGATTTTTCTGCAGAAAAGGAAAATATAATGCTTCCTTTACATCACTCTTTGCAGAATCTTCTTCTGAGGGTATGGGAAAAACCTTTAAGGGTTTCTTCACCTCCTACAGCAACTGATCTTCTGTATCAGGTGCCCCCCTTTCCAGGATTTCAAAAGCCTCAACTTCCCCATCATTCCATTGTAGTGGAATCAGCAATGAGGAAGGTAAAAAGCAAGAAAAAACATTCTTCTTTCCCGCCAGGGCGTGCATCTAGAACACTGGATGCCTTTTGACGTCAAACCTTCCAAACATCTATGCTGGCAACAAGGATTCTCTCATATATTTTCTATATGAGTCTATCCCTTCAGGAGATCACAAAGAAATTATCTCTTTTGTCTCCTTTTCTATCAGAACCCAAGGCTGCAGACTATTCCTTACTTCTTAGTCATAGCCAAAATATCTCTTGGTTTCTTTCTCGTGCTTCCCTAGACTCTTTTGAGTCTGTTAGCAGAACTTCTGCTATAGCCATAGGAGCACGTCGTAAAGCCTTGCTCCAAGCCTCAGACTTGAGTAGATGGGCACAACAAAGACTGAGTAATACTCCTTGTACTGGAGAAAATCTCTTCAATAAGGAGTCCTTACGTCAGGTTGCTCATTGCTCCACTGACTTTCCTGTTTCTGAGGGCCATCCTAAGCCCTCTCCTTCCTCAGCAGGTAGGAAATGCCCTACCAAAACTTCTTTCCCTAAAAGAAAAAGGTTTTCCTCTTCTCCTGCCCATCATTCGGATGTTCCCAAGCAGGGGAAGTCTCGCCCTGGTCTGAAGAATCGAAACTCTAGCCAGGGTGAATAAACACAGTAACCATAGGTTTCTGATTAATCTTTTTATAACTACAGTTAATTTCTTTTCAGCAGACGTTTTTCACTGTTTTTCCATTCAAAACTCTGCTCAGGGATTCCTATTCTCAGGAAATCCATTTACTCTTCACTATGCTGAACTGTCAGGCTATTCATGTCTATAAGTTAGTTTTCCACCTCTTCCTGACTAGAAGAGAGGTTTAGCAACTATCACATGATAGTTTCTCTGTACCAGCATGAATTTTTTCCTTCCATGGACTTACCATGTGGTAAGTCCTTCTTCAGCTTCTATCTCTGCCCTCTTCGCCAGGGTTTCCCCTGTAAGAGTGATACCATACCATTGAAAGACTTTTCTTGTCTTTCTTTTCACTGTAGAGTTTCTTCTCCTGAGTAAACTCCCTTCTTTATCTAGGCAGCTCTGCAGACAGAGACAGCTTGCTCTCTTTGTTCAGTCTGTTCTCTCTGTTTGACACAGACCGACTCTCTGTTGTCCTATTCAGTAGCTGCCCATGCAGGAGTTCCAGTACTTGACTACTGGTACTTTTCCACAAGTCCCAGTCTTGTCTTCCACCACTCCTGTCTGGCCTTAGTAGTGATTCCAAGACTGTTTTCTACATCTTTCTTGGATAATCTTTTTCACTATAGGCTTCTTACACTATCTTTTACCCTTGCCATCTCCAATCTCTGGATTTGGCAACGTAGTGGACGTGGCTGTCAGTTTTCTCCATCAGCCAGTTCTACATCCCAGTTCTCCTGCATAATGCTCTCTGCAATCCTACTGAGAAGCTTTCCCCTATGGGCCCTTGCTAGAGAGCATAGAGTTTCTCTAATGGCTATCCATCATGGTTGAAAAAGGCTTCCTCAGTCATCCCCCTATGACTGAGGGTTCTTCATACCCTGCTATCTTCTTTTAAAAAAAAAAAAAAAAAAGAGGGAGAAGGACATAAGCCTTCTCCACGTGAAAGTCTAAGAGTTATCCCATTCCTTAGGGAATATACTCTTTTTTTTCTTGCAGCTTGTCCTCATGGTATCCTAATACTTCAAGGACAGCACATATTACTCTGAAAAACGCCTGATACCTCCTTTGTCCCTCACGTAGGTCAACCTGGTATCTCATTCTATGCGTTTCTGTCCTTTTACCATGCTGGAGTGCCACAGGACTCCGGACTTGCTGTTTACAGACTGATATTATCCTCTGTTTTTTCATGTAACCATCCTGGTAATTCACTGGATAGCATTCCTTTACCATCATCTCTGGGGGAATAGATTCTCTATATATCTTCTCAAGTAGGTTTCACATCCTTGTTCTTAGATGAATCTTTTCCCTTCACATCTCCATGTGAATGTCCTGATATGCATAGCTCTGTCTGCTTATTGCAGGCATCTATCTTTAGACCTATATATTCAGGTATATATATATATATATATATATATATATATATATATATACACACATCTCTGTAGATGTATCTGTCTGTCAGCTAAGTGTGCATATGCTATGCCCTTTAGATCTTATTATAGATATATATATATATATATATATATATATATATACATACGGTTATATAGTGTATATATATATATATCGTATATATATATCGTGTATATATATATATATCATATATATGATACACATATCTCTACATATATGTGTGTATCTGTCCAGATACTTATTATAGGTAGATATGTATTTCCATACTTATCTCTCTGACTGTCTATGCTCATAAAGGTTTATCTCCAGGAACAAGCAGGAATAAGTCCTCACATATGGGTACGTCGGTACCGACGGAGCCTGCGCGGGAAAGCTCCCCAGCCTTTCAGATGAAAGGCTTTTGGGGCCTCCCACTGCACATGCGCGCTGCCTTCCTGCCTTCCCGCCTTCCTGACCAGCTCTCCTCAGTTTCTCTTTTTCCGCGGAGCCAGCAGGTCGTGTTCCTGTCACCGCTGAAGAAATTGTGAAATTTGTTTGTTTCTTTAGACCGCGTACCTGTCTTCCCCATACCGAAACCGGTACCGCCGGTCTCTCTTTCTTTCCTTATAAAAAAAAAAAAAAGACTCTTTTATTTTCTTCAGCACAGCTTGGTAACTTTTGTTAGGCCTTAAGACCTACACAAATTCTCCTCATGGAGAAGCCAGTCCCTGGTTTTAAAAAGTGTACCAAGTGCAGTGCTGTCATTTCTGTCACAGACACCCATGAATGGTGTCTTAAATGTTTGGGACCTGACCACTCCATACCGGACTGCCCATCCTGCACCCAGATGTCTAAACGTGGTTTGCAGAACCGGGCCAACAAGCTCCATGTGCTGTTTCCTTCAGGAGCATCACAGTCATCCAGGTCTTCCTCTCCGGATGGATCTCAGGTAACCAAAACTTCTGTGGGCAAATCCTCTAAAAGCAAATCTCTTTCTAAAGATCGAGAGGCTCTCAATCTTGAGTTCGAGGATTCTGCCCAGGCCAAAAAACCCCGGCGGGAGGCCCTGGCCTCCAAAGCAATCATGGGGTCACAGGTTGACATCGATGGCACGGCCTCGACTGATCACCTGTTGGACTGCTCTGGGGTACCGGCCCATACCGGTACCGACATCCAGGCAGCAGTGGTGTCTATGGGCAATACTGTCCAGACCATGCAGCAGGCCGTTCTGGCATTCATTAAGGCTGCGACGCCCTCGGTACCGATTCCATCAGTACCGACCCTGGTTCCGGTATCCACACCGGAACCGAGACCATCGACTTCCAAACGTCGATTGGTTCAGCATGCCGGATTCCGGCTTTCGCCCGGTACCGATCCCATGCCCGATACGCCCGATGTCGATACCGATCGGTATGCGTATCGTGCATTCGAAGCACAGAGAGAATACTCAGATTCTTCTGATGAATTCAATTCCTCTGATGACTCTGCTGAGCTTGCTCTTCCTGAGGAGCCCTCCTCTCCAAAGAGGAGGATGTCTCCTCCAGAAGATTTATCCTTTCAGGATTTCATTGTTGATGTAGCTAAAGCACTTTCTATTGCTACATCTTCTGAAAAAGAACCCAGATCAAAAAAATTGGATATTTTAGGATACTCTAAAGCTCCTAAAGAGGCAGTCACTCTGCCCATCCATGAAATCCTTCAAGAACACTTGATGGATTTGTGGGAGACTCCTTTAACACTGTCTCCCCATTCCTGTAGGTTGGACACCATGTATCGGGTCCCTCCTTCTCCTGGGTTCCAGAAAACTCAGCTGCCTCACCACTCTATTGTGGTGAAGTCTGCCATGAAGAAAATAGAGAGTCCTAAAAGGCATTCTTCCACCCCTCCAGGGCGAGAATGTAAGACCCTGGACTCTTTTGGTAGAAAGATGTTCCAGGCTAGTATGCTTATAGCCAGGATCAATTCTTATAGCCTTTATATGGGCATGTTTCTTGAACAACTTGCCCTAAAGATACAGCAATTTGCCCCCTTTATCCCTGATGATCAAAGGGCGGACTTCTTTTCTATGGTGACACAACTTTCAGAGGTCTCCAAGTTCTCCAACAGGGCAGCCTTTGATTCCTTTGAGGTTGCAGGCAGAGCTTCGGGAATTGCTATTGCAGCCTGACGTCTCGCTTGGCTCCAGGCTTCTGACCTAGAACCCTGGGTTGTAGATGGCCTCAGGAATCTGCCCTGTACAGGTGAGAACTTATTTGGTGAAGACTGGCAAATTAAAGCTGCTCAAATGGATGCAGAAAATGCCACTCTAGATAGACTCTCTAAGTCTACTTCTACCCCTGCCAAAAAAGTCTTTTAAAAGGCCTTACTATAAGAAGGCCAGATTTTCCACAAATACTGGCCAGCAATCTGCTCAGCCTCGCTTTGCTGCTAAGCGTCAGCAGTCTAAGCAAGTGAAGTCAAAGCCTGCAGTGTCTGCTACACCCCAACAGGCTCAACCCCCTCAGGGGTTTTGACTTGCCCCTAGAGAACTTGCCGTTTCTGGCTCTAGAACAACCAGAGCCCCTCACCATTCCTGGAAGGCTAGCTCATTTTGCTCCCAGATGGGAACAAATCACATCAGAGCAATGGACCCTCTCTATTATCAGCGAGGGCTACAAACTTCATTTCTCCAGCCTTCCTCCCCATACCATGGTGAGGCAATTCAGTTCTCCCCCATCTCTTCTGACCCTGTTGGGTCAGGAAGTCTCTTCTCTCCTTGCCCAAGGGGCAATAGAGGAGGTTCCTCCTCCTCAACATGGGTTAGGTTTCTACTCCCCTTATTTTCTCATAACAAAGAAGACAGGGGGCTTCAGACCTATCCTAGATCTGAGAGAATTGAACAGGTTTCTATTCAAGGAGAAATTCAAAATGCTCTCTCTGGGCATTCTTCTTCCATACCTTCAGAGTCAGGATTGGCTTTGTTCTCTAGATCTCAAGGATGCGTACACTCATATACTCATCCATCCATCCCACAGAAAATATCTTCGCTTTCTGTTCCAGGGAAAACATTTCCAGTACAGAGTACTACCCTTCGGTCTGGCCTCTGCTCCAAGAGTCTTCACAAAATGCATGGCAGTCATAGCCGCATTTCTCAGAGGCATGGGAATCTTTGTCTTCCCATATCTGGACGACTGGCTCATCCGAGCTCCATCTCAGTCAGAAGCCCAGATTTCTCTGGACCGCACAAGGCGTATTCTTCAATATCTGGGACTGGTGATAAACGTTCCCAAGTCCCAACTCATCCCTACTCAGTTCCTGGAATTCATAGGGGCCCAATTGGACTCCACCACGGCAAGGGCTTACCTCCCTCTGGTCCGAGGCCAAAGGCTAATAAGCTTGGCCTCCCAGGCTCAGTCCAGAAGTCACTTGTCAGCCAGAGAAATGCTGCAACTTCTGGGCCACATGGCCTCCACGGTCCATGTGGTGCCCTACGCTCGTCTTCATATGAGGGCAGCTCAATGGCATTTGGCCACCCAGTGGTCTCAAGCATCAGGACTGCTCTTAGACCAAATACTCACCTCAAAACGACTGTTTTGGTCTCTCCAGTGGTGGACATCCTCCAAAAATCTGTTGTTGGGGATTCCCTTCCAACCTTCGTTGCCCCAAGCAACCCTCACAACAGATGCCTCCCAAACAGGGTGGGGAGCTCATCTCCAACACCTCTCCACTCAGGGCACCTGGTCTCCTCAGGAGACCACCCTTCACATCAACCTTCTGGAACTGCGAGCAATCTTTCTTGCCCTCACAGTCTTCCACACCCTCCTTGTCAACCTGACTGTCCTAGTCCAGACAGACAATCAGGTAGCCATGTTCTATGTCAACAAACAAGGAGGGACGGGCTCTCTGTCGCTTTGCAACGAAGCTCTCAGATTATGGGCCTTCGCCAGAGAGCATCAAATTCATCTTCTGGCAGTATATCTTCCAGGAGTTCAAAACTCTCGGGCAGACAGACTCAGTCGAGTTCTGCTCCCACACGAATGGTCCCTGCATATGGACCAGATACGCAGAATCTTTCAGGAATGGGGGACCCCGGACATAGACCTCTTTGCAAGTCCGTGGAATGCCAAACTTCCCCGGTTCTGTTCCAGGACTCCGTGTCAGGGAGCTCAGGCCAACGATGCCTTTCTCCTACATTGGGGTCAGGAATTCCTGTACGCTTTTCCACCCATTCCTTTGATTCCCAAGACTCTGTTCAAATTACAGAGGGATCACGGATCCATGATCCTCATAGCTCCACGCTGGCCACGCCAAGTGTGGTTCCCTCTACTTCTGCATCTCTCCCAGGGACCCTCTCTGGACCTGGGAGCTGCGCCAGACCTTCTGTCTCAGGAGCAGGGGACTTTGTGGCATCCAAACCCCAAGTCCCTACATCTCCGAGCTTGGTTACTGAAGGCTTAAGCCTTCATGAGTTTAATCTTTCCCAACCAGTGAAAGATATCCTTCATGCCTCTAGGAAACCCTCTACTAGGCGTTCCTATGCTTTCAAATGGAAACGTTTTTCCATTTGGTGTGCGCAACAGGGTCTTGACCCTCTAGCACTTCCTTTGAATTCTCTACTGGACTATCTCCTGCATCTTTCCAATGCAGGCCTCAAGACGAATTCAGTACGAGTCCATTTAAGTGCTATTGCAGCATCCTTAAAACCTATAAATGGACAACCTGTCTCCTCTCATCCTCTTATTGCAAGATTCATGAGAGGCCTGACCCTCACTAAGCCTCCCATCCGACCTCCTCCGGTAGCATGGGACTTGAATTTAGTTCTGGGTCAACTTATGAAGCCACCTTTTGAACCGTTGGTATCTACCTCCCTGAAATTTCTTTCCTGGAAGGTTCTTTTCCTTATTGCAGTCACTTCGGCTCGCCGCATCAGTGAACTGCAGGCTTTGGTGGCTACTCCACCTTATACCAGATTTCATCATGATAAGGTGGTCCTTAGGACAAATCCCCACTTTATGCCTAAAGTGGTCTCGCCTTTTCATCTTAATCAAGAGGTATATCTACCTGTTTTTTTCCCGGCTCCTCATGCATCCAGTGCAGAGAGGAACCTTCATACTCTTGACTGTAAAAGAGCTCTCGCCTTTTACCTCAACAGGACTCAGCCACATCGAAAGTCTTCCCAACTTTTCGTGGCTTTTGATCCTTCTCATTTGGGACTTCCAGTCACCAAACGTACACTTTCCAATTGGATTGCTCAGTGTATTTCTTTTGCTTACCAGAGTAAGAACATTTCTCTGGAAGGCCATGTCACAGCTCACAATGTGAGAGCCATGGCTACTTCTATGGCTCATCTTCACTCTGTGTCCATAGATCAGATCTGTCGAGCAGCCACTTGGGCCTCGGTTCATACCTTCACAGCCCATTACTGCTTGGACAAGGACTCCCGCCGGGATGCCTTGTTTGGTCAGGCTGTCCTCAAACACCTGTTCCATACTTAAACAACTCCTGCCCACCTTCCCTGGATGGATGCCTGAGATCCATACGAAGATGGTTTACCCTTGGAGGGGGATCTCCCAGGCATCTTAGCTAGGGAGTCCCCATATGTGAGGACTTATTCCTGCTTGTTCCTGGAGATAGCACAGTTACTTACCTGTAACAGGTGATCTCTGGGAACAGCAGGAATTAGTCCTCACAACCCACCCTCCTCCCCTAGGAGTTGTATCTTCTATCTATCTTCCTTTCCTCTCTCTATTGTCTCAGCTATAAACTCGAACTGAGGAGAGCTGGTCAGGAAGGCGGGAAGGCAGCGCGCATGTGCAGTGGGAGGCCCCAAAAGCCTTTCATCTGAAAGGCACGGGAGCTTTCCCGCGCAGGCTCTGTCGGTACCGACGTACCCATATGTGAGGACTACTTCCTGCTTTTCCCAGAGATCACCTGTTACAGGTAAGTAACTGTGCTTTACCTTCCTGTATGTTTCTGACAGTGGGCTTGCACAGCTTCATACTGTTCCACAGTATGTTTCGGATATTTTGCACACAACCACTGCTGTGGAACTGACAGCCCTACCGTATCCTAGGTTTACGTATCCCTGAAGCTCCATGCCTCAATGTCTTCCTACCTCTCACCAGTTAGGAAAGACATGGTGGATCCTCAGTGGATTTCAGATTCAATTCCTCAAACATCTGTCCTTCCCTGGGAGTATGGGGTTCTTCTCATACCCTTTCCTCCCTCAAGGACTAGGTCTGTTTGTCCAGATCGGTCAGTCTTCCTCTTTTGCTCCTACCTCTGAATACTCCTGTAGCCAAAAGAGTTTTCAGCTTTCCATGAAGCTTCCCACTGAAGACCTGCCGTGTTTGTGCTACCCCAATTGAATCCTGGGGTCACCTCTCACTTCCAGATGTTGACCTCCACCCTCACTCCAGTGAGGTCACCTTGAACATTATTCTACTGGATCCCCAGTAGACTCCATCAGTCTCTCTACTTCCTGCAATCCAGTAGGTGAGCGTCATATGGTGATTGTTCATTTCAATTTTATGGTGATTGTTCATTTCAATATATCTTTTGATAATGATCATACATACATGGACTCCTTGAGGGTAGTCCTTTCTTAGGTTAGCTGTTTTTTCTGCAGCTCCTCTCTATGCAACTCCTACCCTCCATCCTCAGGATGCCTGGCCATATGAGATGTAGCATGTTTTCAATCTTCAACATGTTAGGGCTCCAGGCATCTTAGCTTGGGAGTCCCCATATGTGAAGACTCATTCCTGCTTTTTCCTGGAGATAGCACATTTACTTACCTGTAACAGGTGATCTCTGGGAACAGCAGGAATAAGTCTTCACAACCCGCCCACCTCCCCTAGGAGTTGTATTTTTATATCTATCTTTCCTTTCCTCTTTCTCTCTCTTTGTCTCAGCTATGAAACTCAACTGAGGAGAGACAGTTGGAAAGGCGGGAAGACAGCACGCAGGCGCTGAGGGATGCTCCCAAAAGCTTTCTGATTGGACGCTGGGGAGCGTTCCCGCGCAGGCTCCGTCGGTACCGACGTACCCATATGTGAAGACTTATTCCTGCTGTTCCCAGAGATCACCTGTTACAGGTAAGTAACTGTGCTATACTGCCTTCGAGATGTTGCCCCTTTTACCTATTTCTATAAAGGTATTTAATGTTTCACTTACCTAGGGACTTTCTTCATCCATCCACCAACGAATCTAGTTTAAAGCCCTCTTCAGTAGGTTAACCTGTCTGCTGCTGAAGACATGTCGAATCTTCTTGGACAGATGGGCGCCATCTCTGCTCTGCAACCCTTGAAACAGCATAACATGGTCCAGGAAACCAAAACACTCTCGATGACACTATCCACGCAGCCATGCATTTATCTCCAGGATGCAAGCTTTTCTGCCTTGGCCTTTACCCTCAACGGAGGGATTATTTATTTTATTTAACATTTCTTGAAGAGAACACTACCTCTCTTATGCATATTCATGAGGAATAGCCTGAAAACCTGGTCTGTTTATGCCCTTTGAGGACTAAACTAGTGCACCCCTGGAATAAATGCTTGGGATGCTGGTCTCTGTTCAAAGTTCTGCTTTTATGGGGGAGACACAGAGGAGAGCAGTTTTGGATTTTCAGCCAAACAGTGGAGTTATTATATTTGAAAAAGAAACGTGAACCATAAGGATTATTCCATAACTGTTTGTCTGTTTCATACCTTTGGTAAAAAGAGCATAGTGGCCCTCAAGTTGCTGATTTTAGTTTCAGCTAGACTGCTGAGCTGGTCCCTGCTTGGTGCAGTGGGTGGCAGTCTCTGCTGAGGCTTCTCTTTCTAAAGCATAGACATATTTGCTGTTCTACAGGTCCGGTCTTAAGTAAATATGGATAGTACATCTAAACATAAGCACTACCTATTCCAAGCGAAAAGCCTCAACAAAATTACAAAGCTGCTGTAAAAGGTTCAGCAGCTGGTTTCCAGTTCAGATGTTGGAAGTGCCTCTGCACAGAGCCCATCTGCACAGAGCCCATCTGAGTTTTCACATAGTGCCACTCCTTTCTCTGCACAGCGACTTGGCCAAATCAGACATCGCAGACCTCTTCATTATCCTCTCCTGCACAATGACGTTCCATTCAGTCTTTGGAGTTAAAACCTCTAGCATCAATTCCAGTGCTAGTAGCAAATGAGTCGTCTTGTCAGTGTCTCAGCCAGAACAGCTATTTTCATTCTTGCAAAATATGTTCAGTGACTTTGTCAAGGGCTACTACAAGGATTTTCCAGGTGTATAATATCAGGACTAATTGCAGCACATTCCTCCCAGGATCTCATTGGTTCCCTTTGGCCCATTTTAGATTCAGAACTGTAGAATAGACATTCTGTATCTCCTCCTTCCTTGAGGTCTGAGTTTCCAAAGTGATCTAGGGAATTATCCAGATTAAATTCATAGTAACATAGTAAATGATGGCAGATAAAGACCTGCATGGTCCATGTAGACTACTCCTTGAGGTGGTAAGGATTGTACTCTCCATTCTGTACAGGTTTTACCTATTTTTTTAAATGTAAGTTATTTAACTTTACTTTAATTTCATCTATTTGCTGTAAAGGGGCCTCTGTCTGTCCCATGCCTTTTTGAATTCAGTAACTGTTTTTGCCCCTACCACACCTCCAGTGGGAGGGCATTCCAAGTATCCACCACTCTTTCCATAAACAAGTATTTCCTGATGATGATTTTGAGTTTACTATTACAGTATTAATCATTTGTATAGCACTATAAGGTGTACGCCATGCTGTACATATATGTAAGACAGTCCCTGCTCATCAGAGCTTACAATCTAATCAAGATAGTAAAAATTACAAAACTGGGGACTAGAGTATGGCAAGATACAAATAAATAGTGGACAAGAGAATGAGGAGCCATCAGGATTCAAAAGCAGCCTCAAAGAGGTGGGTCTTCAGCCTTGACTTAATAGGACCAAAGAAAGAGCCCGATACACTGACTCAGGTAGTTTGTTCCAGGCTTATGGAGCAGCAGGAGTATTACCTTATTGTAGCTTCATTTCATGTCTTCTAGTTCTACAGTTTATTCATCTTTAAAAAGTTTTGTTTGGAGAGCTGCTGACGTCATCGCCCAGAATGGCTGCTTGATTTTCGAGCGCTCACCCATCCCAATGAAATAAAGGCGACAACAGCGAAGAGTGACTAGAGAAAACCCTCCTTTTAAGCGGAGGCAGTGGCTGAAGTGGTGGGCAAAGTGCGGAAATGACTGGGAAGCAGAAAAAAGTAAATCTGAAAGAGTTTGCTTATACGGAGCTTTCCCCGGCCTGGCAGCACAAAGAAAAGATGGCGGCGATGGAAGGGAAGACCGCAGAGGCGACCACTGCTAAAAGAAGCACAAGGGAACAAGTGGAAAAGGGGCAGAATGAAAGAAAGGAAACTGACCTGGATACAATGGAGACTTTTTAAAAAGAGGTGAGAGCGTGGTTTTTGGACATAAAGAACAAAATCCTGCAGGTCAGAGAAGATGATATAGCGAGGGTGGACAGCCTGAGAACTGATATAACGGAGCTGGGACTGAGGGTGGAGGAGGTCGAGGGAAGAGTGGAAGAGCAAGGAGAAGCATTAGAGACCATGGAACACAATATGCAAAGCTTACACAATATCATCAGGAAATGGAAGATAAGCTAGAAGACCTCGAAAACAGGTCTAGGAGATGCAATTTGAGACTGCGGGGGATCCCAGAGGGGGAACCTTATTTGGATTGTAAAACTGTAGTGTTGGGAAGTCTCCAAGGCTGTGCATGCAGGAGCAGGCGAAGATATAGGAGTGGATATGAGTATCGTTCGGGCGTATAGAGTGGCGGCGGCTACGAGAGGGAATGGTAACAAACCGAGAGACGACATAGCATGCTTCCAAGACTTCAATACAAAGGAATTGGTGCAGAAAACAGCCAGGGGAAGTGGTGTGATAAAATGGAACTCATGTGAAGTGGAAATATATACAGACTTAGCGCAAGCCACACTACAGAAAAGATGGTTGCTAAAAGATGTAGTGCTGAAGCTGCGTGAGGAGGGTATAAGATATGGATGGGTATTCCCTTTTGGACTTTCTATGACATATAAGGGTCAAAGGATTCATGTAAAGACCAGAGAGGAGGCCATTAAAGCACTGACGGTGGCGGGGATGACTGGCCTGACCAGAGAGAGAGAGGCAAGTGGGAATACAAGGCAAGCACTGCAGAAGTGGTAGCATGTGGAGAACGGAAGGAAAACACAACACCCAGTAAATAATGGACAGTTGGTGGAAACAGGAGAGTGAAGAGACTCTAAAGCTAAAAACTGGATTTAATGTTAAGTGTTACTTGAATAAAAGATGAATAATATAAGCGGGAAGAAAGTTGAGGAGACGGGAAGGAATAGGAGAGTATGGGGAGGGGGGACTAGGTGTCGATGTATGGGAGAGAGGGGAGGGTTTGAGAGGATGAGGGAAGGAGTAGGGGAGAGTTAGAAGGGAGGAGGGTAAGGAGGTGTAGGGGTAGGGAGAAGGGTGGGAGAGGAGGTACTAGGAGTATGAAGGTTAATAAAAGGGGGTATGAGTGGGGGAACGTCTGAGGGGGATGACTGCAGCTCAAGCCATCCAAGAGGTGTGGGGATGGTGTGAGAGGAGGGGAGGAGTGGATGGGGAGAGGGGAATGAGAGCTGGGAGAGGGAGGGGGGGAATAAACTGTAAGGTGAGTTAAAAATAGTAACTTTGAATGTAAAAGGGCTTCATTCACCATTCAAACGGCAGAAATTATACAAAGAATTAGCATGCCAAAAAGCATCAGTGGTACTTATACAAGAAACACATCTAACTAGAGCTACTGAGCGCTTGGGTCAACCGAAGGGATATGGGGTCTGTGCCTATGCATCAAACACAGTAGAAAAGAAGAAAGGGGAAGTAGCAATCTTTATAGATTCCAAGTTAAAGATGGTGGTGCAGAAAATAGTCTGAGATAAGACTGGTAGATTTGTGTTGATTCGGCTACAGATAGGGAAAGAGTGGTACTGTATAGTTAACGTCTGTGCTCCAATGGGAGGGCAAGGGGAGTTTTGGACAGAGCTTCATGAAAAAGTGGGGAATTTAGGGAAGGGTAACTTAATATGTGGGAGAGAGTTTAATCTCACCTGGAACCCCACTAGAGATGCTACGGGGAAAAGGGAAGGTAAGAAAGCAGATAGACGTAAACTCTAATTTTGGAACTCAAAATTGCCTGGTAGATGCATGGAGATTTAGACATCCCCAGAAAAGGCAATATTCATACTTTTCACCAGTGCATGGTTCATACTCTAGAATTGATGCTATATGAGTAACAAAGGAGGTGGTGGGAAAAATCAAAGGGGCAGAAATGGATGCAATCACATGGTCAGATCATGCACTAGTGGAGGTCAGAATAACAATGGAGCGAGAGGGAGATGGAATTCAGTTCTGGAGATTAAATGAATCTTTATTAGAGGATGAGAGGGTAAGAGTAGACTAAGCGAGAAACCAGGGAGTATTTTCAGTAGAATGATAATGGGGAGATGGCATGGGGAGGAGTATGGGATGGTTACAAGGCAGTCATTAAAGGAATCTTAATTAAATGGGGGGCACGGAAAAAGAAGGAAAGGGAGGAGAAAGAGAGTTGAGAGAGAGATTAATAAGGCTGGAAGAGCTTGATGCACAAGATAGAAAAGGAACTTATAGAGGTCAAGTGTTGGCGGTGAGAGCACAGGTAAATGCTATGCAGGCAGAAAGTATCAGATATCAGATGCAGCTACTGAAGCAAGAACTTTTCGAGGGAGGAAAAAAAGCAGGGAAATATATGGCCCAGAAACGGAAACTATGGAAGCTCCGATCGCTTATATTGAAAGTAAGAGATAAGGAAGGGAAATTGTTTTTTTTAAAGATGGTGAGATTAGAGAGACTTTTAAGAGGTTCTATCAAACATTATATGAAGCGAGAACTCCCCCCAAGCTGAAAAGAGTGCAGAGCTATCTTGACTCAATAAGCTTACCGAGATTAGAGGAGGAAGACCGTGAAGGTTTAAACAGGGTAATAAAAGAGGAAGAGGTAGTGAAAGCAATTAGGCAATTAAAAGTAGACAAGGCGCCGGGACTAGATGGGCTGACAGCCATGTTTTATTTATAGAAAGTTTGAAGAGTTAACACCACCATTAAAGAAGTTGTTCAACTTGCCTAGAGAGGGAGGTATCTCCAGGAACAAGCAGGAATGAGTCTTCACATATGGGTACGTCGGTACCGACGGAGTCTGCGCGGGAACGCTTCCCAGCGTCCAATCAGAAAGCCTTTGGAAGCATCCCACCACGCCTGCGTGCTGCCTTCCCGCCTTCCCAACTGCCTCTTCTCAGTTAAGTTTTAAAGCTGAGACAAAGAGAGAGAGGAAGGAAGGGAAAGATAGAGATAGAGAAAAAACGACTCCTAGGGGAGGAGGGTGGGTTGTGAAGACTTATTCCTGCTGTTCCCAGAGATCACCTGTTACAGGTAAGTAACTGTGCTATCTCCAGGAACAAGCAGGAATGAGTCTTCACATATGGGGACTCCCAAGCTCAGATGCCCAGAGGGAGTCGTAGCATGTTGCAAGTCTAGAACGAGCCATGCCATTCCTCAGGACCTCAGGCATCCTGGGGATGGAGGGTAGGAGTTGAATACAGCAAAGGAGCTGTCGAACAGCTGGTTAGAACAGGGCTTCAAAAGGGGAAGACCCTGTATAGAGGGCATTTAGTAATATAATATTGTGATCTGGGCCTCCCTTGTTGGCATTGCACAAGTCCACTGAGGTAGATATGGATCTGTTAGAAGAGCCAGTGAATGCACTTAAGAGGTACCTCACTGAGAAGTGGAGGTCAGAACCCTTCAGGGTGAGAACAGCCCCAGGGAAAAAAACTGGGGTGTAGTATAAGAGGTAGAGCTTCAGTGGAGACGCAGAAGATACTATTAAAGTAAGCTTAAGCTGGTTTGGTCCAAAAATAGTACAATCCTTGGACCAAGAGAAAAAATTAGTCTGGCCCAACTGGACTGGGGTTGGAAGCAGTCCATGTAGGGGATTCCTCTCTATTCTCTTCAGGATCGGTGTTCTAACCGTCTCAAAACGAAGAGAATAGAGAGGAATCTGTGACACGCGGGCAGCATCGATAAGTTAGGTGATGTGTTTGATTTCTCAGTTTGATCTACGGTCCCCTGAAGAACCGTAACAGTGAAACGCGGGGGCGCTTTTGATAACAGCATTGGGACTTTTGAAATGAGAGAAGTGATCAAATACCTTTCATAGAAGCTTCATCGGGACTCTTTGAAAATGAGAGCGGTGATCAAATATTTTTCATAGAAGCTTCATTGACAAGCTAAGTTAAAGTAACAGTACAAGTTATATTTTTGTGAACACAAGAGAGAAGTGCTCAACAATTTTTATAATAATTTTGTTAATAAGAGCTGAGTTCATGAGACAATACAAGTTTTATTTGTGGACACAAGAAAAATATGGGGGGTGAAATTTGCAAAACAAAGGGTCGTTGATGCTAACAGGCACAGTACTGGGGATAAAAACACCCGGAACATCATGCCAATGTGAAGTCTGAGACCCGAGAAAAGCAAACAACCCCGATTGAGGTTTTCAACCTGTATTTAAGTTTAAATGATAGAGCGTAGGATTGTAGTGAAGTACCATTGTTGTAGTTTATGGCTAGGTTGTTGTGCGTGAGCCAAGTGGACATGCTGTCGAGACAGTTTATTTTGCTATAGTCGGGGTTGTTGAGGTTGATTGGCGTGTAGATCATTATGTCATCTGCGTAAATTGTGTAGTCTATTTCGTGGGCTGCCATGATGTTGCAGATCGGTTGGATGTATAGGTTGAATAGCAGTGAGGATAGCGCGGATCCTTGTGGTACTCCTTGCTTTATCTTTGTGGGTTGTGAGGTGTTGGTTCCGATTTTAACTTGGAAATGTCTGTTAAGTATGAGTTGAACCAATTTAGGACGGTGCCGGTTATTCCAATGTTGTGTAGTCTGGTTAGGAGGATTCTGTGGTCCACTGTGTCGAAGGCCGCTATATAAATAATAGCATGAAATGAAATAGGCTATGAAATTTGAATTTGTTTATTTGGGGATACAAAAGATATATCAAACTTTTGAAAGCGGTATAGTAGTCTCAAAAGCTTGAGAGCCACTGCTTTAGTGTATCATGAGACATTTACCCCATGGCAGTCCAACTTTACTACCCTAAGAATTGTGTGCTTGTACAGCAAAGCATTATTTTTAAGGGCATCTTAGAATTGCAATGCCATGCTCTGAAAGCATGCATGCACGCACGATTTTTAACTTACATACTGGATGCAGAAGAGACTCTGTCCTTTTCGTTATTCGCTACTGCAAATCACCAGGGTACTGTATGCAGTGAAATACCTTCTACTTACTACTACTGATTAATTACAGAGAACTCTATCTTTACTTCTTGTCTTTTTGGTGGAGGGGAATAAACATCGGGGGCAATGTTCCCTCTAATTTTCTGTAGGCTGTGTGCGCATAAAATATCAGCTGTGCAGCTTTTGAAGGAAGGTTCAATTTTTGTGCGCCACATAACGACACTCGGAGTTACATACTTTAAAATTTGACTACACGTCAGAATACAGTATGTACACCACATTGATTTTAATCAAATTAAATGAAAATAGACAGTTACTAAATGAAGCAGAAAATTTCTAGTAATTACAATCACAACTTTTAAATTTTAAGATGTCTGTTTTCTATCAGAATCAGAACTGTAATTTTCATGCGCTCTGTTGTAAAGTATGTGCGCTCGCTCGGCGAGGTGTGTGCGCGCGCACACACGCACAGCTTAGAGGGAACGGTGATCGTGGGGGGGGGGAATTAAGGGTAGATATTGACCTTAATCCCTCCTGTAAAGGGATGGCCAAACAGAGCACTGTTTGAATCAGGGAGCAGCTGCAAATCCAGACATAGACAAATGCATTCCCTATATGAAATGGGAAATGCGTTTGTAGATTTTTTTTCCCAGGCATGCCATGCCACCATCTACTTTTGACGTGGTATATGCATCCACATAAAATGAACCTTTTCTAAAATAGCCATTTGCACATAGATGCAATTTCATGTGTAAGTAGTCTGAAGAATATAATCTTTGTGTCTGATTTCAGCTTTGAGAATTTGAAAGGCAGTGCATGTATACCTCTTAAAAGAATTCCTTTTATAGTTCTGCTTTTATTATACACTGTAGTTTAGGCTGGCTGAAGAACTAATTGGCAGTACTGTGCCCTGTCATGTGGGACATAACATACTATTCTTGAGTTCAATTTCTAGGCGCCCCCACCCCACCCCAGCAGTGTTCAGTCCCTATGCCATGGGAAGGGAGTCTGGTCACTGATCAATAAGGATACCTCCAGGATAGATTTTGGGTTGCATATCCATCTGGTTCTAGTGATCTTGAAAGATAGGTGGGGAGAGTGCATTAATATGTTTGTTTTTTCTTGTTCTGTCCCAGGTGGAGGTAAAGCCATATGTACTGGATGACCAGATGTGTGATGAATGCCAAGGTGCACGCTGCGGTGGAAAGTTTGCTCCATTTTTCTGTGC